>WIQG01000003.1:1800000-2155752 GCA_014925785.1 Mycena galopus ATCC 62051
AGGAAACGAAGGAGCGACATGCGCCAGGACCAGAATAAAAAATGAGCCGTATACTTACTTCAAGTATACTTCGACACTCTAGCGATAGATCTGATCTGTACCTGCGATGTTGGAAGAATCATCGCCCTGAAAGAGCTGGAATTGTGTTGGTCCAGGGAGACGGTGATTCCGTTCTCCTTGAGAAATCTTAGTGGTTGGTGGGGCGCGTCGGGAGCGCGTTATGATTATGGGCGCGTTATGGCAATGGTAGCAGTTGATCCGAAGTTTCTGACGGCAAAGCCGACATTTCCGAAGTTTTGACTTTTATCAGGTAGTATGGCCAACCTTGCCTCTCAAACCGTTTTCCACCCCGTTTTGTCGCAGACACTCAAGGTTGGCGCCACGACTCTAGGCCGAGATAAATTCATGCCGCTCTGCAAAATTTTGCTCGGTTCTATGAGTGGTTCCTGATCTCTCGAGGCAACAAAGTCGATGCAGCTCGCTGGAACGCCCTCAAAACTCATCTTGCACTATCTGCAAGACGTAGGTCTTCTGCATACCGCGCTTACGGTGGAACTGAATTAATTAAGGCAGTGTTGCGACTTGGCAAACCTGCGGAACATTTGCAGTATGCTTTGCGCGCTGCCCTGATTCCAACATCTGGACATAATCCAGCGGAAAAAATTACAGGCATCGCCCGACAGGTTGGATACGTTGTGTTTCTGTCCGTAGACAACGTCTTATGGGTACCTTCCAACCGGTGTGCGGTCTCGGAGAAACCGCTTATTCTATTCCAGGCCAAGGCGCTCAACCTTATTACTATACGCCAAGAGACCTACTCGAAGCTCGCAAAGTTGGCCCTTAAGTCGTGGCTGGCTGCTATTATCTTCAGTATCGCCAACGCAGGAATCAAGGTAATGACATCGTCTGACCTGTATAGCACTGGCTTCATGGACCGACCTACTTATATTAGACCGCACGCTTGGCTCGGGAGAAGAGGCTCTTGAAGGTAAAAAAACATGATGAAAAGGACCTCGACCGGGAGACAAAACTTCGCGCCATTGCCGTGTCAGTGTCTCTCCGCGCGATAATCCTTCTGGCTCATTTGCCTCCGCAGAACTCGGGCTGAAGTACGCTCTCAACTCATTATTGACATGCTGGATCTATGGAATCCCGCGACCACGCTGGGCTTTACCCATTTAAACGATGGTATCATCGGCGCTTTGGGGTTTGTCTTTCCGTTTTATTTTTTGTCGATTTTGAACCATTCCAGTGTGATGTCTGCTCTTATGGGTCTCAAAAAGCAGTGGAATGCAGTCAGAGGGAAGAATTGAGGCTGGATTCCACGAGTTAGATATATTTTCTGGGGCCGCCTGGATTAATATTTATCTGTAATATTTTTATACGGTCGCGGGTGCAAACCGACCTTTGCAAACAAGGCAATCGAATTTTGGTTCAGCGGTCAGACCGGTAAATCCACTGTGATCGGCGTTAACACGTGCGAATGACATGGTACCCGAAACACTTAAATAGCAAGTAGCATCTCTTCCGCACAAACCACTAACTTTCAACGCCATGGCCAACGTCGCGTCCCAAGTCGTTCTCCACCCCGCGGTCTCCCATAGTATCAAGGTTGGCGCCACCACGCTGGGGAGAGACAAGGTGAACCCATTTACCGTAGCCAACGTATACTTGGTAACCCAAGTTCAGGCATACCGCGCCGCACAAAACTTTGCTCGGTTCTACGCATGGCTCTTAATTTCGCAGGGCAACAAAACCGATGCCGCTCGCTGGACAGCCCTCAAATCGCATCTCGGAACAGCCAGGAAACGTAGGGCATATGCGTATCACCACTAACCCCACCAGAACTGAATCGACGCCCAGTTTTGCGACTGGGGAAACCCATGGAACATCTCCAGGCCGCATTACGCGCGGCGCTGACGTCTGCACCACCCCTCGAGCAGATATTAACGATTGCTCGGCAGATTGCGTACTTTGGGTATCTAACCCTCGATACATTTTCATGGGTAACCTCCGACATACTTTGGCTTTTCAGTGGATGACTCGTTCTATGCAGGCTCAGTCCATAAAATTTGCAAACTTCCATCCCGATACTGCAGCCAAAATCGGGAGGCTGGCCAATAGGTCGTGGCTTGCTGGAATCCTCCTTAGCATCGTTCACGCCGCCCTCAAGGTACGCCGTCCGGAAATTTCTGTGCGACAGTACTGGATCAAACACGGGTAGACCGCGAGGTTGAGACGCGAAGTGAAACTCTTGAGCGCCGAGAAACACCACGAAAAAGATCTGAGTCTGGAGGCCGAGCGCGAGACCAGACTTCGTGTCATTTCTGCGTCAGTGCAGCGCCCCAAGAGTACTTGGCACCGAGCTCATTTGCTTTCCTAGGACTCGTGCTGCGGTCCGCCACCAATTCATAATTGATTTCCTGGATCTGTGGAATCCTGCTACCAGCCTGGGCCTCAGCAATCTGAACGACGGTGTCGTGGGCATATTTGGGTCTGTCGTTTCTTTCCCTCTTTGTCCCATTTATTCAATCCGTGTAGCGTCATCTCCTCTCTAATGGCCCTGGAGAAACACTGGCACGCAGTTGGGGGGAAGAATTGAAGTGCACGCCGTACAACTTGTATTATCGCTTGAAGCAATGTTAATTTCAGTTAGTCGAAAATACAGTGTCTTACCACAATATATCAAGGTGTGGAATCCGTATCTCGGAGTTTTGCTACTCGTTGCTCTGCCCGCAAGCGCAAGTACTCTGTGCGGACGCGCTCATAAGGCTCCGTTCCCGTACTAAAAAAATAACAGTTGGAAACGGGTGTTCGGAGCATGCACACCTACTATAACAGTATACAGTCCTGCATCTTGTGAAGCTGTCCACGGCACGCCCATGCAACGGATATTGTTCGCCCCCCAACGCAGTCGGCGAATTCTGTGCCGCGTTCACTAAAGAAAACTGACAACTGGCATCGTACCTTTCACTAGGTCATTACACTCCTTCATGGCGCGTTCCTTGGTAATTTTGAGGAGATTTTCTAGTAAATAAGTAAGACTTCACGCGAAGAAAGCAATTGTACCTTCCTCCCGACGCGAAAGGGCGTTCATGGTGAAAAGAGAAGCGGCTGATTGGTCGTGTTGATGCCAATCGGCCGTAATGGTCCGACGCCTCCTTCGTTCCGTCTACAATGTCTCGGGCGACCTCGGCGCTTCGTGCGGTGAAGCGAGTATCGCTGACTCGTTCTCGGTCTCTTGCAACTGCAACACCTGTTGGTTCCAAGCCCAGCTTCAGAGACTCTTTGGCTGCTGGCCCTTCGCTGGACGACTTTATTTCTGGGGATGCTCCGCCTGACCGAATAGTTCTGGGAAACCCGCGAGGGTGAGCACCCATCTTCCACCGGTTTACGGTTACTTGAGGTTGTACAGACCACGGCTTCCCGCTCATCTCAAGACCTCCATCCCGTCGGGAGAATCCTTCAGTAAAATCAAGAAAGACCTCCGGGGCCTTGGTCTCCACACTGTATGCGAGGAGGCGCGGTGTCCGAATATCGGCGACTGCTGGGGTGGTAAGCCCGGCGCGACCGAGGCTGAAGGACGCAGCGCTGCGACTGCAACAATTATGGTGAGGGCAATCCTGCTGCTTATTAAGTGGTTCATTCAAACCAGGCCCTAGTTGATGGGCGATACTTGCACCCGTGGTTGCAGGTTTTGCTCTGTGAAGACGTCGCGAGCCCCTCCTCCGCTAGATCCACACGAACCGGAAAATACCGCAGAGGCTATTAGTCGCTGGGGCTTAGGATACATTGTGCTCACAAGCGTCGATCGTGATGGTTCGTCCCTCTTGCTGCCCACCCCACTTTTATCCGAAAGCCCATGTAACACACAGACCTTGCTGACGGAGGCTCCCACCATTTTGCTGAGACCATCCGAAAAATCAAGCAAAAGTGAGAGCGGGCTCCATCCTTTGACGACTGACTCATTTTGGCCAGAGCACCGCAAATACTGGTGGAGGCTCTCACTGGCGACTTTTGGGGTTCTCTCAAGGATGTATCTGTCGTCGCCAAATCCGGGCTCGATGTATATGCGCACAATATCGAAACAGTGGAGGAGCTCACGCCCTATGTCCGCGACCGCCGCGCGACATTCCGGCAGAGTCTCCAAGTCCTCGAACATGCCAAGAAAGAGGGTGTCCGGATCACCAAGACAAGTATAATGCTTGGCCTCGGTGAGACGGAGGAACAGCTTCTTCATGCACTTAAAGGTCTGCTCCCCTTGTTCTGTAACTCCTCTTGTATGAACACTTTTCCCAGAACTTCGCAAAATTGACGTCGATGTTGTTACTTTCGGTCAATACATGCGACCGACCAAGCGACACATGAAAGTAGAGCGGTACGTCGAGCCGGCAGAGTTCGATAATTGGAAGAAGGTCGCGGAGGACCTAGGTTTCTTGTACGTCGCCAGCGGACCTCTCGTTCGTAGCAGTTATAAGGTGAGCTTTTCTTCGATACCCCAATATTTTCGCTCAACTGTTTCTAGGCTGGGGAGTTTTACATCGAGAATGTGCTGCGTGGTAAGGGCGCAGAGAACAAGGCCAAGAATTTGCTTGCTAGCCAAGATCCTTCGACTATTGCGGCGGAAACCTAGAGCCCATCTCAAAGTTATAAATTCCATGATCTAATAATTACACTTGTAGCGTTATCCTAGAGACCGAACACTCAATTCATGAACACAATTGACCATTTCCAAAAGAAGTTCTGTGTCTTGCCGGTTGGCACCTTTTTTCTCTGTGGCGACGCCGGTCAGTTGTGAGCAGCCTAGACGTGGAATTGCTTGAAGCATGGATTGTGAAAAGCCCAGCATCCAGCACGGATAGAGCGTCGTCGTGAACTGCTCCCCGACCCTTCCAAGTCTGAGCGCAACCCTGGTCAGCGATGCTTCACGGTATTCATCTTCATTAAGCCTGGCCAGCCGGATCGTGCAAGCTGGCTGCTATGATAAAGGCAACACTGTAGGAGTACGCGCTGGGATGACGGATTATTTGTCGAAATAATTGTGAACGATTATTGCTGAGACATCCTGCTAGCGGGAAAGATGTTGTGTTCGAGTAGCTACTAGAAGATAGGGGCAGACCATTGACTGGCCAGTTTCGGGTAACTCCGGTTTCACTTCCCACGGTCCACTCACAATCTTTTTGCCCACCACACAAAAAAGTCACCGTCCTCGACTTGTCTCTTCCTCAAAATGGTGCGTCTTTAGAACTCCATACATACTGCATTCAGTTAATCTGAACGTCCCTCAGGATTCTTCCAAAGCCCCCGTAAAACTCGCCACCGTCATCAAGGTCATTTCTTGCGCGGGTCGCCGACGCACACCAGTGCTGAACGAATATCTTTTTTATCGCAGGTCCTAGGGAGGACTGGATCCCGAGGAGGTGTCACCCAAGTCCGTGTCGAATTCATGGACGACACCACCCGCACAATCATCCGGAACGTGAAGGGCCCCGTCCGTGAAAAGGACATCCTTGCTTTGCTGGAGAGCGAGCGTGAGGCACGGTGCGTACAAATAGTGTTCGGCATAGGCTTCTGTCTCATGAAATACCAGTCGGCTGCGTTGATTTCCATTCGCTGCTTCCTCGTACCCATGTATCAGTCACCATGCTCATGATTCAGAATCCACTACATTTCCTCTTCGCCTCATCTGGTCGTCCTTTGTACGGCTTGGCTTCCACTGAATTGTATGGTACATGGTAGATGAGCATATATGAGATCGTATGCATCCACGGGCAAAACTGGTGTGAATATCTTTTGAGCGCTTATTTCTTCCTCTTCGGATATGCTTCGGAATTTCCTTCTTCGTCATGTCTTCCATCTGAGTCGGGGACATGGGTGAAAGAAAAGCACAAGGCGGCGACCGATGTCACAATTGCGGGATCCCGAATCCAGGACGCCTTTAAGCTCCATTGATCTTGTTCTCCTTCACTGGACCACCCATGCCTCTGAACGCCGCCTATGTTACCTTGCTAACCAAGGCCTCTTATATTGCTGGAACCCTCGTCCTGGACTACGGGCTCAAAGAGACCCAGTCTAAATATCCTCTCGTCGTGATGGTCACCCCACAATTGGAGCAAGAAGCTCGAGACGTCCTCAAGAAGCGTGGAATTTTGATCAGAGAAATTCAATCCTTGCACCCAGAGGAAGGGGCACATAGTCTCGCTGTTGCCGATGAGCGATTCGGCGACACTTGGACCAAGCTTCGGCAAGCGATCTTTGCTGGATGCGTCAAACTGCGCTAACATCCTAGCAGGGCCTTTGAGCTCGAAGAATTCGATGTATGCTGCCACATCTCTCGTTCAATTTTCAATTTTCAACAATCTTTAGCGTGTCGTCCTACTTGACTCGGACATGATCGTCAAGGAAAACATGGACGATTTGATGGAGGTGAAGTTGCTCCCCGGCGGGATTGCAGCTGTGCACGTCTGCGCGTGCAACCCACGCAAATTTCGGCATTATCCTTCCGATTGGTGACTGCTGTCCCCTTGCCGTCGGACCTGATGCTCATGGATACCAGGATCCCCGGAAACTGCGCCTACACTGTGGTCTCCGGTCCAATGGCGTCTTCACCCACCCCGAGGGATGAACCCCGTCCTTACGGTCAACTTAACTCGGGGACAGTCGTGCTCGAGCCTTCGATTGAGCTCGCCAAGAATTTGTATCACTTCCTCGCGACTGACGAGCGCGTGTCCACATGGAGTTTCCCCGATCAAGACCTCCTCACGGCATTTTTTCATGGGAAATGGACGGCTCTTCCGTGGTACTACAATGCTCTCAGGACCCTTCGCACCATTCACGCCCCGATGTGGGACGATAATGTCGCTCGCTGCGTGCATTACATCCTAGCAGAGAAGCCGTGGCAGGTGAAACCTAAAGACTCGAAAGAGTTTGAAGTTGTAAATAGCTGGTGGTGGGCCCAATACGAGAAGATGAGTGAGAAGCTGCAAGCCGAGGATATAGACGGGTGGAAGATTGTTTCCGCTATGGTCGTGTCGTAGAAAGTAACATAGATCATGTGTGCAGAGTTTTTATAGACTACTGTACATAGGGGTTTACATTAGAATTCGTCAACCTCGTCATTCTATGCTCGCCACGAAACGTGAACTTCGTCTGTCCGAAATCTATCACCCGCAATGAGTTGACAAGTGAAATTCCAAGAGTCTCGACCTTACCGTTGAGTTGTGGTGCTCTTGGCCAGTGGTGTTTCGAAACCCATCCGAAAGCTGAGCAGCCCGGCTTGCGCAATCATGATTCCATTGTCGATGCAGAACCTTGGGTTTACAGTCAACATAAATTGAGGATGGGAGTTCTCGGACCGACCTCTCATCCATGGCGAAGACTTTTCCTTCGCGTTCCTCTGCCATAATACGCATCATGTCTTGTAGGCGCTCATTGCCTGGGAGACGATATATCGAGTGTTGCATCAGGGAAATAAATACTCACACCCAACACCCCCGACGATTAGAATTTCCTTACTACCTATGTGGGCCATCGCTCGCTCCGTGATTTCGACGAGCATAGCGTATATCGTTTCTTGAAGAGAGAAACATAGGTCAGCAGGCGTGATAATATCTTGATCATCGGAATTTCGAGGCTGGCCATCCGCCCGAAACCGCTTGTCGAAGGTATATGCTTCGACCGCTGTCAAAATCCCCGAAAAGCTCACGTCCATGCCTTTGGTAGCATACGGTAGCGAGAGAAGACGCTTCCCTCTGCAATGGAATGTTCAGATCCGAAGGCTCTACAGAAAATGGATGAGGCACTTTTTCGCCTCTTGCTCGATATTGTATCCAGGGGCGGGATCGTTGCTTAGGTCAATGACCCGCGCAAAGCGGTCGAGACAGTTTCCAACGGCAATGTCCAGTGTCTCACCGAATATCCGGTAGCATTGTCGCGAATACGCAATCACTTGGGTATTGCCGCCCGAAACATAGAGCACGACGGGGTTTTGTGCGCGAGTAACGTCGCGACCCATTTCGATATCTGCTCATCGAAATAAAGCTCGGTGTCTGTCTCTGAGTTGTCCGGGATACTTACGGCCTACGCAATGATTCACGCCTATGAGCGGTTTGTCGAACAGAAGTGATAACGTCCGAGCCACTAACGCGACGGACTGTAGGGGTGCGCCCATTCCAGGGCCTCAATCAAAGGTCAAAATACAGCTAGTCATGCCGTTCATAGTTCGATACCTTTGGTGTAGCAGATACAGTCGACATCGTGCATCGAAACATCAGCCTTGGCCAGACATTCACTGATGATTTTGAGCGCCCATTCACGGTGGTGAAGTGCGGTGTCTCGAGGCTGGAATCCTTCGCCAGGAGGCGTGATGTAGGTATGTCGAATATTGGACAAGACAACAGTAGAACCGTCTTCTAGATGCTTGATTACACCTGCTCCGAACTTGTTTGCCGATCCTTCCAAGCCGATGGCCAGGTAGGGCCGTTCTGGTTCGAATTAGCGCGCATTCTCTCAAAGTAAACCCTCGCACCAGGGTTTTTAAGCGGGGTTTGGAGAACACGTCCAGGCATCAGGGGCAGCTCGGATGGATGATCGACTCAGAGATCAGTAGCCCGATTGGGAACCATCACCTCCAAGTTCTTAGAATGTCTATTTTTATAAATATGGAGCCGCGGCGCTAGCCTGACTTCAGGTCGAGGTATGCATTTGCGCCCATCGCGACAAACGCACCTATGAAATTGAAATGGTAAAATCCGGAGATTGAAACTCCGAGTTCGCCCTGGACAATGTTGACAAGAAAATACAAAAGACTATGAATACAATTATGCTACATCTTCCTCTCGCCGCGGACGTTTGGGGTATGGACTGTCGGCATCTGACCTCCTTTTATTATTCGACAGGCCAGGACTATTTGCAGCCACTAGACCCGCGTAAAGCGCCTCGTCAAACCCAATGCATCTCAGTCGGACGCACGGAACCTGTCGCGCGCCGGAATCATACTCGGCGCGAATAGGGGCCACAGGAGGTTTGGCTTGGTTCTTAGAACTTTGCCTATTGGCCGTGGTCGATGCGTAATTCCCTTGGACCTCGAAAAAAGTCAATCATGATTCAACAAGAGCAAGGAGAAATTTACAGTGGGCGATAGCGTCCCCCACTCGTCGACAGTGAGCTCTGCAACACGAGAGACTTCGTAGAAGCCTAGGTAGGTCACATCTAGGGCCTTGCTTTTGCTGGGCGGAACAGATAGAAACAAATGTAGCTGTTCTGGCTCTCGAAAGGTATCTCTTTCGTTCCCTAGCCCTACAAACATGTACCCATGTTCGCCAGGGGCACGCGGGCACCAAGGATTTTGGCTTTGGTTAGGACAGAGAAACTTTTTGACGTTGCAAGACTTGGCCAAGGATTTTTGCAAGGCGATCCTAGGGAAGGATGGACGTGAGTCTTTGTACTGTACGGAGAGTAAGCAGTATATTTACTGTACGATCAATGACTGAGTATTACCCCCAAGAGTGGCGGACAGAAACCCGCGGCTGAACACGGCAGACTCGCCAACGTTCGGCACAAATTCAGGGAACGCCTCGAGTTCTTTGCGGCGACCCTCAGGGACAGGAGTGAGGTAATTCGGAGACTTCAGCCCTGAAGAAGTAACGATAATGATATCGTCTTCGTCTTCATCTTTAATTGTTTCTGGTTTGACAATACCAGCGCTCTTTGCCTGAGGTCGAGTCACATTACCACTAGGCGCCGAGCACTGGCTACCTGAGACATGCAGAGTAGTGGCAGGAAGTCGACTTGTCGAAGGAAGGGTCTCCAGCCGAGGCTGAACCATATTGCCATTTGGCGCCGAAATCGAGGCACTTGAAGCCCGCAGAGGAATGGTGGGGGGTCGACTTGTGGAATCAATAGTCTCCGGAACCGCATTACCACTTCTTGCCGAGCTAGACGCCGACATTCCGCCGGTGGCTGCGGGTCCTGGCCCTGGGCCGACTGATAGCGATTGTCTTGTATTTTCTTGGGCCTATCCATCAAGAACGGATGGAAATGGGATTAGTCTGTCAGTATTTGCATCACACAAACCATTCACCTGAGTAAAAACCGACAAAATTTCGGCCTTTAGACGATTCGTATGCGCGATTTGTTCCTATACAAAGATTATCTCAATTCCACTCCACAAAACCTTCGAGAGAAAGACCAATCCCGAACCTCATCTTTTTGCCGCTGTAGTTCAACGAAAGCCGACGCCTGCAGTGCGTGAATTCGGTCAAGACATCGCGAAACGCGTCACAGAAAAAAAAAACAAGTACCTGCCGAGCTAATTCAGCTTTGACCTGGTCAAGTTCGGTCAGAACGTTTGAATAGCTCTGAAGGAGCTGTTGATGAGTCTCTCGATCAACTTGAACGCGATTTTGCAGAGTTTTGACAGCCAAGCGCTGTGTCACTATGGTCTCTTTGTATACTTCGGCATCGGCGCGCATGATGTCGACTGCCCTAGAGCGAACACATTCATCCCTTTGGCCGTTGAAGTGCTCTCGTACTTACGAGTTCAGAGCAGTGTTTTCGCAGCGCGTACACTTGTCCGGGTTAATTCGATCTCTTGAGAGTCGACCAGGATATTATGCTCACTTCCAATTCCGCCTGCGTCGTCGTAAGCTGGTCCCGGAGGACAGCCAACTGGTCCAAGTCCAACGCCCATTCGCGCATCCAATCGCGACGAAGGGAATAATCGGAGGAGGAAGGTAAGTCTGCGGCTTGAATACTGGTAGGTTCCAGAGCCCGAGGCCAAGATTTTCGCACTTCCTTTCTTGGATCCGTGATATGCGCCGACGAGTCCATATCCATTCGCGATACGCGTGTAGAGAACAGGTGGGAAGGCTACCCCGCGGCGCGGACAAAAATTGGAGATTTTGAGCCCAAACCTGCGTGTAGTGGAAACAAATTGTGAGAGACTGGCTCGTCACGAGCGCGTGACCGCGAGGACAAAGAAACTGTCAATCAGTGTGACTGTTGGCGTTCACCTATTCAGTCGCGAAAATTTTTGGGCGTCAAAAAATCATTAGGAATAGATGCGTTCAACCAAATCTATATGAAGCATTGTGCAAACGACCGAGCATTTTAAAAGTGTCGCTACGCGACGGTTTATAACATGAACGTTAACGGGTTCTCGAGGTAGCCTTTGAATGCGGCCATCCACCTTGCCGCAATCGCCCCGTCTACCGTCCGGTGGTCCGAGCTCAGCGTTGCCTTCATGATCTGCACCGTCTTGAACCCGCGCTCGTCCTCGGGCGCGGGGACGAGGGTCGCCTCGGTCGAGCCGACGGCAAGGATGCAGGATTGCGGGGGGTTGATGATCGCAGTGAAGTGCGAGACGCCGAACATGCCGAGGTTGGAGATGGTAAACGTTCCGCCCTGGAGAGACAAGACAAATAAATAAATAAATGCAATGAGGGTGAAAGTCAAGGAGGATGGACGGACCTGGTATTCGGCGGGAGCCAATTTGCCGTCGCGCGCCTTCTTGGCAAGGGCTTTGGTCTCTGCGGAGATGGTGGCGAGGCCCTTTGAGCCTACGTCCTTGACAATGGGAGTGATAAGACCAGCGGGAGTAGCGACCGCAACGGAGATGTCCGCCTTCTTGTACCTATTCCGTCGAATAACTTTGAGAACTCGTAAAGCGCGTGATAGAAAAACATAGCGTACGTCCGGATAACCTCTCCGAGCCACGCCGAGTTGGCTTCAGGGACATCCGCAAGCGCACACCCGACGGCCTTGACGATAAAGTCGTTCACGCTGAGCTTGGCCGACTTGTCCTTTTCGGTCAACGTCTTGTTGAAGACCTCCCGCAGCTTGAGCACCTTGTCCATGTTGATGTCGACCGTGACGTAGTAATGTGGCAGCTCCTGCTTGGACTGCGTCAACCGCGCACCGATGGTGCGGCGCATGTTTGAGACGGGAGTGTCGACGTAGTCGGGCAGCTGCGCACCGGACGGCTGGGACGCCGTGGAGGCGGAGGACGCGGGAGATGGCTGGTATTTTTCAACGTCTTCTCGGATGATGCGCCCGTTGGGTCCAGAGCCAGTAAGTTTACCAAGGGGGACACCGCGCTCGAGCGCGATTTTTTTGGCAATGGGAGAAGCAAATATGCGGTCGCCTGAGGGAAGGTCGGATTTCTCCGGGCTGGAAGATTTGGGTGGGGAGGGTGCCGACTCGGCTTTCGGGGGCGGGGGTGCCGACTCGGGTTTTTTCTCTGCGGGCGGGGGCTTGGACGCGGATGCTTTTGAGGCCATGTCGGAGGCACCAGACAAATCATCGCCCTCCTCCGCGACAATCGCTATGGCGGAGCCAACCGCGACGTTCTTTGCGCCGTCTTGAGCCTAGGTTCGACATTAGGTTTCTTCGCGAGGGAAATTCCAAAGGACGCACGATGATCTTTGCAAGAATACCGTCTTCTGTGGCCTCCACATCTATCGTTGCCTTGTCGGTTTCCTGTCGTCCGCGTCAGCTCGGAGAACGCAGTGGGGCGCAGTGCGGGTGCTCACAATTTCGAGGAGGACCTCTCCCGTCGAGAAAGAGTCGCCCTCTTTCTTTTTCCAGGACGCGATGCCGCCCTCGGTCATGGTCGGGCTCATTGCAGGCATATTGAATTGCGCAAGAGCGCTTCTCCGTGCAGAGACATGGAGGCCTGCAGAGGCTGGTTAGCAGAAAAGAAAGAAACGCAGGAATATTGCAGCATACGGCGTGCAAAGACGCGAGCAAGAGAGGCCATGGTGGAAGCAAATGGCAAAGCGGAAATAATCGGACGCGATTCAAATTTGATCCCCAACTTGTCGGCAAACACCGACTCGGATGTCTTTTTCCTGCGTTCTTCCCGGGCAGCCCATCCCTATCGCAAGGAACGCGCCTGCGCCCCAGCTCGGCGGCGGGATATATGTACGAGACTCGGAACTGAGGGCCAGTCTGGTCGGGATTCCTCACCAGGAGGGACCGGTTCGTAGACTTGATAATTTTTTCGCGACTATGGAATGAACATGCGGTAGGTGTTATCTATCTCACGCGTGCGCCCCCAACCTCCCGCAATAAACTCGGTTGTGCTGGGGTCTGTTATTCGCCTGTCACCGCTGCAGGCCACACTTTCGATATCTGTGGTCGATGGCGTGCCACTACCTGCAGGGGAAGAGTTTACAGGTGTAATTCGAACACAGGACGTGCGCGCGACAGAAAAGGACCGAGTGAAGATTGGAGACTCGTTTCGTGGGGGCGATGTTGTGCGCGGTGTAGTGGTAAGGCGCACCAACGCGTAGTATTCTTTGCTCACGCGTGTTATCTAGATCTCGCTGGGTGACGCGCGCAGCTACTTTGTTACAACAGCCAGAAACGATCTCGGGGTAGTGTTTGCGGTGAGTGAAGCGGGAAAGACAATGGTGCCCGTCAGTTGGAAAGAAATGCGATGTCCTGGTACGCTGGTTTCTATTTTGTTTGACCCATTTTGATTGTTCTTCAGAAACAGGCAAGCTGGAGAAGCGCAAGTGTGCAAAGCCAGAGTAGAATATGCAGCATTTTTAGTAGCAGATTAGTGTTTGAGTTGAAAGGCGAAACGTGACAAATAGTAAATAGCTCTTGGTAGCCTCGGTTACGCCCAATTTAATGACCGCTGTTCTGTCGCCTCAAGACCCTCTGCGCAGGGACAGGCTCATGTCTCTCGACGACAACCAGCTCAGGTATACCTTGTTTTTTATCCCGAGGTGTTCATCGTTCATCCCCTCTCTGCAAGTTACTCTTCGTCCAACGATTGGCGGGAAAAGTACAATGAGGTCAATACTCTGTCGCAAATATCTCTACCAGCACTCATCCGGCCATAAAGGTCGCCGACATGCTCGCAGAAACTCGCGCGGAACTCGACGAGTTTCAGGTCGCGAGCAGGGAGCTCGAGGCAGAGCTCGAAGCTGAGCTCCAGAGGACCGAGAAGGCCCAGCAGGATCTCAAGGTCAAGGTCGCCCGCGCAGAGACGGAACGAGACGAATGGAAGGTGGGCAACCCCTTGTTCACCCTTGCAGCCGCGGTAATAATGAACGCGCGTCGCAGTCCAAGTTCATGTCGCTGCAGACGACCCACAACACCACAACAACGACCCTCCAGCGGGAACTGGACAAGCTGCGGCAGGAGCACCAGCAGGCAAAGGTCCAGCTGCGTGAGCTCGAAATGGGCACCGACGACCTCGAACGAAACGAGCGCGCCGTATCCTCCAGTCTCGCCGACATGGAATCCAAATACTCTCGCGCCTTGGAGGAGAAGATTTTGCTCGAGCACGAGCTTCTCGACAAGGCAAACCTTGAAGAAGAGTGCCAGCGGCTCAAGGACGAGCTAAGAGGTCAATCGCACGACACTTTGCTTATCTTGCATCTAACTTGCCTTGCCGCCAGATGCCAACGTAGAGGTCTCCATACTGAAAGACCAATTAGCGGCTCAGCCCGCGGACAATGCTTCGTCCATTGCCCCTTCCTCTCATTTTCCTTCACTTGCCCCTCAATCAGACTCAGAGGACAATCTCCTCAACACCCCAGCGCCTACCGATCTTCAGCTCGAGGATCTCACTCCCAGTACAGATAGTCTTCCTTCAGTGGATACTACATCTGTGGATACGACGCCACGAGCAAAAGCCCAATCTGCATTGGTATATCGCTCAGGCGCCGCACCGTACAAATCAGGCATATCCACACCCCCTGGAAGCTCAGGCATAGCCCGTTCCAGCACCCTTCCTTCCCTCTATAGCCCGCGTTCTCCCGCTTACCGCCCAGCTGCGGGCCGTAATCCGTCCGCTATGAGTACCAACTCCACCTCAAGCACAGCGTCAACTTCGAAGAACAAGGGTGTGCAGATGGTGTCGGAAATGAGGGCGCGGGTACGGAACCTGGAGCAGAAGATCCACACCCGCGTTCCGCGACTGCGTATGGGAAGCATCACTGGGCGACCAAACGCGAATGCACTTGCTGCGTCCACCATGACCAACGGGTCCACGGGATCCAACAAGACTACTGTGCGCTCCAGCTGGGAGAGTCTAACATCAACACATCGAAAGGCCGACAACCCAAAGCGCAGCAGCGAATCCGAATCGGACAAAGACAAGTCCAAGAAGGGGGACTCTACAGGATGGGTCCTCGTCATGGAGGACTCGCCGTCACCACCGAAGGCGAAAGCAAAACCCGGGGAACGACGAAGGGCGTCGAGCCCCCTGGGTATGATTCCGTTCCGTCCTGCCGCCTCCACGTCGGCCGTTTCACCGACGCTATCTACAAGTAAACTATCCAATCCTTTGAACCAGTCAACTATGCCTCAGGGCGGTCTGAAGCGACCGCAATCACGACTTTCCGGTGGCTCTACCACCGTCTCCATCCCTTCATCCGCCTCCTCCGCCTCCTCTCGGCCCGCCACACCGACCTTCCTGCCGATTCCGTCCGGGGGACTGTATGCCCACTCGGGCACGCCTGGGCTCAAGCGATCGACAGGGCCTGCGGCGCCGAATAACCCGTACTCGGCGAAGCGCTCGTCGCTGGGGGTATTGGGCGCGAGCACGTCTTCGATGCCCCCGCCACCGCCGCCGCCCGAGCCGCGAGAGCGCGAGCGGAGCCGGCCAACGACGATGCCGCCGCCCCCGCGGCCGGGCTCGGGGACACCATCATCCCTCGGGAGCACCGTGAGCTCAAAGTTCAGCATCGGCGATGGCGACAAGACACTACCGTCTCTGCCCAGCGGCACACATATGAATGTGACGATACGGGCACCCAAGCCTGTGCCATCGATCCTGTCGCAGAGCCGGATAGGGCGGCCAAGTAGCACCGGTGGGGGACGCAAGAGCGCCGGCGACGCGGAGGCAGAGGGCCTGCGACCGCGGTCTGGGAGCACAGCACATTAATGTAATTTTGAGGATGGGCGCGGAATGTATATGCTGCTGTACTTACGAATATATTATGTCTTTTTCTTTGAATAGATTATGTAATTTTACGGTTCCGCTCTCTACCTCCTACCTCGATGTCATCTGCGGAAGAACGCTCGCTGAACCGGCAGGTGGTGCTGGAGGAGGACGAGTACATGGAGGCGCTGTCAAAGATCATCGCGCGCGACTTCTTCCCGTCACTGGTGCACCTGGATGCGACGAACGGGTATCTCGACGCTCTGCGCTCGCACGATCCGCAACTCATCAACGCCTCTGTGCGGCGGCTGGAGGAAATCGGCGCGACGCCCCTGCAGCGCCCGATGCAGACGCCCGGGCGCACGCCGTACGCCGCCGGGCCGTCTGAAACACCCCTGCACCTTCGCGGCGACGGCCCGTCGGCGGCGAAGCGCGCACGGTACGACGCGGACGTGAACCTCGACACGTTCCAGGCGCGTTACACGTCCGAGGACAACTCGAGCTTCACGCAGATCCTCGACGAGGAGAACCGCAAGCGCAAGGAGCGGTGGGGCTGGGCGTGGGATGCACAGAGAAGGGTCGAGGCGCAAAAGGAGAGGCTCATTGCGGATCGGGAGAGGCTGATGATAGAGCCGCAGAGCGTTGTGGGGGTGCGGGAGAAGATTCGCATTGAGGCGCCGACGCCGAAGGGGCTTATTGAGGATGTGAAAGGGAAGGGAAAGGAGAAGGATACAGAGGGAGACGAAGAGGAGGAGGAGAAAGACGAGGAGAAGGACAAGGCCCTGGCGGTGGTGTTTTCTGAGAGCACAGTGGACGTTATGGCACGGCAAAAGGACACCCGCTCAACCATTGTTGACGGCTGGAAATTCAAAGTATATTTCTTCGTTCCAGAAATCCTTGGTCTAACCAATTACTTAGGCCCGCAACTCGCTCATGTTTTCTCCAGATGCAGACGAGTCCCCATATCATACCCGTCCCTCAGTCCCCACAGGCGACCCGCGCGCCATTGTTCACGGCAGCACCCGCCTCCCCGAACAGGATGACTCCCGCTCCAACTCCCGCTCCATGTCTGCGCCGCCCAGTCCTACCCGAAGCCACATAAATGCAGCCATCATGGGCACACCTTGTGAGTCTGTTCTCATTTCTGCAGCTCGCAGTTCACTCAAATGCCGTAGACCGTCCGCGATCGCCGACAATAAACAACTTTTCGCTCGTGCCGAACCTGCCTTCGCCCACGCCGGACGAACTGGGCCCAGCGGCCGTGAAGCAGCTTATGACGTGGGGGACACTCACCGCGACGCCGCGCATAATATCTCAGTCTGAAGACCTGCCGCCGCCGCATACGCCATTCCATATCCCGGCGCTGACGTCGCGTGAGACCGTCGCGCAGAAACTGTCCAACAACGCGTCAAAGAGCTTGCGCGTCAAGGCAGGGCTATTGGGGCTTGGCGGCCGCACGCCGGGCATCGCGTCCCGGACTCCGGTGGCGAGCGGGTCGAAGAAGGGGTCGATGGCACCGCCGAGTTGGACACCGCGGCGCTCAGAGGCGGCGGGGAATTTGACGCCTGCGGGACGAAGACTCCTCGACAGAACGACCATGGGAGCGATGGCGTCACGGAGGGCAGAGGCGATGGACAAGATTGCTGGGTGGGATGGGAAGCAGAAGGATTTGAATCGTGTCAGATGGACACCGACACCAAGTGCAGCGGCCAAGCGATAGATAGTGTACATTATAGGTGCAACATGCTGCTAAGGTTCCGATATTCGACGTCGTTTGGCATCTGGCTCGTCGTCCTTGTCCTTGGTGTCTTCCTTGGCCGGCGTAGGAGGTTTGGCTATCTTCTTCTTTACTACTACACCCTTCAACGGGCCCTTCTTGCGCGCGGGTGCTGAGGGTTTCGGGGGAGGCGCCGCGGCTACAGGCTTGGGAGCTATTATTGGGGGAGGGTTGTTGACTGCGTTATTGCGGGCAGCGACGGCTCTGGGGTGGGTTAGAAAACGGCAGGGACGAGGGAGACGGTGTACTCTTTGAAGTTCTGAACTTCCTCGCCGTCCTTATCCCTGCGCTCCTTTTCTTCGGCCTCCTGTTTTTCACGCAGCGAGTCGAGGAACATGATTTCGTCCTCCTCGAGAGCGCGGAACTGGTTAGCGAGCTTTGTCTTTTCCTCCCATTCCTCCTGCTTTGCAATCTTGTTGGCGGCGAGTTTCTACGCGTCACACCAGCAAGGGCGCGTCAATACGCGCCGCAGTTCATCAAGTATCTGCTGTGCTCACTTCCGCGAGACTGCGACCGTCGGAAAAGTCCTGCTCCTGCTGGGCCGGGGGCTCCATGCCAATCCGTGCATATGCCGCCTTCCATTGCTCGTCGCGACGAGCCTATGCGATACGGATAAACACAATAGAGGCCGAAAGAAGCGACCTGAATACCTTTGCAGACTCTACATCGTCCTGGGAGACGAACCGGGAGCCAATCCCGGCGTTCTGAAGGGAGGGAACCATTGCCTCTTCCATTGCTGTGGTGGTAGAAGGCAAACGTGACGGGAGATCCCTGTCAATCAATTGCGGGACTCTCCTTCGACTCCGCCACCATGTCGCTGCGCGCGTCGACCTCGACGGGCAATCGCTCTCCTGGTCTGCGCAACCCACATCCCCCGCCTCCAGTCCCCTCCGTCATCACCTCACCCCGTATTTCTTTTTATTTTATTAAATCCTCATTGCATCGCTGACACTCCTTTCCACAGCCTGGGCAAGGGACGAGCCCCCGTCTCCCACTGACGACCAGCCAGCGTCGGACACGCTCCATGCCGTCGAATCGCGGCCATCTGTCACCTCCTTTTCAACCTATGCTGCTTCAAACAACCCCAATCGCTGGTGGGCCTTCACTCGCCCGCGCGGCGACTCGGGCGCAGCCTTGGATCCGAACAGCGCCCCCCCGCTCCCAGAGAGAACAGACCGCAAGAGCGTCTCCTTCCGCGATCGCTCCATGTCCTGGCTCCCTACTCCCCGCGAGTCCACCTTTCCCCGTCGGGCTCGGCAGCTAAATCGCAACTGGAATCTGTCTATTACGCTGCCCACCCCGCCGACTGGCGCGTTTACTGCGCAGCATAATGCTACGCCGGGCTGGGATGCTCCGTGGACCTCACGAGTGGGCGCGCAGGGCCCGGCGGGCCAACATCTCAACGAAGGCTACAATTACAGCGATGACGAGGACACCGACTCCCCCGTCGACCCAGAGAAAGACCAAACTGTCTGGCAACGGCGGAAAAAGCGGCTACGGGCATTTATTCTATCGAATGCTTACGTTCCCTTGGTATGTCCGCAGATTTCCGCCTCTCTTTTTATTTCTCACAGGCCCCGCAGCTATTCCGATGTATAAACATTACCTTCACCACGACGGCATTGGCGATCGCCATCCGAATCCGGTTACTCGAGAGACGTACACATACCATGGGGGAATTGGGCAGCTCTCCGTATGTTTTCGTCCCGCTTTCATCGCAGTTTCATGCACTCATCTAGGTTCCAGGACATTGGTGATCATTTTTGCTCCTCCCACCCTGGTCCACGTTATGTTCTCGATCTACGTGCGCGTTTCGTGTTGAGAGTTTCCGATCGTTTCCAACTAACCCTTCCCCGGCAGCTTGAATATTTTGGGCGGCCGCTAGGTCTGTGGCGGACCTCCGCCAAGCTCGCACACACTCTTTCCGAAGTCTTTTTCATCTGCGCGTGGTCCGCTGCGCTGTCGCTCTGTTTCGACAACTTTTTCACATCCATAATACCGTGTGCGTCGGCGTCCGCGATATCGTGGTACAGCACCATCCCCCGACCCCAGTCGGATAATAGTCCTGTCACCAACGACAAGCGTTGCGACGATCAGCTAGGCAAGTCGCCGCCGGGTGTCTGTGGATGGCTATCTGACGGACTTTTACAGCTTTGATATGTCTTGTCGCGTTTGGCCTTTTGGCATACTGCGCGAACCTCATCATCAGCCTCTACCGCATTTTCGAAAAAGTCAAGTATCATCCAGCAACGCGGTCGAATGCCATGTCATGACACCACGCTTCCGCGCTCGTTCGGCGCGCCAGCCAGTCTCGTTACATTATACCTACTACAATCTCATATAAATCCCATACATCACACCCTCGTTCGGAATTGGAATTCAAGACTCGCATCTACAAGCCAACTATATATCTGCTCGTGTACTTTGCCATTGTAATCTAACTGTATTTCGACATGCATCACGTTTCTTGTGCACTACGCCATCAAGGTTGACCACGATGAACTGAGCTGTTCGAATGAATTTGGAGGGTACCACCGATACACTCGAGATGAACACATTCTCGTCCCCGCGCGCGCCCGGACGCAGCAGCAGCCGCGGCAAGTCAGTGTCGCCTGCGCGTGCGCTGTCGCGAATACGCGCAACGCGCGACTACGCGGTTGGCATTGGGCTGCTGCTCGTGGTGGTCATTCTATGGACGTCCTCTAACTTCGTCACCCAGGCCAGCCAACCCCGTCTCTGCCTCTCTGTCTCGGGCTGACTCGCAGTTGAATCAATGCAGGGCATGTACCAAGGAGGGTTCGAGAAGCCGTTTCTGTGCGTCTGGCATTGCTGCGCCCCGTTTCTCGTGCTTATAGAACTGAAGGGTAACGTACCTGAATACGAGCGCCTTTGCGCTGTACCTTGTCCCGTTTCAGCTCCGAAGATGGTGGCGACGGCGGAGAGGGTACCAGGACGCAAGTCCGAGTCTGGGCGTGCGACGCGGTCGGTACGTTGGTTCAGTTTGTGGTCTCTATCGTTCGCATGCCCATAGGTGCTGCCAGGGCGCATTACCAGCCCTTGGCTGTTGACTCGACGGAGGTGCTGCCTGAACCCGAGGTGCGTCGATCGTCGAATTCACTAACACCTCTCAACGCGGCGCAGCCTATAACCTCTGATCCCACGGAAGAAGAACTTCCGCCTCTCACTATCCGGGAGACTGCTAGACTTGCTGCTGCTTTTTGTTTTCTATGGTGGGTGGTCTGCGCGGACCCACAATAAAATGTAACCAGCCGTGCAGGTTTATTGCCAATTGGGCGGTTAACGCGGCCCTCGACTATACCAGCGTTGCTAGTGCCACCATTCTCTCTAGCATGAGTGGTAAGTCTTGTTGGGCGGATTGTGCACCCATTGATTGTGCTCTAGGATTTTTCACGCTCGGGATAGGTCGACTATTTCGCGTCGAAATGCTAACTGTCGCGAAAATCGGCGCTGTTATAACGAGGTTCGTCTTCCAATATGCAATATGGACTTCGTCTTATACGACACACCAGTTTCGGCGGCGTCATTCTCGTATCCCTCTCCGATTCCGTCGCGCCCCAGCAACCCGCCGGACCCGCGTCTCGGCCCTTGGCGCACGCAGAAGACCTCGCGCCGCGCCCGAGACTCGGCGACGCGCTCGCGCTCATCTCTGCGCTCTTCTATGCTCTCTACGTTATCCTACTAAAGGTCCACATGCGGTCCGAATCGCGCGTCGACATGCAGCTCTTCTTCGGGTTCGTCGGGCTCTTCAACATCCTCGCGTGCTGGCCCATCGGTATATTTCTCCACCTCATTGGCGTCGAGGCGCTCGAGTTGCCAAGGGGCAACGCCGTCGCTGCGTTGGCTATCAATGTACGCCGGCCCTACTCTCTGAGTCGCAGCCATGCTCAAAATATTGCAGATGGCCATAACACTCTCTAGCGACTATTTATATGTCCTGGCGATGCTGAAGACGACCCCACTCGTGGTCACCGTTGGCCTGAGCCTAACTATACCGCTCGCGGTCCTCGGTGATTTCATCCTCGGCAGGTTCACGCGGGGCCAAGTCATCTTCGGAGCGCTCCTCGTAATCCTGAGCTTCGTCGTGGTCGGGCTGGATAGCGAGAAGATCACAACACCACCACCAGACGACGCGGAGGGCGATTTCTCCATCGATGACGAGGACTCTACCGAGCCAATCATAGAACTTGGTCGCGAGTCGGGCGAGTAGGACAAAATTATATTAGAGTTTCGGGTTGTTGTATTTGATTGAACTGCATCTCGTCGGCTGAATCCACTCGATCAATTTCCCATAACCTTCGCTTCGCGCTCATACTCGATTTCTAAATTATACAATTCTATGCGCGTCCTGACCGGTTTCAACACGCCTATCCACCCATACGAGAGACATATATCTCAGACAGCTTCCCCCGAGACTCGAGCAACTAATGCCAATTATCCTACATCCCGCCGACCAGGAGTTCATTGCTCGCATCGGAGCTCTGCGGTCACCCGAGGTCGCAGCAAACAATCCCGGTCGTCCTCCCAGTCGCCTACCGGATGCGCAGTCGATCAGCGAGCATTTCGGACGCATCGTTGCGGGATGGATCCCCCACCCGTTCACTCCGCAGGAGATACAGCAAGCGCGGCTCGATGGCCTGCGGTACCTTATCATTGTGCGCGCGATCGAAGCTGTAGAAAAAGACATATACCCGAGACAACTTCCCGCCGAAACTCAAGCTCAACTCGTCTTTGCTCGGCAGAGCTACATGCTCAGATACTTCCGCATCTTCCGAATGAACGACCTTCCGACCGAAATCATCAGTGACATATTGCGCCTCGTCATATGGGACTCGATGAGGCAGCCGGTCGACGCGCGGCTGCGTATAACGTGGACCTGTCGGAAGTGGAGGCAGATTGCGCTCGCCGATTCTACGCTGTGGAACGCCGTTTGGTTCCGCGGCTCGGGTGCTCTCCTTGATCGAGCGTGGGCATGGTTCGAGAGAGCGCGCCAGGCTCCCCTCGACGTTCGCATCGATGGCGATCCCGAATGTGAGGATGCCGATGACGAAGATGCCGATGACGACGAAGATCCAGAGGACGATAATTCGGCCGTCGCTAACTTCACCACCAAGCCATCCACGACGGCCGCCGACATGCGACAAATGCTCCTCCGCCTATTCACAAAACTTTCCACCATCCGAATGCTCATCGTTGTGGTGGATGATTGGAAGAGCGCACTCGTGGTATTGGAGCTTTTGGGGACTTTGGGTTCATCTTGTGGCGTGCCCATGTTGCAACGTTTCGAGCTTCATCGAGGTGGCCTCAAAAACGAGGACAGGAATGCCCTTCGGTGGCCGAAAGTGATCGGAGAACCATTCATCGGCGGTTTGGCGGCGCCTTCCCTCTCGTATTTGTCGCTGAACGGTGTACCCATCGACTGGTCCAGATCCGTTCTCGAGAACTTGACCACCTTCGACATCAGACGTCTCCCTGCGACCCATTCGCCCGACGCTGCTCGTTTCCGCGAGATTCTTGCGAACTGCCCTCGGCTGAGCAAGCTATCGATGGACGGCGCCGGCCCTAGGTTCGAAACGAGCGCGGAGCCCACCACACCGGTCAAGCTCCCCTATCTGCGTACCCTGATCGTGGCCGATTTCTCCCGCCAATACGCCCAGTTCCTTTTCTCCCAATTCTCGGCGCCGAACGTGAACGACCTGACGCTCATGAATCTTTGCGGCGACGATTACCTCCCATTGTTTCTTCAGCTGACCTCGGCCTTCCCGAAAGTCAGATTACTGACGCGTACTCGATCCAATTCGACGCTGCCTCTTCCGGGATGGCGGCGATGACACGATGGCTCGACTCGATGCCGCTCTTGACCTACCTGCGCTTGGCGAATGTCGCCAACCAGTTCTTCGGCGTATTTTTCCGGCCCCACGACCTCAAAACTCCCGTCTGCCCCCGCCTCACCGTCATGGATTGCCAGTCCCTCGAGCCTAACATTATCGTGCAGTGGGCGAAGGACAGAGCCAGGTTTGGGACACCGATACGCAAGATTTATTTCTCGGAAGAGTTGGCAGTACGGTTGTCTGACGAACAAGTGAAGGCTTGTCGGAGTCTATGCGTGTGCGCCAAACTTCCCCGAGGAGCGATGACCCCAGAAGAGGAGGCCTTGTCGCTCTAAACATACTCACCATCTACATACTAACATACATATATGCAGATCAAGTAATTTTCTGTGCCATTTCCTACAACACTCGTTTGTGTGCCTCCGGTATTTGATCCGTGGCCACGTTCTTCATGCACGAGAAAATCCGACAGTCATTTCCGCTCTCAATACTCAAGAATGTGACGGTGGTGGAGAGAGAAGAAGCGCACGGAGAGCAGGAGCTGCAGCCTTTCTAGTTGCGGGTTTCCACTCGTGCATTACCGAGAGTCTGGATTCTTTTGGTGTCTCAATCCAACCTCGCAGCGAGAGCAAATTCCGTTGACGGATCATTGAAAAATTGGTTGTTAAAGGCCATACCGAGCTCGTCCCATCCTGGGAGAGTATATAGTCTCGTACCGTTTCTCCCGCATGGTGCTGACTGGAAAATACCTTTCTCAGATCCAGCGCCGAAGGTTCAAATCTCCAAGGTTGTAACGAATTAGGGCTTGGCCAATTCATTGGCGGATTCCGGCTTCGAAGCGCTCTCCCAAAATAAAATTGTTTCTCAGTTGGCCCAGTAGAAGTCGATGCGGCAGCAATATCACGCAGCCCTACCATTGCGCGGTTTGGGCACGAATCCGAGGGCCAGTTTAATCGTTTTTTTTATATCTACTTATCTACTTTGTGCAGCGCCCGGAACTCCACGAGGAGTGTACTTCGGTAACTCGGTCTCAGACACCAAACGCGAGGTATAGAGGCGATTACAATACAGGACAGGAATTAGCGAGTACGCTAAACTTATACTGTAGGATGTCAGTGTGAAGAGCGTTTCCAAACGACAGGCCACGTTTTTAGATGAACGCGAGAAGTATCAGCAACCACTACGCGAGGTGTCGCCACCATCCGAGGCGCGAGACGGACCCTTGAAACAGCCTTTCTTTCTTTGTCTCTCTTTATTCCACCCATGCCCAAGCCTCTATTGGACGCAGTTCCGAATCGAATCCCACCGGAGCATACGCGTTCTAAGCGGGATTTCAGGATCACATTCAGATAAATATGCCAACTCGGTCCCGTGTCGAAACGTACCGGTTTGTAGCATACAGTGCATTGGCCTGAGATGTACTATGACTACGAATACACACCCTCGACAATCGCTTTTCAAGGTTCAATCTTCCACCGCGGTAAATTGCCTCAGAAATATCAGTGACCAAAAATTAACGGACGCTTTGTCTATCCTCTGTTGACACCTCGGCACCGATCTGCACATGTTGGGCACCGTGTTGAGATGTGTTGAGACACTTCCAACGCGTCGTTGATGGGACCCAAAAGCAAAAAATTGTTGCGCATATTCTATTGCTTGTAGGAACCTGAGAGGATTAAAATAATTGAACAAACCCGGTTGCCAGCATCGTCGGGCCGCTCAAAACGCTTGTGGAAAGTCACCCATTCGCCATAGAGCCACATGTCAGTATAATGAGGCATGTAGATGGGCGAGTATGTTGAAAGGTAATTTAAAGCGACAAGGCCTCCTCTTCCGGGGTTATCGCTCCTCGGGGAAGCTTGGCCAACACGCACAGACTCTGACAAGCCTTGATCTGTTCATCCGATAACCGTGCTCCCAACTCTTCAGACAAATAAATCTTGCGCAGCGGCGTCCCGAAATTGGCTGTCCTCCGCCCACTGCACAATAATGTTAGGCTCGAGGGACTGGCAGTCTACGACGATGAGGTGGGGGGAGACGGGAGTTTTAAGGTCGTTGGGCCGGAAGAATGTGGCGAAGAACTGGTTGGCGACATTCGCCAGGCGCAGGTAGGTCAGGAGCGGCATCGAGTCGAGCCATCGCGTCATCACCGCCAGCCCGGACGGGGTGGCGTCGAATTGGATCGAGTACGCGGTCAGTAATCTGACTTTCGGGAAGGCCGAGGTCAGCTAAAGAAACAATGGGAGGTAATCGTCGCCGCAAAGATTCATGAACGCCAGGTCGTTTACGTTCGGCGCCGAGGATTGGGAGAAGAGGAACTGGGCGTATTGGCGGGAGAAATCGGCCACGACCAGGGTGCGCAGGTGGGGGAGCTTGACCGGTGTGATGGGCTCCGCGCGTTCCTGGAACGTGGGGCCGGCGCCGTGCATGGATAGCTTCTGTAGCCGAGGGCAGTTGGCCAGAACCTCGCGGAAACGGGCGGCGTCTGGCGAATGGGACGTAGGGAGACGTCGGATGTCGAAGGTGGTCAAGTTCTCGAGAATAGATCTGGACCAGTCGATGGGGACACCGTTCAGCGACAAATACGAGAGGGAAGGCGCCGCCGCACCACCGATGAATGGCTCCCCGATGACGTTCGGCCACAGCATGTCCCTCCTGTCCGCGTTTTTGAGGCCATCTCGATGAAGTTCGAAGCGTTGCAACACGGGCACGCCACAAGATGGACCCAACGTGCTCAAAAGCTCCAACACCACGAGTGCGCTTTTCCAATCGCCCACCACAACGATGAGCATTCGGATGGTGGAAAGTTTTGTGAATAGGCGGAGGAGCATTTGTCGCATGTCGGCGGCCGTCATGGATGGCTCGGTCAAATCAACAACGGCCGACTCGTCGTCGTCGTCGGTATCCTCACATTCGGGATCGCCATCGATGCGAACGTCGAGGGGAGCCTGGCGCGCTCTCTCGAACCATGCCCACGCTCGATCAAGGAGAGCACCCGAGCCGCGGAACCAAACGGCGTTCCACAGCGTAGAATCGGCGAGCGCAATCTGCCTCCACTTCCGACAGGTCCACGTTATACGCAGCCGCGCGTCGACCGGCTGCCTCATCGAGTCCCATATGACGAGGCGCAATATGTCACTGATGATTTCGGTCGGAAGGTCGTTCATTCGGAAGATGCGGAAGTATCTGAGCATGTAGCTCTGCCGAGCAAAGACGAGTTGAGCTTGAGTTTCGGCGGGAAGTTGTCTCGGGTATATGTCTTTTTCTACAGCTTCGATCGCGCGCACAATGATAAGGTACCGCAGGCCATCGAGCCGCGCTTGCTGTATCTCCTGCGGAGTGAACGGGTGGGGGATCCATCCCGCAACGATGCGTCCGAAATGCTCGCTGATCGACTGCGCATCCGGTAGGCGACTGGGAGGACGACCGGGATTGTTTGCTGCGACCTCGGGTGACCGCAGAGCTCCGATGCGAGCAATGAACTCCTGGTCGGCGGGATGAAGGATAACTGCATTGGGGGGTAACTGGTCGCGTCCGTGGTCAGTACCAAGACAAAGCGGGTGACAGGGATGTACCATGGCCATTGTGATACGTGCAAGGCGGCGCGGCACTATCGATACACCCCACCTTCACAAAAGATTTTTGATAGGTCGCTGGCATTTGAGGTTGAATCTTTCTGGAATTCGAAATAAAGCAGGCCATACATATGAATCGCTCGTCTGAATATTTCAGGATTTAATCGTAGCCTGTAAGGGAAGCCATGGAATTGCTGGACCAAATCACACAATTCTGATCGTCAGAACCCGCCTATCGATTTTCTTTGAATTTAAGCAGCTGCTTGAACGCTTGAGCGTTCCGGTTGTGTCTCCGAATTATCTAGCACACATTCCAGATACAATACCTCCCTCATTTCGAGGCAGTCGGTGGGAAATCGAGGTCGCTGGATCAATTTCTCGGTTTGCGCAGGGGGGCTATCGGTGATATAGAGTATGTCTCTTTGTACGGCCTGGGTCGACATCCGCGTTGAAACCGGTCAGAATTGTGTGCTTTAGTCCAGAATTGAATCGCAAAGAGCGCGGCGAGATGAAAGATTGATCGCGCGTCTCGTGCCAAACTGATTTATATTTACCTTTCTCCCTCATGGTCAGTTGAACCCGCCTGCGTGGTTTCGGTCGTTTATGTACGTCGTGCGCAGCCCAAGGACCGTCGGAAACGCGTAGGCGGACACGAGCCGTCTGTGAAGCTCGTCAAGCGACAGTTTGCAGTACAAGACAACGCAGTCGACCATGTCGAAATTGGAGGCGGCGCAGCGGAATCGGTACGCCGACTACTATGGGACGGCGTGTTATCCGATTCACAATTTTTTGGAGGCTGTGGATTTACTAGCCAACGCTGAGGATCCCCACGCCGGACCCGTGCTCAAAAAGAAAGAGAAGCAGCAACTAAAGCGGGAGGCGCTCCTTCAGCGGCTCGAGTCGAGCCATTCGCCGTACTCAAAGTCGCACGAACGACGGCTGAAGCGTAAGGCGAAGGAACAACTCGCGGGCGGCGATTTGGACGCGATACAAATGGCGATTGCGGCGGTCGACGACGATGAAGCGGATGCGCCAGAATTATTACAGCCTGAGGACTCCATGGTAGAGGATGCAGCGCCAGTGAAGCAGAAAAAACAAAAGCCGAAGCCAGGGCAGATTGGAGAAGGCAAGGGCGCGACGCTGTCGAAAGCGCAACGAAAACGAGCGTTGTAAGTCGCGATATGGCAACTGTACACGACCTTGCGCATTAACAACATCTTTAGGGAGCTGGAGAAGGCCCGGCACCCTCTGATATTAAATAACTCAGACTTTGCGCTCAATCCCTTCCAGACGATCCGGACTCATGCGCAAAACACTTTACTGCAGCATTGACCCGGAGAATTCGTGAGGGGTATAGGATGCATTCCAATGTCGTGTACATCGTAATATTGGTATTAGAATCCAATCGTAAAATTATACAGCCGTGAAGGAAATAAAAATCATGCAGGGAACATATACTTGCGTGCGGGGCGGTTCTACCTTGCGTAGGCGCGCTCTATCATTGAATTGTCGTTATTTTCATTCACTCGTCGTCGTCCTCGCCTGCACTCCACACCGTGCTCCCATTGGCACTGCCGCCCCCGCTCCTGCTCCCGCCCTGGCTCCGCCGGGCGCGCGCTTTTCGAGGTGCGATCTCGGTGAACCCACCGGTCGAGCCCTTGGCTATTTCCGCACTGAGCGTCCGCTCGTGGGCATCGAGAGCCGCGAGAGAATTTTCGGCCTCGGCGTGCTCCAGGGCTTCCTGCGTAAGCCCAGGCGCGCCAAGCCCAATCCCCAGCCCAATGCGGCCGCTGCCGTTCGAATGCACAGAGGACGCGTCAGACCCCTCGGGCGGTGTAGCTGCAGCAGGCGCGCGGCCGAAGAACGAGAAGCGCCGGGAGGGCGTCGCGGGGACGCTCGTCGGCGCTGGCGCGGCGGGCGGAACGGACGGCGGAAACACAGGCGACGGCTGCGGCTGGATGCCCATGAGTTTCATCGTCGCGTTCATGCGCTCGCGCTCGCGTCGGTCGTTCTCATCCTCGTGTGTCTCGAGTTTGCGCGCACCTGTCACGGAGCCCGCGCCGGGCTTGAGCGTCAGTGGCCGCAGGTTCGGGTTCTCTGCGGGCTTTTTGTCGCCACTGAAGATGGAGAAGGCCTTCCAGTCGAAGGAGAGGGAGCGGCGCTGGACTTTTGGATTCGGCGGGGAGCCTATCTTGGGCGAAGTGGGGAGCGTGTTGACTGAGGGTGTTCCGGGTGTGGACGTCGAGCGCGCGACGATAACAGATTGCGGTCGGGGTTTCACGGCAGGTAGGAGCGTGGGGAGCGTCCTGGTCATAGGAATAGCCGTAGACGGCGTTCTTGGTGTCTGAGGCTCTTTCTCGTAGTCGACAGCGAGGACATGCTCGAAGCCTTCCTGGGAAATAATGCGATCGATAATCTTGGATGCATAGAGCGACAACGCCTTGTTGGCGTCCTTGAGCGATTTGACTTCTGAGCGAAGGGTGTCGATATCGCTCATCGAGCCGCTTGGCTCCATACCGCCAGGACCATCGAAATCCTTGCGACCAGTGGAGCTCTTCTTGGAGCGTTTCTTGCCGTTGAGAACAGAACGGTCCTGGTCATCGACCACGTTACCGTCGAGAATATCTTTGTTCTCAGCACGTCCAAGCTCTGCGGCGAGGTCAAGCCCAGGCCCGGTGATGGGCAAATCTGCGAGCGATTCTCCGCGGACGCTGGGGGAATGAGACTGGGACCCTGTGCGCTTGCGCCCTGAGCGAGGGGGGCGGCTTGAAGAGGGGGAATCTGTTTCGCGCGGCGAGGCAAGACTCCGTTCGAGCTGTTGCTCGAGGGTTTCGACCTCTTGACCGTCTTCCTCTTCTTCGACTTTGTCGAGAATACTGCGGCCAGCACTGCGGAGACTACCGACATCGGCACTGGCGCGCTCGTCGTCTTCATCGTCCTCCTCGGTCTCGCCGTCGCTGGAACCACCTGCGCCAACCTGCTCCATGGGATTGAACTGGCCGCTCAAGGTCCTCTCTCTGAGCAGGATCATGTAGCTCTCGTTCTCCTCCTGCAGCTCATGGTTGACCCGCTTGAGATCCACCAACTGCGTCTGGAGGAGAACAAGGGTGCTTTGGAGGGATGTATAGGAAGTAGATAGCGTAGAGAGCTCGAGTCGAAGAGAAGTCATCTCTGCAGGCTCTGTTTCTGGGTCGTCCATATCCTGCTTGGAAGAATCGGCTTCTTGCGGCGGTTTCTCTTCCTCGTCGACATCGACGATGGATTCTGTCTCGGCGGTGGGTGATGACGTATCGGCATGTGGACGTTCGGGCTTTGTCCGCGCCTGTGTCAGCGACATGATGCGCGACTTGAGGTGCTGCTCATTGTCGTAAAATGCCTGGCGCTCGGCTTCGAAGGTGCTCGTCTGGAAGAAAGGTTGAGCATAAGTTTTGAGAAGGAAAAAAGCCTCGGACATGGGGTGACTGACCTGTTCGTTGTACCGTCGCTGAACGTCTCTCTTCTCCTTCTCTAGTTCGCGGACCTGGGCTCTAAGATTCTCAGAGATCTCTATGCGCTGGGCAAGGTCAAGCTCGGAACGCGACTGGTCTGTGTAAAGCTCGTTGATTCTAGTTTCGGCAGCATGCAAGGCCGAGGTGAGATTCGCATTCTCTGTGGAAAGGGTGGCGATGGTCTCGTCCTTGTTCTGCACCTGTACGAGGAGCTAATTGACAGGTCAGTGAGCGTGTGCAGTGCTGAAATTGCTGCTATTGCCGCACCTGCTCCTTCTGGTCCGTTTCTTGCTTGAGAGAAGCGGTGAGCGCGTCGCGGGGCTCTGGAGGCGCGGCCTTGAGGGACGCGCGTCTCGCTGCGGCCGGAGCCAGCGACGAGGAAACGCGTGGCGAGGTTGCCGGGCGGGCGGCGGTTCCTCTTGCTGTCGCTGGAGGCGGGGACGAAGGGGTGGTCCTCCGTGCGGGAGGAGAAGCTCTTGCGGCGGTCGTCGCCATGATGGTGGTTCAAGACAGAATTTTGTTGCCGCCTCGCATCCGCTTGACGATCAGGCCAGGCAATATCTTCACGTGCCGTCGGGTGTCTTGCTCTTACTATTAGCCGCATTCACTAGCGAACAGTAAACCTGCAGTAAACCATGCTTGACGTCCCTTCAGAGTCCCTCTTTTCTGTGCGCAAGTCCAAAAATCACAGAACATCCTTGTTTCTCATGGAAATACTAGCTCTTGACCGCCGTTCGCACAGCAGCTCCGCTGCCACTCATTCCAATACCTAATTTTGGTCCTCTGAATTGGGGCGATGTCCTCGAAATACAAGGTCCATATATTTACTGTCCTGAGCACTATCCAGCCTAACTCCGGCAGCCTAGGTCCCTCCGGCTCGGGCAAAACTCAACTTGTGCAGAGTCTTCTCGCAATCGCTTTAATGCCGTGCTCTTTCGGTTGGGGAAAGGCCGCTGTGGTGTTTGACACAGAGGGCACCTTTGACTTGGGTAATTTTCGACGCGTGCTCGTGCGCGCTTCTTCGCGGTATAATACCTCGTCCGACGAGGCACAGCTTCTCGTTGAAACTGCCCTCCGCAATCTACATGTCTTCCGCCCAGCCTCAACCGCGCAGCTTGCCGCGTCCATCTACAATCTTCCCGCCTATCAGAAAGCCCACATGCCAGACGCAGACATTGCACTTGTCGCGGTAGACTCCTTGAGCGCCTTTTACTGGCCTGATCGCTTCACAGCGGAACAACTGCGTCGTGTCGTCCCAAATAGTGCTGCAACTGCCCTTCAGCATGTGCTCACTTCCTTGCAGAAATTCCGTCTCTCTCACAACTCTGTCACTGTCCTCACCAACTGGGCTTTGACGCTCGCGGATAACTCCGGCGGTCCGCCTCCGAATTTCTATAAACAGCATCTGCCGTCGTTCCCGTCGTTTCCTCATTCCGCCGCAGCCAATGCAGCGGTTCTTCCCTTGACACACCATATCACCCTATACCTGGCACCCATTCCACCATTCCATGGCATTGGATCATCGTTACCCAGGCCCCACGACGCGGATATGGTCACTGGGTATATCCGACGTCCCGGTACCTCTCAGGTTGGCAGATTTATACTTGAACTACGATGATGCAATGTACTGTCCCGAAGAGCATGTGGCATCCAACTTTCTTGGCGAACTCGTTCCTTTTGTGAGATCTTTATCTACTGAAATTGCGTCCTGCATTTCTTCCCGCGACGGTCTGTTCTCTGCGAAAGAAAAGTATCATATGACGGGGTCTGGGAAAATTGATAGGCCTTGCACAATACATTTTGGGTGAGCGGGACTTCACGGAGATCGAGTTCATGTGTCCTTAGAATAGGTACGACGACAATCTGTTCTTCGCAAAATGAAAAGCATCATATGATGGTCTGGGGAAAGGTAATAGGCAGTTGTACGTTGGCTGTACTACAATACATTTTGGTTGAGCGGAATCAATGTGGTCTGCGAATAATGTGGGTTAAATAGGTACAGCGCTTCATATGACGGTGTGTGAAACAGTAATAGGCAGCTGTACTACAATACATTTTAGGTGAACAGAATTATACTGATCTAATCTATGTAGCATCCTTGTGCGAATAATATGGGGTTGAATAGGAACTACAGCTACAGTATAGTGAGCGGCAACATTAACTACACAATAATTTAGTGGTGTGAGTGCTCCTCAAGAGGCGTAGATCTCGTCGAGCAGGCTTTTGTACGCTTCCTCGACGGCCTTGCGGCGAATATTACCCTTGGTCAATGTCCGGGGTAGAGTTTTGGGTGGAACGATCACGATGTGGTTGGTCGCACTGATGCGTTCGTGGAGGTAGCGCCGCGAATGAAACTGCCGTGTCTTCCTGATGATCTCTTTCTTGAGCCTCTCGGGATCCATATCCGTGGTCGGCTCCACAAAGAGGACTGGCGACGGCCGACCCGCCCCCACGACGATACATTCGGCAACAAGAGTTCCGCACATCATCCGCGTGTGGTCCTCAATCGACCTATTGAAAGAAGCAGCGGTAGATTAGATTACGCTCAAAGTGCAATTGAGTTCAGAAACGCGTACTTGGTATCGCAGCGCAGGCTGTTCTCGGATTTGATCCAGTCGTCGTCCCGGCCGCGCGAGACATACTGTCCGGGCGCCACCTCTTGGAACAGATCGCCGGTGTGGAAGTGTCCGTCCGCAGCGCGTAGAGAGACGTGAGGGCAGTCTCCCGACTCGGCGAGGATGACAAACTCGAGCATCCGCCCGGTCGACTGGTGTGCGGCTGCGGCCGCTTCCGCTCCTGTCTCATCCGCAATAGGCATGTAGCGGTACGCCGTCCCGGCCAGCGGCTGCAGGAGGGCTGCGTTTCCCTCGGTGCCTCCGACAGAAATCATCGTCGCCCCAGCCTCAGTGCTCCCAAACAAATTCTGGAGTAGGGTTTAGAATAATAGGCTAGAGGATAACACGGCGATCTTACCCTCAGCTTGATGCCATTACGGTACGCCCACTCTTCCTCCTCGCGAGCAAGGGGCATGCCGCTGTAGAGCACCTCTTCGAAACTCGCGAGGATCGAAAGCAGTTTGGGGTCCATGCGCGAGGCACGCAGATGGTTGCAGAGGAACGCTGCGAATTGATTCAGGCGGTTAAGCCCGCAGCGATGTACCATGGCCACTAGTTCCTCGGAAGAAAAGGAGATCTTGGTTGGCTGGATGACACATGAACCGTGCTGGAGGCTGGAAAGCAAGAATTTGGTCAGTATCTAGCACGGCAACCACTTAGATAATATCGTACCTGCCAATTAGCACTTTGAGAAAAAAAGATAATCAAAGTTAGCTTCAGAAAGCCGAAGGGTGAGTGAAAACCTAGCGTACTGAACGTCTGGCCGATGTGACACATGCTGCCCCTGGAAAGTGGGGTTCAAAATCCGCTCTACAATCCTGGACGAGCGCCACTTACATCCAAACGGTAACGTCTTGCCGCTCCAGATTCTGAGGCACGCAAACCTGGTTTGATTTCATTACAGTGGCGTCGAGCCAACGATGTGAGCATGGCACCAGCTGGAATGCAAATGAATTGTAAGTATTGACAGCCGTAATGGAGTTATGTTTGAAGGGACTGATTTACCTTGGGACTGCCGCCACTGCTGCCCGAGGTGTGGAAATAGAAAGCGATGTCTTCAGGTTGTGCGGGGGGTAACTCAGGCAAGGGGTGTCCTGTGACCTCGATGTCTTCGGTGCTACGAGCCTGATACGCAGGAACCGGGCATTCTCGGAGGACAGGCGCGAATTCCGATTCATAGACAAGAGCCTTCGCATTCGCTTTGTGGAGAAGCTCGAATATTACCTCAGGAGACGGCAACCGCAGAGAAAAGAGCTGGGGAATGAAGCCTATACCAAGTCAGTTGCTGAAGTACTTTAACCAGAAATGTAACCCACCGGCCCGCGACATGCCATAGATGTTCAAAAGATCGTTATAGGTGAAACCACCGATCCTGTTCAAATATAAACATTGAAAATATTATCAACGAGGATTTTAACCCACCACATTCCTACTACAGAACCCAAAGGTACTCCGCTTTCGGCCATGGCACTTAGCCAATGGGAAGCAAATAATTCGACATCCATGTAGAATTGGCGGTAGGTAATGGAGTACCAGTCCTGGCCATGGCTGCTTTGAGAATCCGATCGAGGAAGCTTGAATACAGGTGACAGAGGGTAACGAGAGGCGCTGGCCGCAAGGACAGTGAGGTGCGTTCTGAGCATAGCCGGGGGGATTAGATGTGTTTAGGTGCCGGGAAGCAAGTGGCAGCTGAACCTTTATACCTTGTCTACTGCTTGGTGGACGGAGTATATGGAGTCGGGATCCTAGAAGCGGATAGATGGGAGGGTTTCGAATAGCCTCGTCTGCCAAACCCCAGATATGAAACGCCTGGAGGCTAGGTACATACCTGGAGATAGACATGGCGCTCTGACAAATGGAACAGACCGCCGGCGGCGGCGGCCATTCTCAGAGATGATGGATGCGCCGAGACTACAGGAAAAACAGCTATGCAGATGCGGGTCAAATGAAAAAATATCGTCTTTGTCGAGCCAATTTTGGAAAGGTGCGGTGATGGAATGCGGTCAAGACGGGATTTGGATAATTTCCTGTTTCGCGAAGACAGAAGACACGTGATCGACTCTAACAAAGATCCTGCGCGCCTTCGATGACCTTGAGCGATATGACGTCGGAAGAAAGAAGAGAACGAAACAAAATGAGACATCTGACCATCGGCGGCTTCGATTGAATTTTTCTCGACTCTGAGAACACCACCACTTCTCCGATTTGCTTTTTTCCCAAGGCTGTGTGTTCTCTTTGAACTGATCCTAAAAATCTGGAGGCTAGACACGGTGATGGGTGGAATGCTCTCGCAATAAAGCAGTGCCCAAGGGTATTGACTCCGCAACTGGGTTCAAAATCGCTGGCCGGCGAATTAGTGAAACAATTGGAGTGCCGTACCTCTCTGGAATCCGGTAAGTTGATAATTGAGGATGAGTATACCGTAACTGACGTCCGTCGATGCCTCTTAGTAAATTTCTTAATTGCCTCCCAGTGGTGGTGCCCTGATATGTATCGCCCGCTCGCTCCCGCGGATCACTGCCTCGTCCAGGCACTCTGACGCACCTCGTGGAGAATGCCAGAATGCGACGGTCTCGGTGTCCGCACGCAATAGAATGTCGGAAACGAGGCCCGGAGGTTGGGAAGCACCGTAAGGCCGGGCACGATTTTACAAGCTCGACGGAATATTAAAGTAAAATCGTGAATGTCGCGTCAGTCAGTGGAGCAAGACCTATCAGTCGCCAGTAGTCGCCCATTTGCTCGGCTGCAGTGAGACTATATGAGCTGAAAGCGAATCCGGCAGGCAGAACGTCAGAAGTAATTCAGCCTTCAGGCGTGATGACGGCAAGGACGATGATGGCACGGCGTAGATTTCATTTTTGAAAATTGAAAGACGACGGTCGCAACAATCGAGATTAGGTTGGCCAGCTAATTTTGAACTCGCCGAGGTGAAACTTTGAATAGGTTGAATAAGTTGGTTGAAAAAGGAAATACTGATCGGGTTTGACATCAACTTTGAAGTCTTTGATTCCTAACAAAAAACCAGTCCAACTTTTGGATGAGGATCGGGAGGTACAAGAATTCCTTACTCTTCCGTGTATCCCGCATACTCAAGGAATGCCTAGGTTGTTGGGACACCGCAGGTTCCCTGTTTTTCATGCTGGGGAGGGTTGCCTTGGCTTTTAAGCTTGAATATCTCATTCCCGCTCAACGGCACACCTCTCGACCATGTCGCTCCATACCTTCGCCGCACTCTTTGACATGTATTCGCTCCCTCGGGGCGTCCCGAAAACGCGCTCAACGAGAGCCTGCGCAACCACCACTGGTTCCAGTGTCGCGCGTCATGAAGCCGCCTCGGCTTTCTCCCAAGGAAACTATACTCCACCTGTTTTCCAAAACTGGCCAGAATTCATCTCGCGTGAAACAACTCGAGACCTCCCCAGAACTTCTGGCATATTTTTTCGACGAAAACAACGCGCTGGATCTCCTACACGAGCTAGCTTCGTCCAAGAGACCCCAAAACGCACTCCTCGCTATAAACATCTCCCGCAAGCTGGGGCGCGAAGTTGGGATGACCGCGTACGAGGTCGTTGTGCATCGATTAGGTGTTCTAGAGGAGTGGGCTCTTGTCCTTCGCGTCGTCCAGTCCGCGTGGCACAACGTCCACCAATCCACACCTGCATTGCTGAACTGGCGTGCACGCGCTCTGTTGGAAACGCAGCATTATACCTTGCTGAATGGAATTTTCGACCTGTTCAAACTGAACAATTTCTCACCAACCCGGCGGACACATCACCTCGTCCTCTCCGGTTATATCCGCAACCACGATTTGGCTGGGGCAAGAGAGTGCCTCCGGGATATGGCCGCTGCGGGGTTTCCTCCCGACCATTCCACCCACGCTCTCATTGCAACACTATATCAAAAAATCGGCCCCGACGACCAGGTGAAAGAAGCCGGTATACAATCCCTCCCTCACATTCACACTCGAGCGGCGACCCGCATGATGAACAGTCTGATGCAGCCTCGCATACGCGTATACGATCTAGACGAGGTATTCCACCTGCTTTCTGCCTTCGATCAGCGAAAGGTTGGGCCCCTCGCATTGATGTTAGCTGCCTCACGGACTCGACACGATGAAACCGTGCAAAATCCCAGTGTTTACCGCTCGTATCCTACCACCGTCGAGCCGGACGCGGTCACATTTGCGATGTTCATCGACTATTTCGCGGGTCTCCAGGAACTACCACACTGCTTGGCCGTCCTCGACCACATGTTCTTGGCTGGGATAGTGCCCACTATGCGGACGGTCACTTCAATGATACGGGCATACTTCCAAGTTGGTCACGGCGGCCCAGCAGTACGCATGATTGCCGCTATGTGCGATCCAAAAACTACCTCTCCCGCCATGTTCCAAAATGTCCCGTCGCCTGACGGACATGTACTTCCATTCGACGTGGCTCCATTGGGTCCGCCCACCCGCGCAGTGTTCAATTATTTTCTGCGCGGCGTATTGGGCACCAACGGCCTTCCGGGTGCCCATACGGTACTTCGCCTGATGCGTTGCAACGGCGTCAAACCCGACTCCAAGACAAGTGAAATCATCACTGCGCATACCCATAAAGTGGAGCGTGCTCAACCCCGAGTGCTCATGCGCATGATACGGAAGCATTCCCCGCGGTTCACACTGCAAGAGGCGCACATCGTATTCGCCTCCGCCGTGCGGTATCAGAAATTCCTTGTTGACGGCGTTGGATGGGATGCCGTCGCGGCCAGATTTTCTCCCACTCGTACCGCGGAAGGCAAGCCATATCCCGAGGAGGCTATCTCCACCGTGCAACCCGATTTCGATCCCTTGGCAGGCATACAACTGCCCAAGCGCGCACGCCATCGCGGCACTTTTCGTGCGATAGAACAGTCGCTTGTCGACAGAGGAGTCAAAAGTGACAGGGCGACCATCGCGCTTCGCATCCGGCATGACGCTGTTGTTCAAGGGGACATGGACTCAGCGACTGAGGTTTTCCAAGCCATGTTGGCCCGCGGACTGCACCCGAATCAATATCACTACAGTGCGCTGATGGAAGGGTTCGTCAAAGCCGGAGATTTCGAGTCGGCCGTGGATGTAATGAAGGCTGCATCCAAGGCCAGATTCGAGCCCGATGTGCTCATGTTCACAATCCTAATCGTTGGCTATGCGCGTCGCAAGGAGCCTGAGATGGCTCTCCGAATATTCCGTCGCATGGTCTCTGCAGGTATTCAACCGGACATCCCTGTGATCGATGCGGTCTCAAGCGCCTTCTTCTTTGCGGGCGCGTATGTCATGTGCCATCGTGTTCTTGTTTCGCTGTGGCAGTATATATCCCCCCTCCCGCCCGGTATCGACAAGACGTCTTTGAGGTCCGCAGCGGTGTACTTCCGATCGCTGCATCGAGGTCAACAGCAGGGCTCGAAAAAGACGTCTAAGGAGTTCCGAAAGACTCTCTACCGTGCAATTGCGAGTCTGCTCAAGGATTGGAGGGTCTTCAAGCGCAAGGAGATGTCGCGTATGAGTCAAGCAGGCTTGGAAGAGGGAAAATAGATTTGTAGCCAATTCATTACTGTGGACCAAAAAATAATACAAATGGGAAAACATCATGGCAAAAATCGGCTGTCGAGGAGGCGCAAAGCTTCGCGAACAGCGTCTGCCTGAACCTCTCGGACTCTCCTCTGCCCGCACGTCTCCTGCATTAGGGGCGGGGAAGCGCGCGCGCGCTCCTTCTCGTGGAAGTGAGCATGGGGGTCGGTAAGCAAAACAGGTTGCTCCGAGTCGCTACCCGCAACGATCGGCTCGGAAGCAGGCGGCGGGGAGAGTACGACTCGGGGGCCCGTGCATTTGGACCGACGAGCAACGACGTCTGCAAGCATACTCAAGTCCGCAAACTGGACGTTGGGATGAGATTTCAGGCGTTGCCAAGCGTCATTGGTCGGAATGGTTTCTCCTTCTGATTGGATGAAGGAGGAAGGAGGATGTGAAGGTGTGGGGATAACGAGAGGGGAATGAGGAAGCTGCAATGATATGTTCTGCGACGATGAGCCCGCGGACAGGCTATTGTCCGAGGCGCATGGGCAATTGTCGCACGGCTGCAACGCTGATATCTTCTCACAGAAGGCCTTGCCAAACGAGTCGTCTGCGCAGGCAGGGCAGTTGGATGGGTCACCGGAGCAGTTCGCCGGCGTCGCAGAAGGCTGGGATGGAGGAGAGACCTCGAATATCGTGTTTATCTGCGTCGTTCTTGGACGAAGACGCAGGGGAACTGGAGGCTGGTATGGAGGGAGGTTGTCGAGGATGGATGTTTCGGGCGGTGGAGGTGTCCCGAGCACGATGGAACGAATGGGATTAACGTTGAGCTTGTGCTCCGGAACAGACGCCGTCTGTTGGAAGACATCCCGGCAAACGCACGGAGTGTCCTCGCTGCAGAAGCCGCACTCGAAGGGCTGGAATGCGCCGGCCTCAGATTTAAGGTTAGAGAAGGCAGCAAACGCGTCCAACTGAGAGTCAAACGGAACGGAAGAGAATCGAGTGTCGGAGGATGTGTTCGAGTCGGGGGACGAGACCATAGACTGCGGCGACGAGATGTAGGAGGGCGCGAAACGGGGGGCGTGTGTGTCCTGGAAGTCGTGATCTACCTTGTATTTTTTCCGTTGGGTAGACGCGATACTGGAAGCGGGAGAGTCATCTCTCCAACGCTTGCGGTCGTTGGTTTCACGAAGCATGTCCCGCTCCTGCTCTACCTTGGCCAACTTTTCCGTTAGGGCCGTGTTTTCACGGCGCAGTGTCTCGTTCTCTTCCTTGAGACGTTTCGCAATATTCTGGAGCGCGACGTTGCGCTCGATCTCACCCTGCTCATACGATTGCACGCGAGCCTGGAGATCTGCGAGCTGGGACTGTTTGCGCTCTCGGAAAGCGCGCTGAGCGGCACGGTTCTGTACGCGTCGACCCTTGCAGTCAACGTGCTAGAATATATGTATGAGCGAGGGCTGCAAACGGAAAAGTGCACTAACCTCGTCCTCCTGCGGAACGGGAGCGAGATCTTTCTTGGGTTTGCGACCGGGCTTGGGCTTGGGCTGTATGACCCATTCCTTGGAGGCAGTAGCCCAGAGCTGGGGGGACGCAGAGGTCATGAGAAGAATGCGAGAGAGAATAGGCCGGCAAAGCAAGTGAACGTTTATATCGGGTTGAGGGTGAGAGATTAAGTTAATCTGATTAAAGAAAAAGCTGTGCCGGGAATCTCATGGAGATCCGAGTGCGCATTATCTCGGACGCGCGTATGGACGCACGGTAACGGTTTCATCCGGTGCGCATTCCCACCTTGGCGTCTACAAGAATTTAACCATTGATTGCTACCTATATGCAAAATTCCTCTCACAGGAACTTGCGAAAATAAGCCTGCAAGAAGCAGAGAACGTGAGATGCCACGCGGAAAATTATTTAGAGTCGCACACGAAGTTGCCATATTCGACGTAGACTACTCAAGTACCTCCTCCTCAACTTGATCAATGACCTCGTCAATCCATACTTCAATTTCCTCCTTTTCGACTTTCGCATCCGCTCGGTTTCCATTGCGCTGTCCCCCTTCTCCGAAGAATTCCGCCTTGCTCCGCATCCGCCACGCGTTCCATTCGTCCACCAGCCGTTTCCTCAACGCAATCAGCTCGGCGCTGACATTGCTTTCCTCGGCCGCGTCGTCCTCATCGAATGTCCTGCTGTATTCCTTCAGGTTCTTGCGTACTAGGCGCTGCTGCTCCTTGGTGAGCAGCGTTCGCGGGCGCGGCCGCCAGATGAACTGCTTGAAGCGGTCCTGAATCTGTTTCGTTATTTCTTGACCACGGAAGTCCCAAATAGCATAGCCATTTTCAAGCTGTGAAAGCACAAGTCAGAACCAGTAGTATAGCTCAGGGCCTGCCCAATCCTACCGTGTGCGTCCACGAACTAGCACTCGTGGCCAGATAGCGCCCGCTCGGGTCCCACTCCACATCTGTTAGCGCGTAGTGATCAGCCGTGCCCAGGAGTTGTATCCCGCTTCCCCATTCCTCCTTTGAGACTTGACCCTCCCGGCGGCCGGCATCTTCGACGTTGAAATCGAGATCCCAGAACTCAAGCTCGGATTTGCTGGAGGAACCAACAGTTGCAAGAACCACGTGGCGACCGCGGGGGGACCAACGAATCGCATTGCTTGTCCGGGATGGGAGAGTTCCTGGCGACGAGTGAGAGTCTGCGACTTGGCGGGACCGAAAGGAACCCTCCGCGGCACTTACGGAGGAGCTTAAAATCGTTTTTCCCATGCTCGAGCTGATAGAAGCTGACGTCTGTTTTGATAGTAATTCCCGGACCGGGGTTCCCGAGGTTAGGATCATTACTCGACACAATTGCGAATCGTTCGCCCTTGGGCTCCCAAGAGAAATCGGTAACGGTGTCTGGACATGATCAGAAACTGCACATGGAACAAAAAGACGTCCAAATCACCTTTTAATTCAAGGACTTCGACCGGATAATCTTTCTCTCGAACGCGGAAAATTTCCAAGTTGCAAAAGATCGACTTTTTAGTCTTGGTATGACGATCTACCTTGACGCAGAGAAAGTCCCCATGGTTTTGCCAATACAGTTTGCACTAAGACTTTGATTCAGCATTGTGGGCGTGTGAAAGGCGTCGGCGGACGTACCTCTGTTACATTAAACAGATTCTTCTGCCGTAGGATCGCGCGACTAGGGAAACCAAGTAGGGTGACACGCGCGGGCTGATTCGCCACTTCAGGTGTCCAATACACCAGCATGTTCTCTCGAGCCTTTTTGGTAGTTTTCGCAGCGGCTCCGTTAGATGCTGCCGCGAGCGCGTCCTTCTCCGCATCTTCCCGATCCTTGTCTCCCTGCGGACACCACTCAAAGTCAACGACACCCTCAATTTTGAGGCTCTTTTTCCCATGCAGGTACATGCTGGGAAGTTCGTGCACGCTGATCATCTGTCCAGGGGTGACCCGTGCGACAAATTTATCGTCGGGACTCCACTTGAGCGCGGGCCACTGCATCTGCTTTTTGGCCGTAGGGGAGTCATTTTCGGTTGCGGTGGAGAACGTTCGGAGGAGGTCGCCCGACTTGATGTCCCAGACTGCAATGTTATTCCCTTCGTCGTCCGGTGAGAGATATTGAGGTCCCTGTGGCGCGCCTTCCGGCACAACGATGGGCTCGTTAGACCAAGTGACCAGGTACTGCTCGCAGGGTGAAAAGTCTATAAGTTTGACTAAGGGGTGCGCGAAGCGCTGTTGCGGTTTCCAGGAAGAGCCTCCCCACAGTCGGACACCCTGTCGATGGAGAGTGGCGATGTACGTCCCGAGAGGCGACCAAGCGGTATATAAAAAGTCTTTCCAGTCCTACCGAACGTCAGCCTTTGCGGCAGGCACGCACGCACAAAACGTACTGGTTTCATGGCTAATTCCGCCTGCGAGGGTTTCCCATGCCACCATATTTCGACGTCCTCCCCACGGTATGTGACGTATTGGTCTCGACCTTGGGGGTCCGCCAGCCATGCCCGGAGATGTTCCTGTGAAAAACAGGCAGCGTTCAGATGATTGGGCACTGAAGACGCGAAACCGAAATACCCGTGGAGTATACTCTTCTGCTTCGGGTTCAATATACGTCTCGTCCATTTTTTCATACCGCTCGATGTCAGTAAACTTGTTGACTTTGAACACATGTCTGGCGTCGAATGGATGATTGTCCATTGCAGCAAGAGCTAAGTTAGCGTCGTCGACGTTCCGGAATTCTACAAACATGAACCTAAAATTACGAAAATTGAGTCGCTGGGGTAAGTAACACCTGAACAATATACCCTTGATTTTTGCCTGTGGTGTCATCCCAAGGCATGTAAATATCGTCGGGCTTGACTGTAACACCCTTTCTGGAGAACTCTTTGCAGATTCTGGCAACCAGTTTCTCGAGCTTAGACTTGTCGATGAGGGGAATGCCGTCGACCACCAGCATGTTGTCGAAACTGTCGTCATATTGTACCTGGTATCTGAGAGACATTATAGCAATCGAAATAATGGTCGTACAAGTCTTACTTTGCCTCGATATCCGAGAAGTCGATATCCTCTGTGGACGCCATTGTAGAAATTTACTTGTTGGCAGTGTTTAGAGTTGTGGGTATCGCCTTGCAAAAGTCACTTGACTGGAGAAATTTCGCGTCGCGACCGCGAACATCAGCAGTTGGGCGCAAGACCTCGCCGCCCCCTCCGAGCCAATGTCGTTTTGCATGAACCGGTGCCTTAAACGCTTTCCATTGGTATCTCTTCCCCGATACGCTTCGACTGCTACTCGCGCCAGAAAATCTGTCGCACTGGACGTGGCCTTGGACGCCGAAGTTGTGAAAGTTAAAAAACGGTCTCCCAAGAAAACGAAACCACCGAAAACGCCCCCACCCGAGCCCCACGTTCTCGCGAAGAACAAATTACAGGAACATCTCGAGAAGCTTGCTGAGACCAATGGAAAAGTGGTCCTTGCTGATATTGAGCGTTGCCGGCCACCGTCGCACTCTCTGCCGGGTTCTCCTGTCTACGAGGATGAATACAAAACTCTCTCTAAAAGGCTCTCGGATTCTTTCAATGCGAAACAACTTCGCCAATTTGCGAAATTGTACGGCATCTCGCTGCCTTCGGTCCGCCCAAAGCAAGACTTCGTGGATGCAATCATGCAGGGATGGAATTGGCCCTCGCTGTCTACCATCTGGGAGAAGCAGAAGGAAGCAGAGCCTGGTGTCGAGAGTTAGCCCGCCTTTCAATGACAAAAGCCTTTCAACCCATTTTTCCTCCCGCAGCTATTCCTCTTACTCCAACGGCGGCATTTTTTATCCTCGGAAAAGGTATTTCCTAAACTACTTCTCGTTGCTCTAGCTAAAGAACGTCTCAGATGGCGTGGATTCCCATTCATTGTCAATCAAGCATCATGTTCGCATGACCTACTTGAAAAACCCCCTCGCCTTAGAAGTCGAAGGCCCAATAGGATCCATAAAAATCATCAAGGCACATATTGCGGATCTCAACGCGGTCCGTAGTGTCCTATCGCACAACTCACCGTACTCATGTCGTCACAGAGCATTACTGAAGATGTCTTTGAGCTTCCTGTAGACAAACCGATAAGAAGTGATCTTCTACAGCGAATCTCGCGACTGTCTGGTGCCCTTGCCCAGGAATTTGGTGAGAACAAGGCAAGCATTATTCTGTTTTCTTGCCAGTTTACGAAGCTGATTTTTTTCTGTAGATTCGTGTGGCCTTTAAGAAGGACAACGCTAGAACAGCTCTCGCCGCAAAACGACTAGCCGCACGAGCCGTTTGTGAAGTATGTTTTTTTTTTTTGATCTCTTTGTATTGTATGTGCCAACCTCATTCAAGGAGAGTGATTCGAGACGAAAACAGCTGTTTTTCCACCTCCCACCATCAGCTCCTCACCCAGATCCTACTGCTGCGGCTACATCCTTTCCCCACGACTACGCTCTGTATCCATTTTTGTCGCCTCACTCTTTGCCATGGACTGTAAATGCAGGTGGCGCTTTCAGAGTGAGACGAGTCGAGGATTTTCTCGGCACGGGCACGTCAGAAAACCTCAAGAAAACTGGGGGTCTTTTGATGGGAAGGGGACGCATGATTAATCTGCAACGGTATGCTTTGTCGATGCCACTTCGTCTGTCCCTGCTAAATATCTTGCAGACAAGAAACAGACCTACGTACCTCACTTCTGGCTGGCTACATGGAATCCCCTTTCAGTTCCCGCGTGGTCTCTGCATCGTAAGTCTCCATGCTTTTTCAGCCTGGATGTGCCCGTGGACGTATCATTAGAATAGGCCATGTTCTTGTAACCTCGCCACCCGGCCCAGTGAGTATTGCCCCACCCCTTGCTTTGCAAGGACAATGGCAGCTTCCTTTCTTCCTCGGCTGGATGGAAAAGCAATCGGAACCAACTGTTTTTAGTCCAACGTGAGCGTCCTATGCTTTGTGACTGAGTATATGCTGATATTATGTGCAGTTTACCCGAGCGTCTCCTCGAATCGCAGCCCGCGCAACCTAAGATGCTCCATCGACTAATTTACCACGCGGTGAATAACGAAGACGAGGTGCTTGCTGCTCGGAGAATCATCCAGGTGGAACTCGTCCTACCAAACTCTATCCGGCAAACTTCTGAACTGGGAAACGCGGCTCGAGAATCAAATCAACCTACATGCTGTCTTGGGCGGAAGGTCGATCTGGACGTGATGATGCCTGATCGGCGAGTCGCCCACCGCGCACTTCTGCGCAACTAAATAAATACTGATTCTCTCAACAGACCTACGGATATTCGATTCTCTTTCTTTGATTCGACTGTTCTCGAGGACTGGCCTGCGCCACTTGCAGAGTATATTTCGAATCTTCAGTCATTGTTCGTCTTGAATTCTTTCTTTTGATGTTTTCTCATGAGGAGCGCAGTTTGCGATATCAAGACCGAGACGCTGCGCAGCCCGAAACGCCTCTGATTGTGGTATACGAAGACATCACTTATGTTCTGCATTCAAGCTCGACTGTGCGACAGAATGTAGAACGAGTGGATGCGGGAAACCTCTCGGCTGTTCGGCTGGTTACCGAGAGTGCCCTCGACTTAGAGGGCGCCGAAAAGTCGACGTCGTGTGAGGTATGTCTATGGAGCCCCTGATTTCCGTCCGGCCACCTAACGAGGGATTTCCAAGATAATATGCGACGATGTTGCCTCGGAGACAAACTGGAAGCTTTTCCTCCAACAATGTGACTCGATGTCCACCACCCCGACTTCCACCCCAAAGCAGCCTACCCCACTTCCAGAACTTTAACGTGCTCGTGTACAATGCATATAATCGGCGGATGGTAATGAAAGAATAGAATTCGCGGAGAACATGGGAAAGGTCGACCAAAACTAGGCAACGCGCACTCTATTCTATGTTCGCTTCCGCTTCTTGTTTGCCTTTTCTACTCTCTTTTTAGCTCGAACCTGTGTAATTGCATGAGATTATTACAGGGTCGAGATAGGCAAGGAAAAATCCAAAGACGGACCTCTTTCTTCATCCGAGAATCAACCATGGTATACCGGCCCTTGACGCCTTTCGGCCGCCCCTTGAGACCTTTATGCGCGCCTTTGGCGACGACGACCTTAATATCCTTCTTCGCCTTCTTCCCAGCCGACAGACCCTTGCGCATCACTTTCTCAATCTGCTGCGCCTTCTCTCGCTCAGACATGTCAGCCGTCGCGTTGACGCCCTCGGCCTTCTTCATGGCCTTTTCTAACCGCTGCGCAGCCTTGAACTTTTTGCGGGCTTTCGCCTCTGCAACTTTCTTGATGGGTCGAGCGTCCAACGCACGCTGCTTCGCCCTCAGGGCCGCAACGGCTTCTTTGGTTATTGGAATGTTAGGCTTGTAGAATTTGGCCTCCTCATCAAGGAACCAATCCGGAAGGCCGTCTTTCGCATTCAGCGAATAGCGATTGAAGCCATCATTGATCAACTGGGTTTTCGTCGTCTGACGGTTCACCAGCTGCTGTGCGAGTGTCACCGCTTCCGCGGTGGTCAGGCCGTGCCCTGAAAGCGGCAAAAAATTAGGCCGCGGCAAACCATATGACAAAAAGCTCACGCTTGATTTTCTCCTCCTTTATACGGTCTTCATTTTCGTTGGTTACATCCCACATGTCAACATCATCATTGTTCGCTTTGACTATTTCGAAGTCATCGTCCGGATCGTCGGCCTATGACGAGAGTTTAGACTTGACCAATGCGAACAGGGAAATTGCCTCACCGTGTCTTCCCACTGCGCTTCGGAGTCATTAGAGCCCTCGTCTTCGTCAACAGACATCTCAGCGTCGGTCCCATCTCCGACATCAAATTCGTCGTCCATCCCCGCGAAGACATCCTGGCTGAACCAGACCTTCGCCGCCTGACTGGCCGACGGCCCTTTCGGGTCCCGTAAGTCCGTAACCAGTTTTGCGCGCTTCGCAGGTTTCACAGGAGCTGATTCTGTCCGCGGCCGCTTGCGCGTCTTCGCCGGCGCCTCGTCGTCGTCCCCGCTGTCGCTGTCGTCGTCCGACGAGGTGTACCCGTCCTGCTCCTTCGCGACCTCCATCCTGTCCCACCCGCCCTCCTCGTTGTCGCTGTCCGAGTCAACATCAATGGGCTCCTTGATACCCTGCCACTCCTCGCGCTCTGCGTTCTTTTCCCGCGACTCCTTCACCTTGAACTTGGCGTCCCGCTCGCGCATCCGGTCCCGATACGCGTCGTACAACCCGTCCATCTCCGCCTCAAGCCCGTCCACCTTCCGCTCACGCTCCTCGTCCGAATCCAGCACCGACTCGGTTTTGTCGTCCGGCGCGTCTTCCTCGTCGGAGGCCGCGTCGTCTTCATCGCCGAGCGCCGCGACGCCGCCGCGCTTGCGCAGCCCCATTTCCGCGCCGCCGAGATCGAAGAAGTCCTCCTGTCCGCCGAGGGACGCGTCATGCTGCTCCAGACCGATGTCCAGGGGCGCGGTCATCTGCAGCTGCATGCGCTGGATGGTCCGCGTTTTGACCTCGTTGGCGCGCCGCCGTTCGCGCTTTGTACGTGCCGCCGCTTCGGCATTCAAGCGTTGGAGCTGGAGATATGACATTGAGGGCCATTGCCACTGCAGAATGAGAAGCAACGCACCTCTTCTTCAATCTGCTGGTCCTCGTCGACATCTTCGACGATTTCAACGGTCTCGGTCACATCTTCCGTGTCCTTGGTTTTATTGTCGAGCCCCAACTGAGGGCATGAATTAGAGAATAAACGGAGGAGCCAAAAGTCCGACGTACCTCCTCCCGGAGCGCAATACGCCACTTGAGTAGCGCCTTGAAATCACCCTTGCCTAGAACTTTGAGGTCGTCGCAATTGGCTTTGATGTCCCCCGTGGTGATATCCGAGGCGTACCACCTAGTTGTCCGTAAATACAGATCGTATACGCTCACGAGGTTCACGTACTCTTTCTCCTCATCCGTTTTGAACGTCATTTGATTCACGGTCCCGAGGACCGAGATGGGTTCGGGGCTGCGGATGAACTCGGCGACTGGGACAGACTTGAACAGAGTGTAGTCCCCGTCATCGTAGCCGTCACGCTTGCGCCGCTTTTTCTCGGGCTGGAATACGTTCGCTTGGATATTGTGCGCGGAGGAGCCCTTGTCCGTTCCCGACGCGGTCATTGCAGAAAGGTCTTTGAATACATGCTTGGGGTCGAGGAATTTCGGGTCGATGTGTTTCGGTGCGAGAAAGTCGCGGCAGACGACGAAAATCTCCGCAGATACATTTCTATGGGCGAATGAACAACGCAAACAGCTAAAAAGAAAGGGAAAAAAATACCTGGACGATGGAGGCTTGGTCGCCTCGACCTTTCCAAAGAGTTGGTTAAACACCCAAATGAGGTTGTTGTAGTCCGCACTCCGGAAGACTTTGGTCACGAAGGTTCCGCCTTTAACCATAAAGTCGACGGCGAGTTTCAAACTCATCAACACGAGTTCGGACTGGCTGTAGGCGTCCTGGATCCAGGCTGTACCGACATTGGGGGCACCGTCGTGCAGCACGACGTCCGCGCGCCAGTCCTTGAGTTCATTGCGGATGAGATTCCGGCACTGCGTAGTGGTGATGTCGGAGGCGAATGTAACGACGCGGGGGATGGGTTTTATGGGTACGAGATCGACACCTGCAGCGACGAGTGAGCGGTGGGCCGTGGAACACCATCAGCGAGTACTTGCCGACAATAACACTATTCTGAGGCATGTATTTGCTGGCTACTTGGAGCCAACCACCGGGTGCCGCGCAGAGATCGATACAGCATCGTGCGGTCTCGAGAAATGAGTACTTTTTGTTCAGCTGGATGAGTTTGAAGGCAGAACGGGCTCGGTAGCCTTGCTCTCTGGAATTACAAGTCAATGGAAGATTGTAGGGAAGAACGGGAGGGAGACGCACTTTGCAAGCTTGTAGTATTTGTCGAGACGCCCTTTTCCTGTCTTTTTCTGAGCTTTTCCCATTGCTCAGTGAGCTCGTCTGCAAAGTGCTCTTGGCTCCCAAAAATTATTCCGCGATCAGAATTGATCGCTTGTCAGCATCCCTTCCGCATTTGGAATCCAACTTGAATTGATCAGACTTCGAACCTTTCTTCCTGACCTCTACTACACCCAACAGTCCGTTAACCATGGTTTCTGTGACGCCCAATTTGCTGTGGAGGCTCGGAAGCTCTTATGCAGCGGCTGGAATAATAACTGGTGCATTTGGAGGTAAGTCGAGTTCTTGTTGCAACATTGCTGCTCCCAATCTTTTTGAAGCACACGGACTCAAGTCCCGAGGGACCTCTGCGGACAGTATTGCGTCTTTCCAAACTGCTTCCCACTATGCGGTGCGCCTCTACTGGTTATTCCAATGCAATTTAATCAACTTGCCCAAGGTCTTCAATGGGCTTGCTCTGTTGCTTTTGTCACTCCACCCCCGCTTTCGACCCATCGTTTCGCGGGCCCCGCTGTCGCTGCAGGCACCCTCCTGTTCTCCGGCAGCGTCTGGGCCTTAGTCCTCAACCGGGAACGGTTCAGATTCTTGGGCCCAGTGACGCCGATGGGAGGGATGTTGATGATTGCTGGGTGAGTTTCACCGACTTTTCATCTCTCCAGGGCTGACCTGGGTCTCAGATATGTCTCTATGGCCCTCTAAATAACGCACGGTGTAGCCGTAGTTGAACTTTCAGTTCTGCCGGCATCCGGCTTCATTGTCGTAATCTTGATCCGGAACGCGTCGCGACTGATCGATCACGTGTTCTGACGCGCCCGCGAAAGTTTTGTTGACACGACGGCGTTCGACGCGTCGGAGCCTCGCGGGGGCGTATATTGTGGATGGGCAGTCGAGGTGGCCCCATGGGATCCAGTATTCGTAAAATACGAGTTGGGGCCGCCTCGGAGCGTGAGGCCGCTGGTGGACGTGGATAAAGAGAGTGCCTCAGACCACATCTTGAGCCGCAGGACAAGTGCTTGGACATACAATCTTCCTCGTTGACCTGACCTTAGCCTCAAGGGTACCAATTTCACCCCGGACTGAGACAGCTCAAGGTCGCCGATTTGTTGACGGGTGTTTTGTTTGAGTGGGCATCAGATCATTTTACCCTTCTCCCTTGTCCTCATCGCTGTACGTGTCTTTGCTCGCGCCCTCCCACATTTGTACTTAGATCCCGCCAGATCCACGCCTGTCCTTCACGCTGGACATGCTCAACGCGCGACCCGCCCTCTCGGCTTCTGCCTCGTTCTCTGCGTCCACATCCTCCATATCGTCTCCTTCTCGCCCCCTTAAGCGACGCCTCTTGTCAGCTCCAGATCTTAATTTCTTCGTCCCCGCAGAGGACTCCTTCAAACCACTCCCATATACGCCCAATCACTCAGCACCCGCGCGAGATCTCCACCCAGAGCGACCTCCCATTCGACCCGTCGTCAGTCACACCCTTTCAACCCTTAGCTTGGATCCACTTCCTACAGACCCTGACGCTATTTTCCTTCGCCACCCCTTCACCACTTTCCCCGACCAGGACAAGTATCCTGAAGGTGTCACATACACCACCCTCGCCGAAAACCAGAACTGGTTCCTCGACCCAGAAGACTACGTCTCCGAGATATCTAAAACCAACCCAGAGGCGAAACCCAACCCCAATGCGGTCCCTTACCCTGCATGCCTTGAGCCGCCTCGTGGGTGGTGTCCCACTAAGAAAAAGGACATTAAAGAGAAGGGGCCAGAGGGATGGCCTGACGGCGAGCAGCCTCGGCTCAGATGCACCTTTTGCCGCAGGACGTACGCGGGTGTGAATGCGAAGAGTATGTGGCGCCGTCATGTCTTCGAGAAGCACAAAATAGCCATGTCCAACCGCCGCACTGATCAGGAACGCCCTCGCGGCCGAACATCCAACAGTACGCGTCCGTTACACTTTTTCCTTGCTCGTAACTTACACGCGTTTTGTCAGAGGAAAATAAACGCGCTCCTGGAAAACCCGGCACCAAGAAAGGCGAGAGTCATGAAACCATCTTGAATCTCGATGATGATGGCACCGCGCCTGCAGCTCCCCTGACCCCCAATGGCGATTCCGACTCCCAATTCGATTTCGCCGTTCCCGCCAGCCCCACTTCTGCGACGCGTGTAATCCCGCCCGCATCGCCATATGACCCTCTCCTTACCCCTTCTTTCCGCCATTCCCCTCCGCGCCTGCCATCGGACCAGCCTTGGCGCTTCCCCAGCCCCAGCCACCCTATGCACCGGTCACGCGAGCTCTCGTTGACCATGTTAGGGGGCGCCAGCCCTGCCACCAGCTCCCCTATCGTTCTTCCAAAAAGACGCGCGCAAGTGGCCAGTACACCCTTATCGAGCCCCTGTACCTCTAACTTTGGCTTTGAGACCCCCGAGAGCTTGGCGAAGATTCCGCCATTCCCGCGCGCATTGACATTCTCGCCGTGCCTGGAACTGGTGTCCAGCACGCCGCCGCCGTCCGCAAGCAAACGCGCGAGAACCTCGTCTGATGTGTCGGATGAATGGAACTCGAGCAAACTGCTGCTCAGCGATCTGAACCCGTTTGCGGCACCGCTTTACCAAGGCAACAACGATGGGAGCCCGCCGTCGTCGAGTCCTAACCCCGCCGTTCGAATAGGTGCACGGGTAACGGCTGTCGGCCTTGGGATCGGTCTCCTGGACCCATTTATAATGCCGGACAGCTGTCCCTCGGCGACGGACATGGACATTGATGAACTGATATACCTCGAGGATGCGGACGATGAGGATGAGGTTCGGGATGCGCTGATGTGCAGCCAGGCGAGTACGAGTGTCGAGGTCGAGGACCCACCGCTGAAAAAACAGCGCACCACTCCGTGATTCCAATTTCTGTTCTCCATATATGTTTTTTGCCTGTATGTTTTTTTTATATTTTTTGGCTTTCCGGCTTCTATATTCTATTGTATCTCTCAGTATGTAGTATGGTGTAGGATACGTTTCGGTGCAATTGATTCATTGTAAGTCAGCCGCCTTTGACAGAACAGAACAGGGATCATTTAATCGGTGTGACCATCCCATCATTTTGTCACTCATTCTGAAGCACATCTTTCTCTCTAGACGACCTGAGTCGACACTGTCCGCAGAATGCAAGCTATCAAATGTGCCGTCCCCGACTCTCTTGTTATTTCTCTAGCTCATTCATCTTGCAGGTGTCGTCGTCGGCGATGGTGCCGTTGGAAAGGTCCGCTGCGTTGCTATCTAATATATCACCGCCCACCCGCAGGCTCATCACCTCCTCCCAGACGTGTCTCCTTATCTCGTACACAACCAATGCCTTCCCGGTATGCCCCCTCTATTCTCGCCACAAGTTTTGCGCTCACCTGCGTCCTAGGGTGAATATATCCCGACTGGTGCGCTCTGATTCGTTTCTAGGCAAAGGCTGTCCAACATTGACTCGTCCCCCAGTGTTCGACAATTATTCTGCAAATGTCATGGTCGATGGGAAGACCATCTCTCTCGGGTTGTGGGATACTGCTGGCCAGGAGGACTACGACCGGCTCCGCCCATTGTCATACCCCCAGACCGACGTCTTTTTGATTTGTTTCTCGCTCGTCAGCCCCCCGAGTTACGAGAACGTCAGGACTAAAGTACGTCTGCGAGCGAGTGGCATACATGATCGCTCATATCATGTCTTGCTTCAAGTGGTATCCGGAGATTTCCCATCACGCGCCGCAGACCTCTGTGGTGCTGGTCGGCACGAAGCTTGATTTACGTGAAGACCAGGCCACCATCGAGAAGCTGCGGGACCGGTGAGCAGACCGACGACCGCCCTATTCGATGGAATGCTGAAAGAATGGTCGCTAGGCGCATGGCCCCCATTCAGTATCAACAGGGTGTCCAAATGCAGAGAGACATCAACGCTGTTAAATACCTGGAGTGTTCGGCGCTTACACAGAAGGGGCTGAAGGTATGTCCCGCTCATGTGCGCCCTTCGAATACTCATCAGCGGGCCAGACCGTATTCGACGAGGCGATCCGGGCAGTCTGTGAGTTGTTGTTTCATCGTGATCGGCGTTTGATGCTGACAGCTTTTCCCTCCTCCAGTAAACCCAGTGGCCAAGCCTAAGTCCAAACCCAGTGGTAGCAAGTGCATCATTGCGTAAGAGACGGTGAAATGAGATGAGATGGATAGGGTTGGGGACCGGCCTACTACCTATATACGACACCAATTTTTTTTATGTTTCTTTTGTTTACGACTTTATGCTTGCCCGAATTCCCGGCGGCCTAAGCTTGGATTTGAATGCTCCTGAACGTGAATATTGCGGTCCCTGGCTCCTTACATAGTGGGTCTGGGCATCGGCGGTTGCGGAAGTGTCAAATGATGCCCTGATCATCTGTCTGCTGCTCCCACAAGCCGTGAGTACGGGCTTTCCCTTCACACTCGTTTAGACTCGACTATGCGTCCTTGTTAATCCATGTCGGGTGACAACCTTGACCCCCGACGCGGCGGTGGCCATGAACACAGAACTTCCCTCGACACCAACGCCTCTGGTCTCAGTCTCGGCGCATCTGCCATGAGTTTCTCTGGGTTTTCTCATAAGTAACTCTTGATCCCTGTCTCCCAACGTCGTCCTTACGCTCTTGGAAAGGTTCCCTGCACCCCCCTCCTCCGTTCCGGCTTCACCTGTGTCTGGGTTTTTCCCGAGGACCCCAGTCTCTGCAAATAGTAACGGTTCATTCCCAAGTAGTTCCACATCACCATTGGTACCGCGCCGGCTAGGCGACCGTTCACCTGCTTCTCCTCTCAATGCTGCACGGTCCGCGAGGGATGCGGACTCGCTAGTATCAGGCAGAGATCCAGACTCCCTAAGCAATATCTCACCCTATGACTGGCACGAAGGTGAGTGATGGTGGTGTGAAGGTGGATGGATCTGCTCACTGGACCGCGCCAGGCGCCAGCTCAATCGATAGCGTCGGGGTCGACGCCACCGAGAATTCCCTTCTTTCAACCTCATTCATTACCTCTCTCCTGCGTGGCGAAAACCCCCCGAACGGCGGCCAACGCAGCCACCGCGCTTCCCTCCGCAGTGACTTCTCGGAGATGACCTATCCCCCTCCTCGGACACAATCGTCCATGCGAATTCCCCCAGCCCAGCGTCCCCAAGGTGCCCGCCCCCCTCCGACCTCATTTCAGCCCATCCCCGAAGCAGCCCTGGCTTCTGACGACGACACGTTATATTCCAATCCCGAACCAGTAGTACGAACTGCAAGCATACTCCGGCCCTTAGGAAGGGCACGCGGGGACCCCGCCGTCGTCGGGGTCGCGTCCGCAACGCTACGGAACCTGAAGGGGGTGTCGGAGGCTCCGTCCTACGGTAAAGATATCGATTTAGAGTATTCACCGCACACGTCTTCTCCCTTCAGTCCTGCAATGCCGTCGACAGCTGGAACGCAGAGACGGTTCCTCCCAGAGACCTCGCCAGAAGTTCGGCAATCCATGCATTCCACGAGGAGTGCTGTTCCGTCATTCGTGTCCGCTTCAAGCAAGTCGATTCGGCGGATGTTCGCTTGGAGGAAGAAGCCGCTGCCGCCCGTGCCCAAGATTGCGCACATCCCCGTCGCGGCGGAGGCGGAGTTCAAGCAGAAGGAGGAGGCGACACCTCTCAACCAGCTACTGCTTCGGTCGGATGCGCTGAGGTCGGCCCTCGACAACGGCCTGCACCCACATCACAGCTTCATTTCCAAATCAAATGGTCTTGTGTCCTCGTTTGACGACGAGCAAAGTACACGTCCTCCGATACCGCAAGGAAACAATCCTAATCCTGATTGGTCGTTCGGTCCAAACGAGAAGACGAGTCGGACCTCAATGTCGATCAAAAAGCGGCGGCTATGGATTATTATGTGTGTTTTCATCGCTCTGGCGTTGGGCGCGGTGGGTGTGGCGGTTGGTGTTACAGTGCATAGTCGGAACGCAAAAGGGAAGGGGTCGTCGTGTAGCGGAAATCTTGTAGGTGCCGCCTGCAATTTGGGTGAGTGAATGCGAACTCTCTGTTGAGAATTAATAACTAATGCTCGTTCAGACGCTACTTGCGTTTGCACCTCACCTATCGCCAGTCAATGTGATGGCTTAGCTCAAAACTTGGGTGCGCTGCTCCGTTTTTCTATGTTCCCTGATGTCTTACCCGTCTTCAACAGTCGCCCTGACTCCCACGATGAACACCTTGTTTGGAACAAATTTCACGCTCAATGAGGTCTACATTTGGATATGGACGCAGCTGGGCACTACGACCGCACCGAACTGCGCCGCTCAGTCCGTTCTTGTTGACGTCGGCGCGTCCGTTGCTCTAACGAATTTCCCGAACCGCACGACATGGGCGCAGGCGGCCCTGCTTTACGATCTTCAGTCCCTGAATAACACTGGATTGCAGAGCTTCGTGGTCAATGCGCCGTGGACACTGCTCACCGTCGACGGCCCTGCGAATGTTTCGAACCCGTCCCTGTTTACCGCGGAGTCTTACGGATACCAGTACAATTTCGCTAGCCAGACCATTGCCGTCCCCCCGGTCTCATTCGCGACGGACGGCGCACCGACCCAGGCAGAAGCTGCGGAAGTTGCGGACACAGTACCTCTAGATCGAATGTATAGTTTCGCTGCTGGTATGCCGCTTCCCACTTGACCAAGATTTATGCTTATTCGTCCTGTAGCTGCGTCTACACAGTATCTGGAACTGCTACAGGCTTATTGGGTCACGGATTTGCAGCTCACTCCTAGCACGCTCCCGCAATTTGTGGCTGCTCTCAGTAGTTCGTATTTCCATACATCATCTTCAGTCCTTTATCCTGACCTTGAATTTTGTAGCTGCTCCGATTCTGATACCCTTCGACGTCGAGACGGGTACCGTGCGGACGGAGATGAACAGTTCCACGGATTTCCCCCTGCCAATTGCGTGTTACCCTGGGCTCTCAGCTTCACAATTGCAGCAAATCAACGCGCTGGAAAGTGTCTTCGGTCTCTCCCCAACCACTTCGTCTCCATCTGCGTTCGACTCGACCTGCTTCCCGACCCGACCCGTCTATGGCGTCCTAGACGTTCAGAGAAACCGGCTACCATTCGCAGACTCGAGGACGGGTGTTGCAAGGCAAGCGATTGCGTTGAAGCAGGCTGTTGCGCCTCGTGCCGTCGTTTACAGCGGAGAGGTGGTCAGCGCCTTCCCAGGCACACCTCTTACCACCGGACCCGTATCTCTGAATCCCAATACTTACGGAACGCTGGGCCATTTCAACCATGTTGTCCTGCAATACCTGAGCTCGATGCCGACTGGTGTCGGCCGGGCTTTGGTGGAGTTCGTCCTTTCCAATTCGACTGTTCCTCCGGACGCTTCCTCCCTCCTATACTCTACTCCTATACCAGCTCTAGAAGTTGCCATCTTCGGTACCCTGACCAAGGCAGACCTCGAGTACGTCTCGAGTGGCTTTGCCGACTCAAAGGGCGCGCTTGTGTTCGGGTCGTCCGAGGGCACCACGCTGCGACAGTGGGCGCTCCCCACGGTTGGCAGCCTCGTCTGGACGCAGTTTGCCAACTCATCGCTCGTTGTTTACGACACCTCGTTCACGGACGCGTTTTTCAACCAGACTTGGGCCGCGGCGGCCAGTGCATTGACCGACAACGCGACTCTCAGCAAGATCATCAGCTCTTTCCAGTCCGATAACAAGTTCAGTCCATAACTTATTAGCAGCACACCATTACTTTTCGGAATCACATTCGCATTCTGCGCACCAGGCGCCACGGAGGATATATTTTATTATTATTAGTTTAGCTATGTTGTCAATGCTATGTTGTGGATTGTTAAACCTTGGATATGCTCCGGCCTTCTACGGCCGGGTTTGTAAGAAGATTTGCAATCAGGTCACGGTATCGTGTCTCGGTTATCTTCGTGGGTAATTTGAGCGGTGATGCGATCGACGAGACCTCTTTCCCCATTCCTGCCACTTTCTCGAATATTACGCGTGTCTCCGATGCCCAAGGTCCCATCCTCGAACTCCTCGAGCCCTCCGAATCACTCTGGCCGAACAGAGCCGCATCCGTTAAAGAGGAACCAAGTACGCCCTTGGATGTTATTGATGCGTTTATTTCTCATTTTATCCCTCATCTAGGCATGTCACCAGGTATTCTTTCTACCTTGGTTTTTGCAGAAAATCTTACGTCTCGCCCAAGTGTCGCCGCCGGAAGCTGGTAAGAGAGATAAACCTGACACTGACCTCAGTCTTACACTATTCGGCAGAAATGGTACGCTCGTCCTCCAAATTTGCAATGGGGAAGCTCATTTATTTTGCAGTGACGCCAAGCGACCTGCGTGCTCGACATGCATCCGCTCCCATGCTCATACGGTCGCTCACGCGCCGCCCGGAACACAACTGCAACTACCTTCCGCGCCGGAATGTACATTCGACGATAGTAAAGCCCATCTCTTGTTTTTTTCGGGTCATCTGACCGAAATGTAGTCGTGGAGCCCCCGACTATCAACGAGCCCTCGAAAACTCGATATGAGAAACTCGAAAGCCGAATACGTATGAACCCATAATTGACCTCCACTAAAATGCTAACTCCCCGCAGAGGAACTGGAGGCTCTCCTTCTCGAGAAGGAAATGCAGTCTAATTCCACCACCTCCCTCATGAAGAACTCGACGTCTCAATTCCTAGGCGGCGACGTGGATTTACTACTGGGGCAGAATACTTCGTTTTCCCGGAATACTGTGTTCGAAGACTTCATGTCGGCAGCGGTCATCACCTCCACTTCACCTGCGAGCTCTGGGAGTTCTCCGCGGTCTTCTTCAGGGCTCGAGATGGTCTGGCCTAATTATCCACCCGGGCTTCCCAATCCCGAGCTGCTGCGACACTTGGTCGAGGTGTTCTTTGTTTTCCACCCGCATGCGAATCGTGTCCTGCATATGGGGAGTTTCATGGCAAGTCTCGTCCTGTCGCCCAGCCATCCTAAATACCCGGCCATCCCCACTCTACACGCCATTTGCGCACTCGGCTCCCTTTACACTGCTGCTGTGGCCTGCCCACCCCATCCGGATTTCTCCCAGGTCGCCCTGGATGAAATCTTCTCTGCTAGGCATCGACTGACCGACGGACGGCCGGATTCCTTTGCAGAAGAACAGGCCAAATATGCTCGCGAAACTGCTGATCACCTCGAATCTATAGGTGACCGACTCTTTGAGGTCCTCCAAGGTTAGTTGGGCCGGATGGTATAATCGGATTGATTTGACGCAATTCAAAGCCCGGACCATTCTTTCGTGGTTCTATTGGTCTCATTGCCAGTGGCTCGAAGTACGGTGCCAAATGCTAACGGAATTCAAATTTGACCGGTTTTTTGCTTTAGGTTTTCACGAGTGCTGCCCACACTTTACGAGTCGCCGTCCCGCTTGGCTTGAATGTGTGCCCCCCTTGTTGGTATAATTTAGTTTGCGTCCGGTCTGGAAGCTGAATGCATCTGTTCCAGTTCATTCCATCACGCATTCGGTTAGTACAGGCGTACCTTTCCCACGGTTCTCTGTTCTCTCCGCTAAATGCCAGACAGGTACGCCCAGCTTCCATCATTCTCCCGGCGCGCACCGTTTTGGAGGACGAAACTAGGAGAAACGTCTTCTGGTTGGCGTATTGTGCTGAACGGTTACATGGGTGCGCAAACGGGTGGGCCATGAGTTTGGACGATGAGGATATCTCCCAGCTCCTCCGTGAGTTCCGGACCGAATTTCACCTCAGGAATCGTAATCTGTACTTTATACAGCTGTTCGCGGCGACCACTTTGAGAACGGCACGCTCGTCACTCCGCCTGATAGACAATGGGCCCATACTCGAGACCTTCTCCTTCTACATCCAGACAAGCAGACAGATTCGTTTGTCCTGTACGTCAAGGCAGTCATGTTGATCTGTATGTTTTGTTTTAAAAAGAAATCTACTCCGTGCACTGACTGATCCGTTTCAGCCAGGGTAAAGTCTTTCAATCTCCGGTTTCGTGCAAAGCACTTCTTCGGGGACGTTACAATGATGTCGCCCCACAACGAGCAGGTGCGCCGATAATCCCGTTCATTGCCCGTGCTTATTCAATCTGGTTGTGAATTAGACGAACCCTGCTGAGCCCGTTGACCCTAGAGGCTCTCCAGCGTTCATGGGACTGGACCAAATCGCTGGTTCATTTCGCTCCTCATTCCCCTCTCACTTGCGGCAGCCTATCCAGGGCAATGTGATTGATCAACACCTGTGAATTGACCTTTACTTGCTTTCTGATTATTTTTGTTTAATAAACGACATCTCAGATATGCAGCATGTACAATGCCTTATGTGTAAGCGCCCAATCCGTCATGAGACATTCAAACTTAAGTAGATTCACAGGGCTACAATTTTATTGCATGACCCGCATGCCAATGTCCGCAAATCGGGTTGCATATCTGCTCTCAAGATCCTCACCGCAGCTCGCTCGGTATTGGATCTAGCATATGCCGTCTGCAGCACAAGTTTCGATGTGACTCTTCTGGATCCTTTTTGCTCTGTGCGTGTTACCGGTCAATGCTGAATGAAAAGGAGCTAAAGACTCTTTCCAGTATTGCTGGTTCATTTCCGGTCGGGTGCTGGTACGATTTCTCCAGGCTGCCATGGATGCAAATACGACCGAGCAAATTTCAACGCTGCGGGCTGAACTGGACTTCCTCGAGTGAGTCGGTGTCGCCTACCAAGTGTGTGTCACCTCATGAATTTCGCAGGTCCGCGATAGCCAAAGTCGGCGAACGCGTCCCTCTCGCTTTCCGGTATGCCAAGATGTTGAAAGGGCTTGTTACCAAGAAGTGCGGAGAACCGGTGGACGAAGCAATACAACTGATCTATCCTCGAACGGAGTTCGATATGGAGCAGTTCATTCACCAGACACAAACCTTTGATCTGCATGAAAGTCTGGGTCTTCAAGGAGTTCCTGGATCTTTCATGGTTGTTTCATGATTTCTTATGTATCTACATGTGCTAGTACCGAAAACTGTAGCAACATCGCATTCATAATTAGATTGCTTTTGATTACCTGTAGAATGCATTCCGAGCTCAAGAAAAGCCCTCTTAGCCATTATTACATGGGTAGCACCCGAACGACGTGCCCGCAAAATTCGCGATTATCCTAAGGGGAAACCGCTGGCATTATACAATCATATGGACCGCACACCGTACATCTTTATCAAGCCGCTGCTCGCCGTACTCTCGAGGCTCTTCCCATACGCATCGATCTGTCCCAGTAGCAGCATACTTTCGAGTCGACTGGGTTCAGCCGGGATTTTAAACAGACGAGCCACATCTTCCTCGGGTAATGGGGGAAGGTCCTGGGCAACCCGGGCTGCATTTTCTTCCTTGCGCTTCGCAACGTACATGTCAGCTCGGGCCCGCTCGCGAGCTATTTGACGCGACAAGTAGGCGAGGTTTCCTTCCTCTGTTCGGTAATTATCGACGGCTTCGATGATCTGCTCGAGGTTCCTGGTGAGGCCGGTAGTTCCGAGATCAAGGGCGGAGAATGAGGGAGGAAGAACAGAAGTTCTAGAGTTTTCGGGGGTTGTGTCGGGAAGTAGGGAGGGCGTCGATTTTGTCAGAGATCCTAAGAAAGACCCTAACAGAGGGTTAGTTCGCACTTGCAGCGGAATTTCCTCAAGAATGGAGGAGAATGTGAGGCGATGGTTTACGAGGCTAGCCAATTATCAGCCCATGCTTGATCAATGCGGAGAATTCGGACACACCTGGATGTGCTGAAGTTGGATTTCTTGTAAGCATCTAAAAATGACCGGGTGAGGCGGAATGCCCGGAAAGATGCGTTTCCTCGGGCAGTCAAGGATGTGTCTGGAATTCAGATCAGGGTGGTCTTAGGGAAGAAAGAATAGCGTGTCTCGTACCGTGGACAATGACCACACCACCATGCCGCAACTTATCCTGATGTATAGCTTGAATCTCAACCAGATTCTGGTTGAAAAACGCCCCCAAACTTGTTGCTTGGTAGAAACCAACGACGCTATCATCTGCTTGCACTTCACGCAGGGACCGCAACATTGACGCCTGGTATCGTGCTGTACGCGAATTCATGTTTCACTCAGGTCCACACAAAGGCTGAGATTTCCGTACCACTAGACTTGGCAGATTTCTCGTCCTCGTCACTGACATGATGAGGCAATGCGAACGAATTCGAAACTTCAAGCGTTCCATCAAGGTCAAGCCCAAGGAGGAGACCGTGCACAGTGGCCGAGGTGGCTTCTCTGGAGTGCTTGAGGATTTTTGTCACCACCTAAAGGACGCCATAGTGTGAGGTTGCTGAAAAAAAATTGCTGTACATGGAACTAACGAGACCGTCGAGTTGGACTACTTGCAAGGGAATTTCTGCCTCAATATCGATAACCTTCGACATAGAGGGAGGAATTGCCTCATAGGTAGGGGCAGCGGGGGCAGCGGGGGCAGGGGCGGCAGGCAGCGACGCCGCAAGGGCGGCCGCCATCGACGTTGCAGCCATGATTTTTTGGTGGGAAGTGAAGCTGTTGCCAAACACGGGCATGTAAGTCGCGTCCTATATTCAGAAATTCTTCGGGTCCTCGAGTGAAACACGAATTAAGGCTACATAGATGGTGCGCATAGCTACACGATGCACGTACTGTGTGGAAATCAAATACTACGTGTGTATATTCTGCCAGTACAACTCCTCTTCTGTCCCTAGAACCGCGCCATGCACTGCAGATGACAAGGCAAGGTCGTCACCTATGAATGAAACAAGGTCCAGCGCCAAACGGCGAGTCCCGGGGGGGACTTTGGAGTAAGGTCCGAGTACTTTACCACGCGTCGCGTGAGCTATGCTGAAATATGGAACAATCTGGGATCGTAGCAACCATACAGTCTGACAAGGTCGATGAGTAGCGTCCTAATGCAATCATGGAAAGCGCACCTGGGGATTGGGTAGCCGGGATCGGCGTTGACATAATATTATCAAGAAACGCAATATTATCTTCGGAAGCGTCAAGTTTATTTCTTCCAAGTGTGCGGGTACGCACCTCGGTCGTCGCTAGGTTCGTGGATCCAAGTTCCCAAAGGCATCTAGGAAGATGGTTTATCCATTCGGTGACTGACTGAGCGGTGTCAGAGTCAATGTTAAGATGCCCATGAAATTGAGGTTCCGTGGCGAGCTGTTTGGGTCAGTTCACGAAGATAAGCTATAGCCACCGCTCACCAAAACCACACGAGCAACAAATTCGATGGTGACCTGTTTCAAGGCGGACTTGGACGACACTTTACTCGCATGCTCTATAGTGACCCGTAAGACCTCGCTCGAGGCGGTGTGCAAGTTGGGACCAGCGTTAACCAATGCCCAAATCGTCGGAAGGAGCGCAGTATATGTAGCAGAGGTTAAAGGTCGACCGAGTTGTGAACTTGACAGTGATTCCCCTTTCAAGAGTTGTATGACATGCTCGCTAACTCGTTCCGTCTGCAGCTGCAGGCTATTTTTCGACTGGGCCGGCTGTTTTTCTCGTCGAGGAGGCGAATTCTCTGATGTCAAGACGAGGAGGGAGGTGAGCTCGCAAAAGATCAGGTTCAGCGCTTGAAATATTTGTTCAGCCTGATCAAGCCTTGTAAGATGGCGAAATTGCGGGCCAGAATAGTCGTCACCTTGATTTCCCGGGAACCGTTAAGCTTGAAAGGAAAATAAGGAGCCATATAGCCCAATATCGACTTGAGGTCCGCACACGCGGTGGAACGTTGGTCTGCATCCTGATTTCCTCCGGATTGAAGGATTGCACCGTACAGATGTCTTGTGATTTCGGCGCCAGCCACAATCAACTTGGCTTGGGTCTCATCCACATTCCCGTTTGGAGAAAATACAGACGGAGCGCAATCTAGGAACGTAGATATGAGAGTCGAATGTAATGTTCGGGCAAGATGCTAATGATTTTCAGTTTGACTGGTGGTTCAGTGGTTTATTACACTCACTCTGACGAATGTAGAGACGTTTCCGCCGCTCGCAGAGTTATCCGTGCCATCCACGACTTCGGATAGTTGCTCAAGACTCCATACACTTCCAAGGGAACGGAGGAGAGGATAGTGACATGGGGTGTCGCCGTCAAATTCGAGATCGGCGTCCGCTTGCCAGGTCCTACAAGGTGGACTCTTCTCTGTTTGTCGAGGTTGCAAAAGCCGATCGAAAACTGCGTAAGCCTCGTGGGTTCTGAACCAGGGAGCAAGATACCAGGTGTCGATAGACGTGGAGGGTCGATCTGGGGATATGCGAGAAGGAGACGAAACGGCGTGACGGAGAAACGTAGACAGCGACTGGAATACAACAAGCTTGGACTTCAAAAGAGACCATGAGTGGCTGGGTTTATGCTGAGACCTGGCAAACCTACCGATGCAGTCAGCACTACACTCGCCGTTGAAGTTGCTTTCATCGGACCTACAGAAAAATCAACACTGAACATGTTTTGTATCTAAGGAAAGCTGACCATCCGTTTCTCCGAATTTCGTACCAGCGCTGAGGATGCCGAGATATCCTTCAAGAACGCGGCTTCCATTCTCGCCGCTGTTCTGATGCCAGCCCACCACCACTGCGGCTGGGATATATTCAAGGTAGAGGTTGAGGAAGCGTATAGCGTCCACTCGAATTTCGGGGAAAATATGGGTCTGTGCGGAGGTGGTGAAGAGAAGTAAGGCAGAAGCATGCGGTGCCAAATCTTCCTAGAAATCTATCAATTGAGAACTACAAAAAAATGTGTCGTGCATACCATGGGTATTCGGGGGAATAACCAGACCAAGAATTCGAGAAGCGACTTGCGCACCGACGCATCCTGGAATGCTTTAGCATGAAACAGAGACGGTAAGAGACATTTGAATCACTTCATCTCCTACGAGTCGGACAGTCGCGGTTATAATCGCCGTTAAAGATGATTCTAGAACAGCCGGGTGGGCATCTAATAGTTCACGAAGTCCGGCGATCGCATCTAGAGAATGCGCCTGTGAGTTCGTGCATTAAAATCTTAGGACGGCATAACCTTTGCGAGTTCCAGCACTATAGTGTTTGAGGTGAGTGATTAAATCTTCAAATGTAAGGCGTCTTTTGGTCGTAGGTGCCTCGACATCCTTGTCGACGGTGATGCTTTGCGAAGGAAGAGCAATAGCTGAATGCACATTCAGTGCTAGTCAAAGCGCGAGGCCATGAATGTGGCGCACACCGAGCCTTGAAGGAGGTGTCTATTGCATTGGATGCCAACTGTTTCCCCTTTCCAAGCTTGAGTTTGGCGCGCGAAAAGTCGGCCGCCTTGTCTTTTTTTTTCTTGGAGCTTTTGGGCATCGAGACAAATTTGGCGAACGGAAGATGTTGTGTACGTTATCTTTAATCGCCTCGATTTTCCCGCGGTTTTCGTTCTGCAACCAGCATACTTAGTTGTCAGGTCAAGACATCTCTGCGGCACGAAGGTTCAATGGGAGTGGTCTACTCTGTTTCTAAGAGACTAAGTCTCGTTCTCCAACCTTCATCCTGCGTTCTATGCGTTCTATCGGCCCGTCGAGGCAGACGGGCCCCATGTTTTCGTCATCTGACGTTGCGCTTCCAAGTTTCCTCCCCGCCCTCCCGAATCTGACCTGCGCTTCTTGTGCACTCCCGACATTCTCCCGAGAAAACTTCCTTTGATTTTGATGATATATAAACCAAACTTACCAGCACGAGTCGCGCCACCCTCTGCGAATTCCGATGAGGCTCTTCATATCTGTCGCGAGTTTGCTATTTTCCCTTTTAACCGGCGTGGGTGCGAACGTGAAGAGAGCTGTCCCGAAGGGCTTTGTTACGACAAATGGTGCAAAATTTGAGCTCGATGGCACTCCGTTCGCGTTTGTCGGGGCGAATTCATACGTAGGTTCTTCGTCCATTCAAAACTTGTACTTATGCACAGAGGATTTTCAGTGGCTGCCCCTTCTGACTACAACAGAGGACGTTGAAACCACCTTTCAGCAGATGCAAAATCAGGGGGTCAAAGTGCTCCGCACATGGGGTTTTAATGCAATTGTATGTTGTATCGAGTCACCTTGTCGTTAAACCTGAATCTTTTTGCTCTAGAATGCCTCAGAATTAGCCGGTGCCCTCGAATCAAACTTGACGTACTATCAGGTATTTACCATCCTCTGACCATTTTGTGTTGTTTATTTTCCTACTAGGTTTGGGAGAATAACGATTGGACTCTCAATGATGGGCCGCAAGGCCTCGAGCGTCTCGACAATGTCTTGAACTTGGCTCTCAAATACGATATCCGAGTTATTCTTACCCTCACGAATAACTGGTGAGTTCTAGATCGTTTGCTACTACACCTTAAATATCATACGTTACATCAGGGTTGGATATGGGGTAAACCGGTCTCGAGCACTTATTCGTGGTTCACTGAACTCCTCGAAAGGGAATGGAACTTTATGTCGACCACATCATCCCGGGCGCTTCTGTGCATGACGTCTTTTACACTGATCCAAAAATGATAGCTTCGTATCGTGCGTTTTTCATCATAACAACAAACTTATACCGACATGACTTCCTCTCCAGAGCGGTACGTGAAGATTATCGTGGACAGATACAAAAATTCCCCTGTCATCTTTGCTTGGGAGATGATGGTTTGCGCCCTTTTCTTTTGACTGACTTTGAAGACATTTTGACATGTTCGCAGAATGAGGCACGCTGTCTTGGGGACCTGCCTTCCAGTCCGAACTGTTCTGCTCAGGCAAGGACCCTACCGACATGGTACAAGGAGCAGTCCGACTTCATACGAAGCCTGTACGCGATTCCCTACCAAAATGGTTCTTCAAAATTCACATTTTTTCTAGTGACCCCTACCATATGATCACGACCGGAGGAGAAGGCATGTTTTCTTGGAAAGACCCTGCCAACCCTACTCTCGCAACTGACTACAATTTCGACGGGTAACTCGTGGTTTCTCCGGATCCGCACTTCAATTTTTTTTAGCTCACTCCTCTATAGGCAAGCGGGCGAGGATTTCGATTTGGACTTGACGTTTCCCAATGTAGATTTTGGCGTCTATGTGGGTGAATCAAGCAAATAAAACAATGTTGCTGATCGGATGATACAGCATATGTATCCTCAAACCTGGTAGCCAATGCTGCAACTGTAGTCTACAAGCGCTGATATAATTCCACCCTTAGGTACCCAACACTCGTAAGTCGGTCGGCAAACTGAACAACATGAAATTCAAAATTCGTAGGATTTTCCTGGCTCAAATTTCACTGTGGAAGGTTGGGGTCTGTTTTGGATCGACGCTCACGCCAATGGTTTGTCATTTTTCAATGTCGGCAGCCTGCGAGGTACTCATTTTGGCTGTTACCAGCCGCCAAAAAGGCCGGCAAACCGCTGATCCTCGAAGAATTTGGAGTAACTGGCCTGGGTGCGTCTCAACTTTGGGGGGTATGCTTGGAAGATAATGAAATCAAAGCCAATAAAACGAACATCTACCCATCTTGGATCGGGCGAGTTCTGGATACCAATCACGGGTAGGTTCTTGATTCTTACTGCTCTAATATTTGCCTAAATATCGTTGGAATTGTAGCGGGTAAGTTGAAACACGTCGCTACTCTTTTGTGGCCTGTTTTCATGTCCGTCACAGCGTAATGCCTTGGCAGTTCGGGGCGCTAAGATTGAAAGAAGATGGTGGGAATCGTCTTATCAAATATGCGGATGCCTTGATTACGGCGCTTCGCCAAACGACGGTAACTCTACACTACTACAGTATCGTGTTGCTTATCGACGTTCGCAGGCTATGCTATCTACGAAAATCAAACTGTCTGGGACATCTTCGTGTATGCTGTTCCAACTTGCGTCTGCGTCCAACCAAACTAATTGATAATGTTTTCAGAAACGCTGCTAAAGTACAGGCTGCCCGATCCGTATAATATTATGTTGGCGATTTTGCGACTGAATGCACCGCGTGCGGAGAGATTAAAAAAACCAAGAACTCTGGAGACGGATTAATTCCTAGTTTTCGGTGTCGAGCAAGTGCAGACTTGCCATGCTCTGACCACGTCCCGCTACCGATTCAACCTCGACCCGTAACTATTACTCCTGACCCCGGCCATGCAGACGTTCCGCAGGTCCCTGCAAAGACGCTGGTCGCACGGCATTGGATGTCATCCCATGCCCGTACTCTTCCAAAATTGTGTTATTACGCGTTGAAGGCTTGAAGTCAAACGCACGATAACTGAGCCTTCCTGGGCTGCAAAACTGGTTGCTTCAATGTATATTGATATATTTCGCCCGCTGTTAACACCTTTATCGAACGACGAAGGTTAGTCTGTTTGCAGCGTTTTGCAAAGAGAGGTCAACCAGCACGACGTCTTGTCCGCGTTCCACCAGTACGCTGCGTCCGGACGGTCCAGTCAAATGAACTACGTCCTGCGTGTCATTGGTGAATTCAAATAAAATTTCGTAGGCGACGGTATTGACAGGCATGGGGGACAAGAGTACGAGCCCCAATGCAGCACCGTGCAGCCTCTTTAACCTCCGAAGGGCACGTTGAGATGTGAGAATACATAGGACGGATCAGGGCAGGTTGGCTATTGTTCTAATTGTCTTATGAAACTCCGCGAAGGGAGAGAAGGACCCAATACCCACGCGCATTATGTCCTCGACAAGTCACGATCTATCTGGTCGTGTTCGCGTGAGGATGCGAGGACACGGTGGAGGTATCTCATTTCCGATCTCAATTTTGATCCCAAGCGGATCTGACTCCCTTCCGCCAATCACAAGTCCACAAGAGCAATGAACCCAACGGCAGCGACACGCCGCGACAGAATAAGCAAGTGATCTCCGGTTATATGAGTAGGTCCATGATCGCATTACGGTGGGATATCTGTGGGTCCTTGACTCAAAGCACAAGACTATCGACGATCATGATCTCAAACAGACAATGTGAACGAAGGGTTACGCCAACCCGAGGACAGAGTTCAGGGTTTGATTATGCAACCGGGGCAAAGTACAATGGCGAAACGAGACAGCGGATGGTTGCTTACATACAATAAGCTAAGGAAAAACATTACAATCAAAATGGAGAGGTGAAGAGAGACCCGATGGATTTCATGAAATCTATCTTGAGATCTGATAAATGAAAGGTGAAATGGTATGCAGGGTTGTGCAGAAAGACAAACGTACCGAGGCACAACATGTCCTCCTCGGCCACAGTCAGTCCACGCACAAGAACCATGAATTTGGCTGGAGTTTCGGTTAGGGCAGCTCAAAACATACTGAAATAGTACTAGCCTTTGGGAATTTCTTTCGGAAGGGCTACAGTCTGGACAACTTCGTATGGCCCTGGCTCCACAGGGCAAGAAACGGTCGCATTTGCGTTGCGGGCCTCCTGGCGTGCAGTAATGTGAATCGAGCTGGTATAGGCCTGGATAATACTCATTTTCGTACCTGACAGATGTCGAATTTCTTCTGCAGCAACTTGATTAACCCAAGTTTGACGGTAACGTCTGCGGAGGCTCCCTCCTGCAGAAATAGATTAGGGCATTGGAAAACAACCTCAGCGCTGTTCCGCACTTCAATGACTTCAGTAACCGACGCCTTAACAGTGACAGTCAAGTCCTGGCCGGGGAGAGGCGGGTCCGGGGAGAGCTTGATGGATTCTATATGAACGGGGTTTGAAGGAACACCTTGACGCAATCTAAGTAAAGGGACCCAAAAGCCTCAGCAAGCATACCACAGTCCACATATTCCCAGCCAGCGGTGGCGGCATAAGCCTGCAGCAGAAAGGCACAGAATAAAAGCAAAGTCGTAAGAGGGTACATGAAGGCTGGTGCAAGGGAGATCAGTGACATCCACACTTGATTTGTGTGACGTCGTTGCGCTGCGGGAACACTGCCTCGACTCTCCCTCCTTCACCCCAAATGCCCAAAGCCCGCGAGTATTGTTGCTGTGGGCGTCTGTTCCTCAACCTCGTACTGTCCACTCACATATCGTCTAGGTGCTATCCCTGTTATCAATGCTGGCATTTATTTTACTTTAACTGAGCAATTTGTCGCTGGAATCGCGGTGGGCATCATCTCGCTGGCGACGCCCTCAAGTCAGCCAGATTTGCCTCGCTTCCCCTGCTTTACCAACTTAATACGATTCATGTAGTTGTCGGCGCCGTCACTCCTTCGTTTGCTCCGACGCTGTTAGGCATCATCGCTTTCGTCGCCGGCGCCATTCAAGTCCTCGGTTTCATCGGGGTGGCGCAGGAGAAACCCATTCTCTTCCGAAGATATATCACCCTGCACTCGTTGGCGACCAGTGCTGCATTTTCGGTTGCTCTTGCTTGGACCATCCTGTCCGTCTCGAAACACTCTACCGCCAAATCGAATTGCCTTGCCAATTTTTTTGCCCACGCCGATTCTGAACAGGAATCAGAGGGCGAAACCCTTTGTAACATCTTCCCTTGGGTGGATGTCGGTGTCATGGGCGGACTCTGGGTTATCATGGCCATACTGCACGTATGGATGCTTTCCTCTACTTTTCTCCACAGTCTAACCAGCTGCACATTCAGATTTATTTGTACGTTGTCATCAGTGGATATGGGTACGCGCAGGCGCGCGACCATGCCCAATACGACAGCCTCAAGAATGCGGCCATCCAGAACGAGAATATCGCCATGAACAACCGCAATCCGTATGACCCTCCTCACCCGGCGCGCAACGTTGGTGGAGCGGATTATTCGCACATTCGCACAGAGAGCACTACGAGCATGTCGGACGTGCTTTCAGAACCCATCCAACAATCACACGATGGCTTTTCCATGAAAGGACAGGGCTCTTACCCACCGCCTCAAAGGCAGCCAACTTTGCCCGCTAGCGCATACACTCAAGGTGCGCTCATATATTCCCATTCAGTCATGATCTTTTACCAAACTGTTATCCATCAAGATGAGACACCCACGCCGAGGATGGCTGGTCAGTCGTACTACAGCGACGAGCGCACCCTGTACGACGGAAACGTGGAAAAGCCCGGCTTCAGTCAAGCTCATCCCGGTGAGTAGGCGATTCATTTCCAGACAGGTCCTTTGGGCAGCACTTGTGGCAGTTCAAACGGGTCTGTTGACGTCCCTTTTTGCTGCCGCTCTGTGACTCATGGCATCTCGAACTCAAAGCCGAAGGCTCATTTGGCCGCAAGACACCTCGATTAACGAAAGGACGCCCCTTTGACGACGGTTTTCGATAGACTTATTGTACACTAATCTACCTCTGGACTCGTGCATGGACAATTCACTAATTGCGTCTCGAGACCGCTGTCGTCGTGCTTCTCGCTTCCGCAAGATGAGATGCGTAGCCGTTTTTCTGGCTCACACGACCCAAATCAGTGTTTGTTCTTGCAACGCGGATAAAGAATCTCAGTGTTTTCGCTTCTTCGGCTGCTATGCGACACTGACAATAAGACAATGGTGAATGATCTTTGGAATCTAGATTTCCATCGGCGCGCCGACTGGCTAAGCTTTAGGATGCCCACCCCGAATGACGTTCAACTGTCCTTGACCGACAAACGTGCTGGATGGCATGTGGAAATATGGTAAATTTATCTCGTATTCTCCACCGTCGCCGCGGCGTCGCAAATATATATTTTGGACAAATGGTCCAGTCCGTTCCAACGATTCTCGACCATGTTTTTCGTTCTCGCCCTTGTTACGATTGCGAGTCTGGTCGGACTGTCTTTCCAGCGCCCCGGGGTGTTGGATGAAATCGCCATGTTAGAGGCGGCCAACTCGACCCTTCTACGTTACCCAACCGATGTCAATTCCAAGCTTTCTTTGGTTGCATGCCTCGTAACTCCTCTTTCAGTTTACCCAAAATATCGTGCCGAAAACGATCCACTCCCACAATGATTGTATTTATGATTTGTTGTCCAGTCTCTGCACCAGCTAATCGGAGGGATGCGACAGACTGGCGCGAGGTACCGCTCCTGACCGCTCTAAGCTTGGGCGTTGCAAGCGTGGAAGCTGACGTGTGGCTTATGGGCGAGACATTATTTGTAAGAATTTCCTCAACATCGTATCCATCTATCAAAGATAACTGGGTCCGTTTCAGATCGGACACGAATTGGCTGCTTTGACGCCCGCCCGAACCTTTGATTCGCTTTATGTTGAGCCTCTTGTGTCAATTATTGAGGGCCAAACCCGCAATCCCAGTTCACCCTGAATCAAACTGGTATAAAGTAAGTATGCTCTGCATATTAAGACGATAGCCTGGAAGAATTCCAGCGGTGTATTCGACATGTCTTCCGCCACCCCGTTGCAATTGTTAGTGGATATGAAGACCGATGGGCCAAGGTGCGACCTATTCCTCATACCACAGAATTTGAATTTGACAACGCGAAGCACCCTCCCTGCCGTCTTGAGCGCCTTGCAGCCTTTGAGAGAACGCGGGTACCTCACCACATGTTCCTCCAATGGAATCTGCACGCTGGGTCCCCTTGTCGTAGTTGGAACAGGTGATGTCATCGGTCAAAGCGCATTATACGAGCATTAAGACATAACAGGCAACACACCTTTGGCCGGGATCCAGGCACTCGACCCTCGAGATGTTTTCTTCGACGCTCCCTTGACTGGTAAGTACCTCCAACCAGCGAATCCCTGTCCTCCTTACGCCAATTTATGCAGCACTTAATTCTACATTCGACATAACGATTTCTCCCCTAGCCAGCACGGACTATGGGGTCGCGGTTGGTTGGAGTGGTATAGGGACCATCAACCAGACAGCGCTCACTGCCATTCAGACATATGTGGCGGATGCACATGCGTTAGGAATCCGAGCTCGGTTTTGGGATACTCCGGGATGGCCCATTCATGCCAGAAACAATATTTGGAAGACATTGATTGACAACGGGGCAGACTGGCTGAACGCAGATGACCTGCCTGCGGCCGCTACCATGTTCTAATTGTTCCAATTCACAACCAATGTATCTTTTGTTTTTGTGAGCGTGTGTCCGCATCGAGAACTTGATGCGAAAGAAATAAAAACATCTATGCATTTGTCCGACTTGTCTTTCCCTGGCGTCGCCGCGAAAATAGGGAGGGAGGTGAAAGTACTTTGGGGAGGGAGCGTGGCTTGCGGTCACTGAGGGCTCCACGAGCCAGATGAAGTGCACCACGAGTTTCGCCTGGGACTGCATGGCCGGGCGCAGGACGCATTTCCCGCGCTGGGTATCTTCCGGCGCCGCTGCCGCCAAAGCCAACGCCAACGATGGACTTATCTTGCTCTCCCTCCGGTTTCTTCTTCTCGGCCGCGATGACCCTGCGCTTCTCAGTTATCGCATCGCGTTCCTCCTTCTCGACATCTCTGAATACCACTGGCGTGGCCAGTAAATGATCCTAAAGCGATGGAGTTCGCGCGCCGTTCGAAGATATGAATGAAATCAACGCACCATATAGTCGCCCACCTTCTGGCTCATCAACAGAGGCGCGCTCCCGTCTCGGAACCTCAGAACCTTCTGGAGGTTCCACCGCGTCTTGGGTCGCAAAAGGCCAGAATCATTGAAAGTCAGACGCCGTTCCGCAGAAATCGTGTCGAGGGCGTCTTGCGCGCCGGCATTGATAATAGCCACGGGCTTCTTGCTCTTTAACTTGTCGCGCAATAGATCCCAGCCGACCGCACGCGACGTGATTTCCCATCGTATGTCGCGCGGATTGTCGACTAGTTCTAGGATGGCGTGCGGCGCGTTGTCGCCTGGACGGTTTCCAAACTTGTGGATGCGGGTGTATCCGCCAGGTCGCGCCGAGTAACGTTTTGCGAATGTCGTGAATAATTTAGGCAGGAGATCGGGCTTGAGCAAGAGTGCGGCTGCTCGTGCGTGCGCGGCTTGGTCCCCTCTTTTGCCCAGGGTAATTATCTAGCTCATAGTTGAGGACCAAGACTCGGAGATGCGGCCGTCATTACTTTTTCAGCCATCCTCGCGGTTTCTCGCGCCTTTGGAAGGGTAGTTTTTATCTGTTCGTGCTCGAAGAGAGAAGTGACTAGATTTCTGGAGTGCTAGTTGAATGAAAATTGAAAGTATGTTTGCAGCGCGCGCACCGCAGCATGAGCATCCTGTGGGACGTTGTCCGCGACAACTTGCGGAAGGCGACACCATGTTTCATGGCGGAGGAAGGAGACGGTGTGTCTTAGGTAAGCGGGTCAAATTGATTCTGAATTTCTTTTCCTCAGTCCGCCATGTCTTTCCTACGCTTAGCACGAGCCCTGCCTCGCCAGGCCCTGGCCGCTCCCAGCCGCCAGGCACCTCTCTCTCTCCCCCGCCGCCAGGCCTTGCTCCCATTCCGTGCCTACTCCGCTGCTGGGGGGCTCTCCCCAGAGGCCGTCGAGCGCCGCATCCTCGAAGTGCTGCGAGGCTTCGAAAAAGTAAATCCCGAGAATGTGCGCACACTTTTCGTTCATGTTGGCGTGCACTCAGGCTCTTTTAGCTGAAAACGACTTCCTCGTTCGTCCATGATTTGGGGCTCGACAGTCTGGACGTCGTGGAGGTTCAAATGGCATTAGAAGAAGTATGGCGCATCAGCTTTTCTAAATACTTTGCAATTCATTCCATATTAGGAGTTCGTTATTGAGATCCCGGACGCAGAGGCCGACGAAATCCAAACTGTGGCGCAGGGTGAGTAATGTTTTGCACTCTTCTTCGCCGTCCTTAAGTTTCCTGCCAGCTATCGAGTACATTAAAAATACACCTGCCGGTAAGTTGCGTTGATCTTTCTCTTGGTCTTGCGCTCACATTCTTGTAAAGCTCAGTAGTATGGCGTTAGTCTGCTAACAAATCTCAATAACTTTGCTTCTCGATGCTTTTGGACCTGCCAAAAACGTGATGTCCATATAAATTAGGGTCATATGCCAGATCCGAAATTTCTATCTTGTCTGGTGCCTTTCCTTTTGCTATCTCCTATCTCCTGCCAGCGCGTCCCAGCCATGGTCACGCAAATTATGGTTGACACCCCGCTGCTGAAGACTGGCTGCACTTTGGGAGAAGGTTTTACATCACTGGCCCTTTGTTCCAGATATTGACGCTGGAGCAGGGCCTGTGTACGACCCGGAGACTGCCACTTTACACTTTGTGGACATCGACGAATGCAAAGTTCGTTCTGCAGCCAAGTCCCGCGCTCTCATTGACCCTCGAAAGATATTCCATCTCAACACGGTGACCCTCGAGCTGGAAGTTGAACAACTTGACGAGAAGATAGGGTTTGTCGCGTTGAGACGGGATGGGCCAGGAGTAACGCGCCTGTACCCAATTCTCCTGTTCAGTCGCGTTTACGGCTCCTGTAGTTGGCTGGCGCGGCAGCACACGGATTCGCGCTGTTTGAGGGAAGCTCAACGATGAAATACCTCTGCCAACCGCTGCCCGCAGAATATCAGAACTACTCGCGATTCAACGACGGAGCCTGTGATAGCCATGGGCGCCTCTTTGCTGGAACAATGTATAACCAGAAACGCGGCGTACCAGGCCAACTTTGGAAGTACGATTCTGACGGAACCTGTTCGCTAGCGGATCCCGGGCCATTCACGGTAAGCAGCGTCCCGAGATTTCAATCATCTTTTCAAAGGGCCCAGGATTCGAATGGAATGGGATGGAGTCCCGACGAAAAGATCTTGTGAGCACCACTTTCCATCAAGCAAGTGCCTTACGAATCACGGCGCAGTTACTTTACAGACTCCAGGGCGAACATTATCTATGCGTACGACTATGACGACGGAAAATTGATGAATCGACGCGTATTCGTTGACGCGATGGCGCTTGGGTGCGAGGCGAACTCGTATTGCGATGGATTGTGTGTTGATTCAGAGGGATATGTGTGGAGTGCCCGGTTAGTGACGTGCCGCGTCTTGGTGCTGTTGGCTGATCTTGTTACAGCTGGGGAGGATCCCGGGTCGTCCGGTTTTCGCCTTCGGGCAGCATCGACCTCGAGCTGGTGTTCCCAACTGTACCTATTCTGACCTATCCTGACCGGACCGGACTAATCTTGTGCAGGTTCTCAACGTGACAGCCTGCGCTTTTGGAGGGCCGGACAATGATCAGTTATATGTTACTTCTGCGCACTGCAAAGCGAGCGGTGAGGCAGGGCGGCAGCCGGAGTACTTGGACTCTGGGCATTTGTTCGTGGTGGACCTGAGTGGGAAATTGGGGGGAAAGCAGTACACGGGCCTTGTGCGCCACAGATTCAGTGTAGACCCGACTGCATAACGGCCCTGATGGGAAATGGGGGAAAGTACGGCCTTTTGCGGCATAAATGTGGTTTAGAAACGATGTAACTGTATAACACTGTCTCAACCATGGCATTGACTATTGATTAAAACTGAGGCCGCTGAAGTAAGCACGCCTGAGAAACCATCAACGATTGTACAGTAGAAGACACGTGAACGAAAGCGGAATACCTTACAACACCACCGCCATCCTCAAGGTAAAGCAGCGCTCGCTATAACCCTCGTTTTATTCTGAACGCGCTCATAGACTATTATGGCCACCTTCTCGTCGACGCCCATCATCATCGATGGCAAGGGTCATCTCCTTGGTCGGCTGGCCTCCATAATTTCGAAGCAGGTTCTCTCCGGCCAGAAAATCGTCGTCGTTCGCTGCGAGGAAATCAACATCTCTGGCAGCTTCTTCCGCAACAAAGTCGGTCGCCCCGCAGACGCGCTCATTTTTAATTGTACTCATTGTCGCCTTTTTTCGAATTTTGCAGCTCCGATACCACAACTTCCTCCACAAACGCCATATTGTGAACCCCAAAAAGTCCGGCCCCTTCCACCACCGCGCGCCGTCCAAGATTCTCTACCGGGCCATCCGCGGCATGACGCCCCACAAGAGCGCCCGGGGTGCCGCTGCGCTCGAGCGCCTCAAATTGTTTGAGGGCGTCCCCCCACCCTACGACCGCAAGAAGCGCATGGTTGTGCCGGAAGCGCTGCGGGTGCTGAGGCTGAAGCCCGGTCGCAAATACTGCACCGTCAAGGTTAGTGGGCGGAATGACTGACTCGACGCGACATTTTGCTGACTGCATCAACTACTAGCGTTTGTCCCACGAGGTTGGCTGGGGCTACAAGGATGTTGTGGACCGTCTTGAGGAGAAGCGAAAGATCAAGGCGCAGGCTTTCCATGAGCGCAAGGTAATGTTTTGTTTTCTTGTTATCGTGAGTATACTAATGTTGGGATAGATTGCTGCGGTCAAGTTGCGTCAAAAGGCACTCTCTGACAATGGGGCTTCGTTTGAAAAGCTGAAGCAGCTGGGCTACTAGACGCGTATATTGCCATATGACTACGTACTTTCGACCGCGTACTGCCCATGACACCCATATGCCGTTGCCACATTTTGTGTGTGAATCTTGAGAAGTTCGGGTGTAGTGTCTAGAAAGTTTTCTATCATGTCTTGCCTAGTAGTTTTGTCAGTAAGACTAGAGCGTGCTTTCCCCATATCTGCTTGACTCGCCTACGCTTCCGAATTGGGTACCCCGCGGCAAATTGCGTGCCTTGTTGTGTAAATTTTCAGCCATCCTTTTCGTCATTCCGCTACCTTTTCCTCTCTCCCTCCTCCTCCTCCTCCATGTCTGATTCCCCCGCCCCACGCGATTCCGGTCTGCCTTGTGTTCCTCGTCTTTCTCGCCACCGTTTTACTGACTGTTGATCCGCAGCTTCCCCACCCCAATCGCGTTCCCCTTCTCCCGTGGCCCACGACACCCTCACCCTTCGTGCACTGGTCAGCACAAAAGACGCAGGGGTCATCATTGGCAAGGCCGGTAAAAATGTCGCCGATTTGCGTGATCAAACAGGCGTCAAGGCTGGCGTCAGCAAAGTTATTCAAGGCGTTCATGAGCGCGTCCTCACCGTCACCGGTCCCGTTGAAGGTGTTGCCAAAGTTTGTCCCCTACCCATTGCATGTTTTCCCCCTCACCGTTTTTTTTTCTAGGCCTACACGCTCATTATTTCACAACTCGTGGCCACGAATCCGTCCTCCCCCATAATCTCTTCCCCGTCCTCCGTCCACACCTCCATCCGCCTCCTTATCTCCCATAACCTCATGGGCACCATCATCGGCCGCAACGGTCTCAAAATTAAGGCCATCCAGGACGGTTCTGGTACCCGTATGGTCGCTTCGAAAGATATGCTCCCTCAATCAACCGAGCGTATCGTCGAGGTTCAGGGTGCCCCGGACGCTATCGGTCATGCCATCGAGGAGATCGGCAAATGCCTCCTCGAAGACTGGGAACGCGGCCTCGGCACCGTCCTCTTCCATCCCGGCACCGGCGATGATAGATCCGCGAATAGGCGCTCCGTGAGCGGCCTCCCCCCGTCGTACGGCACGCCCCGCCGCACGAACGGACGCGCCTCGCCACCCAGCTCCCCGCCCATGCCCCAATCCCCCGTCCTCGCCCAACCCGCCGCCAATCTGCGCACCCAGAACATTTCCATTCCCTCAGATATGGTCGGCTGTATCATCGGTCGGAGCGGGACTAAGATTACGGAAATCCGCCGTCTGTCCGGTTCAAAAATCTCTATCGCCAAAGCTCCGCACGACGACACGGGCGAGAGAATGTTCACCATCATCGGGACTCCCGAGGCCAATGAAAAGGCCCTGTTTTTGTACGTTTTTTTATTCGTCACAGAATATCCATTGACTCTACGTAGGTTGTACAACCAGCTTGAGAGCGAGAAGGAGAGGCGCGTTAACAAGGAAACTCACCAACAAGAGATGCAGGAATGAGCGCGTCCGGTTTCCAGATCCTACCGTAGCCGTTCTTTTTATGGGGAACCCCGGCGCCCGCTGCCAAACTCCTCCTGTCTTGTGGACTGCGATGCACATCCATCTACCTTACCTTCCGCCCTGTCCTCCTCCCCTTCTTGGCCCTCCCGTCCCGTGTACTCTCCTCCCGACTCCTTGTTACCGCATTTCCCACTCCCGCACTCCCGCTGACACCCTTAGTACTAGCTAACACATGCTGATAATCGTCGTCGTATACAGCTTTTCGTTTGCTAAAGAAAAAAGAAATCTAGTTAGGTACCAAGTAATTGTGTATATGTTACTGTACCAATCGCCTTTTGGGGCAAACCAAGCCAAAAAAAATCACGATCAGGAATGCAGCATCAACCACCATGGCCGCAACAGTATTCGTACTACTCGTCGCACTATGCGCAGGCGTATATGCAGCAGCAGGCGCCGGCCGCCGCGACCACGCCGCAGGGGTACACGCTCTCGTCGACATATAATCCCGCCGGGCCGTCGACGTATAATCCCGCTGGGCCGCCGAATGCTTCAAGACCAAGCGCGTCCTCGGCGCCGTGGTACCAGCCAGGGAGCAGCCGCTGCACGTACAAAGACTGCACATTCCGGGGCTCGCCGCAGACGGTAGAGACGCACATGATGGACCGCCATCTCATCTTTCCCCCGGGCTGGGAGAAGCGCAAGAAAAAACCCGAGTGGGACGCGGACCCGAGTCTCAAGGGGTGCGTCCCGCGCGCCACAACACCAATGTCATACTCGTGCTGACCATTGCTCCGCGCAGGAAACCGATTCCAATCCAAGGGACGACAGTTATACTCGACTCGCCGGAGCAGCTCGAGGCGTGGATCGCGGAGCGCAAGAGGCGGTGGCCGAGCGCGCCGCGCGTGGAGGAGAAGAAGCGCAAGATGGAGGAGGCGGTCGCGCGTGGGCAGCTCTCGCTCGAGGACTCGGGGCTTGGCGGGAGGAAACGGCGGCGCACGGACGAGGGAAACGCGACCCCCGATCGTGGACGCGGGCGGGGAGCACCACGCGGCGTACGCGGGGCGCGCGGGCGGGGACGCGGTGTCGATTCTGGGTGGAGAGGCCGTGGTAGAGGTGCGATACCACAACAGCAACAGCGCCCTCCGCCGGCAGCCGCATCCGAATCCAGCTCGAGCAGCGACAGCGACGACGATGGCGCACCGGAAGAAATTGAGTCGACTAAAATTGAGCCAGTTACTGCTCCCCCGGTCGCGGAGGTCGTGCAAAGACCTCGCCCGCCCCAGCCAAAGCAACCAGTCCGCAACCTTTTTGCCTCTCGCCCGACTCTTCTGCGCAACGTGCGTTCGTTGCGTTTTTGGTATCACACTTATTAATTCGCAAGTTGCAGCTCCTCCTTCCCGAAATTCGCATGACAGTCTCGAATCTTTCTCAGGCTATTCGTTTCTTGGTCGACAATGATTTTCTCAAAAACGTCGAGCTCAAACCGGGGCAAGCCGACGAGAAGCTCATAGAGGTCTTGCAAGAGGAGGGAGACGAGGGATTAATTAGCCAAAAGTAAGATACATAATAGACGAACGCGAGCTCTATCGACTATCCTCGCTGTCCGAGTCGCTGTCAGAATCACTTCCGCTCCCGCAACTGTTGCAGTCGTGGTCATGCTCCCCCTCCAGCTCGCTCGGGTCAATCTCCAACGTCCGTTTCTCAACGACGAAGCCATCAGCCGTCAGCCCCTCAACGATCCCGTCAACTTTGGTCGGCGCGGTCACGACGACCGCGACAGATGTCGACGCGTCAAACAGAGGAAGGAAATATTTCCGGAAGATCTCCAGAACGTCCTCCTTGGTCACTACTTGATATTTTTCAAGCATTTCCACCTGGTGTGTTTGTGGCACGCCCCGTAAGGCCTGGTTCGTGAACGACATCATGGCCTGGTAGAATAATTTTCAGTCGCGTATATTGGGTTGTGGCATTGGGCTTACAGCGCGGCTAGCGGTCGACACGTTTTTGGCGACTCCATAAACGACTGTGCTCTTGGCAGCATCCAAGGTCGTCGTTTCTAGTGCGATCTAGAGGACCTGTGAGCAATAGAGACCCGACATGAAGTGAATTAACTGACGGATCCGTCGACCAGCCCTTTCAACACATTTGACGCTTCCTTGTAAGCGTCCATGCTGTTTGAGCTCTGTATGATGTCTGCGATCAGATACTGGAGAAGCGGCTGTGGAAGGGACGTACACGGTACAGTGAGAAGCTGAGGAGCCCGGACTCGACATCCAAAGACACGTAGGCCCCATAGGCCAAGCCAGACCCACGGATGTACCGCTGCGACCGCGACTTTAGGAATTGAACGGAAGATGGTGGCTGATTTCACGTACCCAGAGATAACTCTCTGTGGCGTTTAGGACCTCCATAGCTATCCGGAAGGCAGCATATTCGGGGTGGTTGAAGCCCTTGATGGCTTTGGTGGAATGGGTGACATACGAGCTCTCAACCGTCGGGAGGCCCATAACGACGCCCTTGGTCACAGGCTGCTTCCCAAGTTCGTTCAGAGTCTCGGATGACAGAGGGACTGGGGAGAGAGGCGTTTCCTAGGCAGGTCCTCAGTAAATTTATAACAACAGAAAAATAGGGCATACAGGTAACGACGACTGGAAGAACTTGGCCCAAGTGGACCGTGGCTTGGCTAGTTTGAGGACATTCCCAGTGACAGAGAATCGGACGCCAGACGGGTCCGTCGCTGAAACAACCAGTCAACACTTGACTGTCCCAACGCATGAGCATAACGCACCGTAACGGCGGATTTCCTGCAAGTCGGCGATAACCTGGTCTGGGTTCTCGGCCAGTTGCTTGGCGACGTTGGGGATGAACTCGTTTTGGGGAAGGATGCCGCCGGCCCGAGAAGTGGAGGTTTCGTTGTACAGCAAATCTGCCCACAACGACCCCAGAACTGTGTTTCCATCCCTCTTCATCTCCGGCAAAGACTGCTGGATCTTGGCGATGGTGACCTGTAGTCTATAAGAGTTGAATAAAATTTGTCCCCAAACGCTGTTCGATAACTCGCACCTCTCCTTGTCGAATTCCGCACCGTACATCAAGTCTTTCAACCAGGCAATCGCGGTCTCGTAATGAGCCGTTTCCACCTTGAGGCTGACGCGGAACGTCTCTGCAAACGAATTTGACACGCCCAAACCTACTTCGTACGAGACAGTTTCATTATCGAGCTTATTAACGACATCTTCGTGTGTCAATCGCTCTCCCGATTGTCGGACGACTGGCAGCGCGAAGAAGGCAGACATGTAGGTTGAAATGAGGCTGCCAAAATTCAAGAGTTGAACATTGCAGGATACTGTTGGACTCACGGGCGAAGTCTATGCGGAAGATTTTCTAGGGAGAAGAAAGCATGCACACTCACAAAGTCGGACTAGATAATATCAGGATAGGAAGTTGAGTAAAGCGCGGAAGCACCGACTTCGACGTGGTCGTACTGCACGAAAAACGGCAGCGCCGGACCATCCGATTGGATGTGTTCTGCTAGAGCCTCCGATTTTGTTGCCTTTGTCGGGGCAGCTCGGCCGGTACCCTGTTCCTGGAGGCTCTGGACAGGGATAAAGGCGATACTCTTGACACTTGGGACAGCGAAGTCGAGCAGTATCTCGGTGGGGATGGGAGTATCGTGCTCGGCCTTGGCCTCGTCGAGTTCCTTCTCAGCTTTTTTTAAGCCTTCCGGTCCCAATCGCTCGACTTGAGCCGCAATACGAGCCTTGTCATCAGCAGCGAGTTTTTTCGCTAGACTGGCGGATGGCTTTCCCCGAACAACAACGGAATGAGAGTCGATATAATACCTCAAAGAGAAGCGTCAATGTAAGGCCCCTCTTGAAGAAAATTTTAGCATACTTCTGAAGGAGATCCGTCCACTGTTTACTTGTCCATGTCCGGACTTCAGCAAATTGGTTAATCTCGTCCATAGACGCTTCGAGCTCGGAGCCGTCCTCTGCGCCATACAAAAAGTCGGTGATGACAGTGCTGCTGAAAGTATCGCCTTTGGAGGATTCAAGTTTGCTTCGCAACTTGGAGGCTCTGTCAGTCATGAAAGCCCAACGAAATTTATATTGACAGACCTGGCGCTCATCCCGGTTAATCACCATGGCCATTCGCTCCATGTCTATCCCTTCTGCCACAATACGTCGCAAGCTTGCCTTGAGTTTGCTGTCAAATTCGTCCAAAAGTTCGGTGGGCACCGATCCAACGTATATGGGCAAATAAATGGCGGTGGCCCGTATGTCCTCGCCGAAATAAATGTAAGTGCTATGCGGACGCTCAGGAATTTCTCAGCACGCATAGGGGAATGTTCACGGACCACATAGGCGTGTCGATTTCAATGTACTCTTTATTCAATGGTGCCACAGCAGAAGATGTCAAGTAAGTGCCAATCATATCTAACGCCTGGACACAATTCAGATTTTCGGACATATAAGGAGTCTGCGCCTTAAGCGCACCTTTCTTTCAAGGAATTGGTTTGGAGCTGGCCCAAGGGCACTGATAATCAATTCGCCGACGCCTATTTCACTTTTGAGCGTCATCACATTTAAAAAAAAACTAACTCACTCTCGTCCTTTTCGGGAAATTCGATGGTGTCCTTGATAGTTTCCTTGATCGGTGGCCGACTGGCACTGGCTGTTTCTACGAAAGGACGCTTCCAGCCCGGAGGACGGGGGCCCAGGTTCTGTCCGTGTGCGATGAGGGTAGGTTCTACCTGCTCTTGCACAACAGAAAGGAGAGTCGAGGTGCCGCTCGAGAGTTTACCGGTGACAATCAGGGACAAGTTGTGCGGCACATAGTAAGTGCTATGGTACTCGCGAACTAACCGTTTGTGAGTAACAAGAGGTGCCAGAGGGGAGGACACAAACTTTGCTCCACCGTCAAAACTCGTAGAGCCTCCATTAGCCCTCCGGTTTCGCTGCGGTACGCGCTGCTAGGAGGGTCCAATAGCCGCTGTAACCTTTTATACGAAGTCCAGAAGCGAGTCTTTATAGCCATAAATGTACGAACCGCAGGGCCATCAAGTCGCCAGAAGTATTCTCCCTCCCCTGCATTTCGCTGTATACCACCCCAGAATCTTGGCCTTTGGGATCAATGTGGTGCACCTGGATTTGTTTCTAGCGATAGTCTTGAAGGGGGCATTAGATACGAACCTCGGTCACGAAACTATACATATGATGTTAATTCACGATTATTATCGATTCGAGAACACCGACCCGGCTTTGGTGATGGTCGGGTAGAGAATGTGGTCGACATAGATGGGCAATAATTGAAGGAACCCTTGTTCTCCGGCAGTCGAAACAGTGTAAGCAGTGTGATCATTGTCGGTCCAAGCATTTGTGCCGTTCGAAAAACCTCGGTTAGCAAGGTGATCTATAATGCCTTTGTATGGGAATTTCTCAGATCCCATGAACACCAAACTGCGACGAGGTCAGAAGAGCGGATACGATGTCGAGAATCGCGTACTGTTCTAGCGTGTGCGGGCATCCACTATCGTTGAAAACTGGAGTAGTTTATTAGCGAGTGGTCGCAAAAACGATGAATATCAGACTTTCTGTGGCCACAGCAAAATAGCCATTGACGATGGGAGCTGGTAACGTCAGAGAGGCGCGGAATACACGAGAATCTGTGTACCTTCATAGTCGAGGTGGACAATGCTCAGTCCAGTGACCCTACTTCTCCATTTCGAAATATGAACATCGGTAAAGCCCAGCTTGACGCTTTTGACGAGGTCAAAGTTGCCGAATTTCTCTGGAACCACCGAGGCCATTTTCCGAATAAGAGTGGGCGCGCGAAAGGATCTAAGTGGATAGTACGATCGCAAGGATCGTAACCGGAGCATGTAAAAAGTGCGTTGACTGACGCCCATCAATTTCCTTTCCTGGACTTTCTCGGACTCTACCTGACCATCTGGGTTGAATCTGAGGCTCTTTCTCTCGCGTCGCACTCTATGGAGGCCGGCCCTGTATATAAGCCGAACTATCATGTCTAAACGCTTTCAGTTGACCCCGGAGCAAATTGCGTTGTCGGAGGAACGCAAAGCCAAGAAACAGAAACTCCCACCGGCTACGACGCCCCCCCAAAATAATGCCGATGCGCGTATACTGACTCGGCCTTGGATTAACTTGGACCACACCACGACTGGAAATGAAATTCGAATCAAACTTTTCACCTGGAACCTTCTGGCTCAGTGTTTGGTTCGACGCGAATTATTCCCGACAAGCGGCAATGTCCTTAAGGGTGCCCAAAGGCAGCCGATGCTCCATACCGAGATTCTGGCTCATGGAGCAGACATAATGTGTCTTCAAGTAAAAACTTTTCTTGTTCAGAGAGCTTCAAGCTAGAATCTTTTCAGGAAGTGGACGGTCTCGACAGACTCTTACCCGCTTTGGAAGCACAATACAATCACCATTATGTTGCCGGTCCTGGTATGTCGTTTCATTTCACGCTCGTCAATCGTACCAACTTGTTTCATTACAGGTAAAAAGCACGGCTGTCTCATCGCATTTAAAAAGACATATACCAAGCTAGAAGAGCGGGTGATCCATTATGACGAACAACACGTCCGATCTGAAGGAGATGAGCATACACGCCGCGGTTCGAGTTTTCGCACTAGAAATATTGGATCTATTGTGGCGCTGAAGAATTTGGCCAACGACGGCGAGGGTGTCGTAATTGGGACCACTCATCTCTTTTGGCACCCCAGGTTGGTCAACCATCGATTATGAAATTCTATCTCATAGTTCTCCCAAATTAGGTATACATACGAGAGAACGAGGTGAGCGCCCTTGGTAATACCTCCCAGCCTGCCTGAAATCACATAGACAAGCGGGAATTCTTGTGCGAGAAATCGTCAAATTTCGTTCAGAGTTTCAACTGGAAAATTGGCCGTGCATGATAGCAGGAGGTAAATAATTCCACCTCAAACCAGGGCCGCCTTTTAACTTGTCTCCCCTGCATAGATTTCAATTTCGACCCAGCTGACCCTGGATATTCGCTTCTCGTTGGAGATCAATTGAACGCCGAACAATGCGAACGTTTGGAAACTTCACGTGTAGTGTGCGTCCCTGTCTATGAACTAATCGACATAGACCTGAATGCCACCCTTCCAGACACCTCTCTATTGACCCCACTGTCCCACCGACGGTCAAGGGTGCCCCAGCCGACGATGAAGACGGAGCAGTGGATCCTGACAGAGTAATAACGAGTGCTCGACGAGCTGTGCCCAGCGATGGTCTTCTTTCGGACTCAGAACTTGCGTCTCTATTCTCCGCCACTAATGTAGTTCGGAGCGCGTACGACGAAGGCTTGCGACAGCACAAACAAACGTCGCCCACTGAGTCTCAAACCTTTGGCGACCGAATGTCACTATCACGCACGACAAAAGGCTACCACGAACCTGAATATACAAGGTACGCTGCCTACCTGATCTGTGGATCGTATTGACACTCCCTCGCTCTAGTTATACACATTATTGGAAGGTGTGTTTTGCTGGTCCATCTAGCGCCATTTTACTGACCTCTGGCGCAGACTGTTTTAGGTCAGTCAAGCGATCAGGTTGTATCACCGCTACTGACGGGAAAACAGACTACATATTCATCTTAACAAACCGACCGGCTGCGGTAGGCGGACTCTTATCTCTACCTCTCGTCAAGGATCTCGTTCCCGGCCTACCTCAGAAAGGAATCTGCGGTTCAGACCACCTCGTCTATGTGCAGAGATAATCCTCTCAGAATCGAAATCGGCCACCGAGGATGCAACCAAGTAGAAATAAATCTAGATGTGCGCCAGAAATTGGCCCGGAAGAGTACAGAAAGCATTGTAGAACCCTACGCTATGTGTATGCGAATAAGAGGAATAGATGTGGGTGGAGTATGGAGGAAAACAAGGAACCGTCCCAATTATGTATGAACGCAGAACTAAGTATTAGTGCCCGGCGGTTCTATCAGATCCTTCCAAGAGACTGTCGAACAGACCACCGGCAGACTTCTCGCTCCGGAGCTGTATCATGTATACAATCCCTGTCCGTGCGCCCTTGTCGCTGAGCTCGATGGCAACCCCGGTCTTGCCCACTCGTTCCACGCCATCGGTGAGCACGATGGTCGAAATCAGAACCGAGTTCTTCGAGCCGGCCTCAACGACCAATTGCTTAACATTAGTGGGACTCTGTCGGTACAGCTTGAGTTTCGCTGATCCCAGAGACTTCCATTGTGCGTGCTGCTGTTTCAGGAAGACCTTGCACGTCATTTCCGCGGAAATGGTGGAAGTTACGGGGCCATTTATCACAGGGGTCTCTTCTACAGGTGAGTTGGGCGGACTGGGTTCGTGGAACGAGGGAACAGCTCGGAAGCTGGCAACGCCCAGCTGGCCCGAAGGAAGCCATGTTCGGGGCTGAGGTGCGTGTAAATGATTAGCAGGTCCACCATTCGCTGGCGGGTAACCGTTGGCCGGTGGATGACCGTTGGCTGGCGAGTAGCCTGGGCCTCCGGGAGGAAAAGAAGGTACTGGTGGCGGAGGAAGGGGTAATTCTTGTTGAGAATATTGAGACTGGAGAGAGCGTGATGATAGGGACTTTTTCACTGCATTAGGTTGCGAATATGGAGGTTCGGAAGGTGGTCGAGGAGGTTGAGCGTTGTGGGGGCCGGGTGGACCAGGGGTGAACTCCGGAGCAGAGGGTGCTCGTTGAACGTTATATTGGGCGTTGTTAGAGAAGGGCGGAGGCAGTGGTTGGGAATTGGGCCCATTTTGTGGACTATGCCCGCTCCCGGCATGCGAAAGAGTCGAACCATAACTGGCGCTTCGCGTTGGTGCAACCACTTGACCTTGAGTCGCGAAAAATGGCTGAGAAGAGGACGATGATGGAGTCTGGAACTGATTATCTGGTTCCACGTTCCGATGAGGTCCTGGGAATCCGGGACTGGGAACCGAATTGCTCCTTTCTGGAGGCGGGACCAGAGGTAGATAATTGTTATGCTGAATGGATGGGGGCCGTTGGGGCAGCTGCGAGACCGCGCCGGGAAGAGGTGGCATGGGAGGAACAGGTTGATTCGATGCAGGCGGCACTGAGAAAGGTACGTGAGTCGGCATGCATGAAGGGAAAAATATGACTGACATGTCCCAGCGAAGGCGATGCACTCCTTGAACTCTGCCAGCATGAAATTACGGACGTGTACAGACTCGGCCTGTATGATAAGAGACTCTTTTCTCATGATTGCTATCTCTATAGCATTGTCTGCAAATGTGCTCAGTTGCACGTTCGTACAGGTTTTCGGAACAACACTGACCTTGTCCTTCAACTTCAGACACGCGCAAGACTTTTCCGGCTAGTGGCGGGTAGCATAACCACATATCTGCGCCGTCCGGCCCATTTTGACTCCGTTCTTCAGGAGACATTCGTTCACAGAGGAGAAATAGGTCGGTAAGAAGAAACAAATGTCCATGCCGGTGAACAACTTCTACACCTGTAGATCGTGGTGTAAAACGGACAACAGCGTCCAAGGAGAACCGGAATTCTCGGCTGAATTGCAGGGTTGGAGGTGACATTTGCAAACGAACAACCTAAAACTGGAGGTCAGAGGAGACAAAATGGTAATGAGGATTCAATAACCTTAGGTCGCATGGTGAATATGTCGAGAGTGCGCCCGGTCGACAGACGTCGTTCCAAATCAGTAATGGGCATGGTCATCGTGGTCGAGGAAACTCGGCTGATGGAGGTTGACGCCGTTTCGCGAGACAGCCGTTCCCTGATCGCCGTTTAGCTAATGGAAACTACGAAGATCAAGTGGCCTCACCCCGAGGATAGACTACCCCGCACAGAGCTGGTTTCGCTACTACCCGGCGCCTCCGAGTCCCCTGGCTGTACTATGCTATTGAGGGTCGATCTTGGAGATATCGAAAATCCCCTCTCCGACTGTGGTTTGGCCTCGGGTGCGATTACAACCTCCTCCTCTGGCTGCAGGACAGCGAGTTCTGGGGGGCCCTGAGTAACGCCGACTTTGATTTGCTCCCGGGTCTCCACAGTCTCCAGCAGCTTGTCGAGCTTGTCCAATGCACCGACGAGTAATCGGTGGTCGCTCCGCCCTGGAGTGGTACTCTTTAGCAGTCGAGAATACAATTTGCGATAGTATTTGAGTCTCGCTTTAGGAAGTAGGAATAAGCCATCCAATGTCCAAGTGGGTGTTTCACTGTCGAATGCCATCGCCCACGCGGGAGGAGGGGTCGCCGCTGAGAAAGTGGCCATCACAGAGGGCAGACGGGCGTTTGACTGCACGGGCTCCCACTCATCGAAACCACCGCAGAATTTGTTACAGTAGTTCGTGTATGGCGTTTCAAGATCATCGATCTGTGGATTGGATTCAGGTCTGAGGTCTGAAAGACACGACTCTGCGAAACGCACCCATCGCATGAGTAGATCCCCTAGTGCTTTGGGGTTTGAAGGATTGGTACCAATCTCCTTCAATTTCTGCGGAAGAAATTAGACAAAATCGACGTCCGAGACGGTAGTTGCGCACCGCGAGTAAAGAACGGTTAGCTTTGTAGACACCCTCGATACTGCGAAAGATTGTATCCAGCTCCGGCGGCGGAAGATTGGACCGAGACCATGCCGCAGCAACTTTCTGGACGTAACATCAGATCCGCCGCTGGACAAGAGGCGTTATGCATACTCGAATAATGCCTGTCAGCTGCTCGACATAGGCCTTTTCAGTGTCGATGAGGTCTGTCAGTGGATTTGCCCGCTTCTGCTTCGCCTCCAAGGAAGACTCTGGGCCGTTGGGCGACATGGGCGTCATTGGGATTTCCGCGACTGGCGAAAAGGTTATAGACCGCAACAAACTTCTTTCTGCAACGCTTACTATTGCCCATGAAACCGGCGGATGGAGGCTGGAGGTCGAGAGGAGCGCCATGGAAGCCCTTTGGCGGTGGGGGCGGCGGAGAGGACCGGAAGTCAGGGGGAGGGAGCTGGGCGTCGCTGCCCATCGCATGAAGAAGAGTTAGGACTGGGATCAGAGAAAGTTCTTCAGCTCCGAATCGGGCACGACGCTTAGAATGACCAGTCACGCGTCACATTGCCCCTTACAGTAACAATCCTACCAAAAGTTGTACACAGAAAATCAGTAACCTAGTTCCGCATCTCTTGGCGACATTGACGCATCCATCGTCCACCCTGCTGCAGACATCGACCTCCTACTTCCGTGTCCTCTCCCATTCCCAGCCGCGGGCGGCGACAACCCTGCTCCTTCAAAGCCAGGACTGACAGGCAGCGGTGCCATACTGCTGGTGCCCTCGTCCGGCGAATTGTGCTGCGAGTGCGACGCCTCATCTTTTCGCCACAATGTCGTGTGTGAGAACGGATACAACGGCACCCCAACCTCCAGAGGTTGTTTCTGGGCTGTCGTTCGTATAATCTCACGCATCACTCCTTGCAGGAGACTTTCCTGGCGTGCTGATGACGAGTTAGCAACATCACAAATTTTATCAATTGAGCAGATGCACTTCCGATGGGGGAACGGTGTCCGTATGCCAGCATGGCGAACCTGATACACGTGTTAGGCTTGGCAATGAAAACAAACGATGGGCCGACCTTAAGACATTGATTTCTCCCCACACAGTGGATTCCCTCTCGCTGTCTCCAATCTCAATAAAGTACTTGCACAACTGAACCTGAACCACCGCCGCAAGATACCAGCAGATCTGCAATTTTCAATAAGTAAAGCTGGAGATCACGGTCAGGCTGGACGTACCACCACAAATGGATGTAACCGCGTAATGTCCAGTGAGGTAGCTGAGAGCATGTAATACGCTCCTAGGATACTCCGTGCGGAGTTAACGCAACGTGAAGTAGATGCGCATTGCGGGTCAGTAAAGTCAAGGTAAGGGTTGTGAAGTGTTATTGTCGCGCTGAAAGTCGTGTCAATGCTGGCATATCGTGACACCAGGAACAACACAACGTACGCGTGTGGAATTATGTGCACCATATACAGATCAGTATCGAGGGCGCAACCCTCAGCGGCATCCGTAACACCATTGTTGTTCTTGTAAATTTGAGGCAGGCTCTCAAGGAAATCTGTGCACACAAGTTTGTCCAATTCTTTGAAGCCGTCAAGGAAGAAAGGGTTCTGGTTCTTGCTGGGTGCGGTCGGGGCACGGAGATTGCCGCGGACATTATAATCCGTGACGCGTCCAAACAACATCACCGCCTTGATGAGAAGAAGGAACGAATCCGTGTACTGCGGGGGATGACGGAGGAAAACGCTTGGTGTGGCCAGGTCCTGCGGGTTGCTGGGTACGGCATTCTTGATGATAGAAGTTGTTAGGCGCCTCTTTGTATACTTTGCAACTTACCTCTGATTCGAAATCACTGTTGCGCAGAGGCAATTCTGTTCCCAGGTCACGCTCGTCCACTGTTAAAATGCGTCAGGGCAATCTTTTATGTTGGCAGTGATTAATTACCTGCATGTATCCAGCCACCAACAGAAGCTAAAAAGACATTCTGAGCGTCTGTGCAGACAGGTCGAACGAAAATCGAAAACAGACCAATACGATCAAAAACGATTGTCATCCACCAAGTGCGCCGTCTGGATTCGAGATCACGAAAATCTCGAGGGGGAGCCAGATATGCGCCAGGAGAATTATTGCCGTGTGTCGTAAAGGTGCCGGGATAATTCAGTCGCAGTGGGACCGCAACACGGGTTAAAAACCCGGCGAATATCCACACTTCGACCCACCGCCCCTCCTGATAGAAGTACCAGCAAAGCAAAATGCAGGCTTGGAGCACAGGGAATATGTCCTCTCCACTCGCCATCGTTTTGTCCATATAATGGCGCGTCTTACTGGCGTGGAATTCGGCAAATTGGTCTCGTCTTGTGCCGTCGGGTAAAGTTACAATGTTCTGGGGAGACCAACGTGAAGCAGCAGTGCACTAGTCACACATTAGCATTATTCCTTCATAAATGAAGGAAAAGCTCAACTATAGCATGCAAAATGGCAGAATGAGGAAACCCAGAGTCTCTGGGGGGTAAAAGCATAGAAGCTAAAAACGACGGACGGTGCAATACTCTGGACCCGCAGGGGTCACATTTGAAGAAAATATCTATGCTGAAAGAGATAGCTGAGGACTCGTAACGAGCGAGAACGGAGAATACCAACTAGTGATTGAGCGTGGTCGGGTCCGGGAGATCCGGATTCCAGCCCAAGAACAATAGGTCCATTAGAGGGTCTGGGCTCCCTTGCGAGCCGATAGTTCTCAGGTCGGGGCTCCCACTTTCGCTCCGGAAACGGGCGTCGGATGTGTCGGATGATATCAAGTTCATCATTGCCAGTGAAGCATGGGGCAAAGATATTCCACCGTTATCCGAGCCGTTTGCGATATTTGGAGAGGAGGACCGTGAAGTAGCCCCGCGTTCGTGCAACTTATTTTTCAGTTGAGCTATTATTCCGACAACGTTTGAGTTTGGGTGCATTAAGACGAGGGAATGTCCTAACCGATTTGGGTCTCCAGCTGTCTAATCTTCTCGACAGGATCGGTGTCTGGGGCGAGCGTCAGGCCGTCGACAGGATCGTAAGAACATTGGGGTTCTGTCGGATGCCTAAATCGACCGAGGGTTGTCGGTGTGGCCACGAATGGAAAAGACACAACACTCACGCATATCCCACAGGAGCAGGGACACTTATTAGTGCCTGGTGTTGTCTAAGGTGAGGTATGAGGATTGTGGCTATAGCCCGAATTGCCCGGCATTTGTCGAAACTCACTTTACGCAAGTTCCACAGTGAGGGCGTTGCGCATCACATTTCTTGAGAGCGGTGAGTAAGTGGGTAACATGCCGACATAGGTCGACATACGAGCTTTTTCTTCCGGCAGGAACGACAGGCCTATCGTTCAGTTTAGTTGGTCAAGATGAGTCCGCAGTGAAGTAACAAGGGACGCACTTGATTCCTACGCAGAGCTGGGCGGCTCACGCTCTGACTCTGGCTGGGTGACTTCGGCATGTCTGTTTCAAGGTGCTCGCTCAAAGTAACGCGCAAATTGGAGCGAAGTGCGCACTTGTTAATATACCTTGCCGACAGTTAAGCCGGATGCGTGCAGGCAAGCTGACAAGGCTCTACTGTTGGCTAGTGAGGCTTAGAGTTTGTGCTGCAGACGGCAGCGAGAGCGTCGGGGGTCAAGAATTGTAAGTGGGGGCGGTCTGTGGCACGAAATGGCACGTGCAGAGATACGTCGGCTATTTTACAAATCTCCTCAATGGTCGTTTACACTCGTCTCCGCGTCTCCGACCGACCGCCGTTGCAATCTTTTCCGTCTAATACGTAGAAAATATCACGGAGGAGTAGGTAGGCCGACGGTGTCCAAACCTCGGAGACTGCTCAAGTATCGGCCGCCGCACTCTCCGCATTATGACCTTGTTCCTTGTAAGTGTCAAAACGATGATGGTACACGGAAGATTTACAAGATGGTGGCCACAACGGTTCTGGTATGAGCCACCCGACGAAATTCGGTGAGATAAATTCCTAGGTCAGAGGTGAGGAAATTTAATTCGCTGGCTACAAACGCGTGTTTGGTACCTTGCCATGTTCCCAAATTAAGGCGCGAATTTGTTATGGGGATGGAAATAGACGATCCGACAAGTGAGGCCTCAAGGTCGAGCACGAGTGAGAGCGAACAAACCGTCGGTCAAGAGATTCTACCTTGGTATGCGAAACACTGCAGATCAATTCTAAATAAGCACCGACCGAGCTAAGATTCCGAAGCGCAGATGCTCACGAGTCGCTGAAAGTGAAAGCCGAGTAATCAGAACTATAGAAATGCGGAATCGTTTTGAATCCTCTTACTCGGGGCCCTCATCGGTGTGCAGCCAACTACCTTGTTTAATCGATGAAAGCCGCAGCAGAATGTACCTACGCACTCAAGTTTCTCCGGAACGATATGGTCTAGAGCCATGTCCATATCTAGAGCTTCCTTTAGAGTTTGAAAAAAAGGTGGAATCGCTTTAGGGACCTTTGCGGACATCTAAAGGGGGCTGAAGACGAAAAACAGATCTCCGCAACACGCTATGGAAGTACCTGGGTCGTAATTCTCATTCACACTCAAACTGGCGCTAGTGTGTTTTCTGGAAGAATCGTCAATGCCGGCATGGGCAGGAAGTAGCGCTGTAACAGTACATGAAAAGGTAAAGCATCCCAACCTACGAATGTTAGAAGTGACCTTTCAACCATTTTAGCCACCTAACCTGGACATTCTTGAGGCCAGGTTGTATTTGGCCAACGATTTCATCGGTGACTAGGTGGCATCCTTTCGATTGGCGCTGCAAGGTAAATTCTTTCTGCCAACCCATGTTGATGGTTCAAAAGGTGGCGGTTAATGTGTGGCTTGACAATCGGCTTTCTCCGCGCCGCCTGTTCGCCGTTCGGCTATTCGGCTGTTCCTGTTTGTCATCTCCGAGTTCGTCAGGACCATGATCAATCTTACATAATTTCCAAGTTAAAAATCAATTAAATTGACGCCGAGACTCAGACTGACTCAGATGAAGGAATGTACTTAGGAGACTACGAGGAGCGAGTACAGTTGCAAGACCACTCTCCGGACGTGGGATGAAACTCGAAGTCGGATGGGAGGGAAAATAGAGATGGCAGCCTAATCTGCCGCACTGCGACTACTACCTCTCGCCAGGTTCTCACCGAATGACCAAGGCTACTGGAACAAGGAATTTAGTCGTCTCCGAACCGTTTTCTCTCCATCCCTCCCCGATTTCCAGGAACCTGGAAAGTTATTGAAAAGAAACAAGTTGCATGTCAAGCCTGACTTACGTTGCGATTCCGGCAATGGTTTGCATAGTGTCCCTTTTCTCCACACTGAAGCGCGGATGAGACGAGTTTGATTTTTTTATGCGCGTTGCTTACCTTGAAACACAAAACTTCGTCCAAGTTCCTTCGGATAGGCCCATTCGGACCGCCAAAATTGGCATTCCCACCCTGAAAATTCCGGTCAAATTCACCGTATCTACCGTAGCCCGGGGGCGGAGGGCCTTCGATCGACGGCATTGATGGTGCTTCGTATGCCTCAGGTGGAGGTAATCCCGGTTTAGGGCTACGGCGATTGAAAGACCTGGTTAGTGCTGTGTATTCACAAAAGATTCACGACCTACTGGCCACGGGGGCAGTCTGGCCCTGAAGGACAGAAACCCGTAAGGTACAATTGGCAAGCGACGCGGCGCACATGTTTCCGCGGACATGTGGGCCCTAAAAACAGGTCAGAAAAGATGTGGGGCGGGTGGGAGCACGTTCAATACTGACCCAGTTTGCAAAATCCGCGGTTATAATCGGGACATTCCACTCGCCGCTCTTTGGGGTGAGCATATAAGCATTCATCTCCCGCAGAACAATATCCGTATTTCGCAAACCACCAGCATTCAGGCATACGCCTCAGGTTATATTCGTGGAGAAATTCACATGCATCTCCTTTCTTGCAAAGGCCCCGCAACCAATGTTTGCAAACGGTTCGTTCCCGAGGATGTGTGGGCTGTTGTTTCGGAGGTTGGAAATTCTGCACAGACGGTAATGTGTGGCGTAATGGACAGTGCAACGGGCCGAGAGGACATCCTGCCTGCGTGAGAGCAAGTCTACAAATTTGATCATCTGTGCAGTAAAAAACAGATTAGAGATATGAAAAGATCCGACAGTCAAAATCGACCTTTGTCGAGTTTGATCCCCAAATCAGCTTTGATGTAAATTTCTGCACGCTTATTGAGCGTTTTGAGGGCATCTCATGTTGTCCACGCACCGGCAGGGAAATTGTTCTGGTGAAACTGGGGGTTTACTATGTCTTTGAGAGACGAGGGCCCCACGAGCGGGCTCGCCGCGGCGATTGACATGGAAGGAGAAGACAAGATTACTTTTGAAAGTTGATTGCCGGCAATTGCCGATAGCGAGCGCAAAATTGCTTCCGTGACGGCAAATCCATCTAAATCCTTGCAGGAATGCCAGGGCCAGACCCTGGTCCTGCTCGTCTTGCCCTCACATTGCACTGGCCATGATGCGAGATTTCTCGTCCCTCGAGTCCCTCACGTTGCTCTCGCTTTTCTGCTGCGCACTGGCATATTTCTGGTCCTACTTTACAACCTTCAAGTCGAGACTCGTTGGGCTCCCGCTGCCGCCAGGACCTCAGACGGATTGGATGGGCAATGTTGATCTTCCTCGAATCCGTCCTTGGCTGAAATACGCGCAATGGAAGGCTGTCTATGGTATTGGCCCCGCACCTCGCACGCAGTTGACCGTTAAAGTTCTCCGATAGGCGACCTAATCTATATTCGTGTTTTTGGCAACCCAATTCTTGGTTAGTTTTATGACTCCCTTCTTCTTCAAATTTAATCCAACCCGATTCTAGTTATCAATTCTGCTGCTGTTGCGTCCGATCTTCTCGAAAAACGCGGCGGAAAGTACTCGAGTCGCCCTATCAGAACTATGGTTGTGGAACTGTTTGTTATCTTCCTTATCCTTTGTTCTATCCTCACAGAATTCTTCCAGGATTGGTTGGGATTGGTTGGTTTCTGGTTCGAAAAATGTGTGCTGGCATATTTGCGTGCAAGTCTGATTCGGCTGCTGCCTAGCATTCCCATATGGTCCCTCATGGCAAACACATCGAACCATGTTCCATCGGCACTTGCCCCCCAATGCGTCGTCCGTCGTGTGGCATCCACTGCAAATCCAGGAGACCCACCGCCTGTGTGGCCATCTTCTTCAAAGTCCGCAGGAGTTCAGACATCACATTCGGGTGACTGCAGCAAGCATCATTCTGAAAATGACCTACGGGAATCGGGTCGGCACGGGTCACTTTGATTTTTTCCTTGCATTCATCCTGTTCATATAATCGGGCAGGGCAAGAGTATGTCAGCCTGGCTGACAAGGCGCTCTCCAGTCTTGCCCAGGCCGGTATATTTGGCACATATCTCGTCGTGAGCATTTCCGCTGTATTTTCTGGAACAGCGCTGAATGATTTTTTTGGGGGAGGGCAGGACTATCTCCCATGCTTAAAATATGCTCCTTCATGCTTTGCATTCCAAAGGAAGGCACTGAAATGGCGGAAACTCGTTCGGGCCATGCGTGATGTTCCTTTCGCTTCTGTCAAGGAAGATATGGTCCGTGTTTCATTCGTCTATTTTCCAGTCGTGTGACTTGCTCTGTTTAGGTACAAGGCACAGCCTCCAAATGTATGGTCTCAGAGGAATTGGAGCGTCTCTCTCAAGCAGATGACCCAACCAAAAATGAAAGCATCATAAAAAATGTTGCGGCAACAATGTATGCTGCGGGCGCTGACACCGTAGTATCTGCATTATCCTCCTTTTTCCTGGTGATGGCCCTCTACCCCGACGTGCAGGCACGGGGGCAGAGAGAAATCGACAAAGCTATCGGCTTCCCCCACCGCCTTCCCCTCTTCACGGACCGGCCACAAATGCCTTACATTGTGAGCTATATCTCTAAACCGCCGGCTTGTCTCTCAATATGCCATATGTGTAGGATTATATCTGCTACGAAGTCATCCCTTTTCTATCGGCTTTTAAAAACACCCTAATTACTGGTGATAGCTACTGCGCTGGAATCCTGTCACTCCCGTGCGTGCCTTTTACTCCGTCCCTAACGCCAACGTAACCTAAACTATGTAGCTCGGCATCGCCCACTACATCACAGGTTCGAATCCTCGGTTATTGGCCATCGGTGTATCGAAACTGAGTTATTTTCAGAGGACGATGTATACAAGGGATACCGACTTCCCAAGGTACGTCCGCCTCTGTTGCTCTTTGCACACCGGATATATATGTTGTGTATCTAGGGCACAACAGGTGGGTACTTTTCACAGACCAAATACGGTGGTTTTATTGTTCATAAAGTTCTTCCTAATGTATGGGCGATGCTTCACGACCCTGAAACGTATCCGGACCCTCTACGCTTTCTTCCTGAGCGATTTGCGTCAGAAAACCGGAGAAATGGTCTAAACCAAATTCCCGATCCTGCGTTCGGATTTGGCAGGAGGTTAGTCTCACCTTCCTACTGAATCGCGTTTCTGACGGTTCTTAAGATTATGTCCTGGTAAATTCCTCGCATTTGATACCCTGTGGATCGTCGTGGCAACCATACTAGCCGTTTACCAAGTATCAAAAGAGGCGGATAAGGAGCCTTTTGCGGAGTTCACGCCACACTTGCTCAGGTGGGACATGCACATTTTCCCTTTCAACGCATTGACTCATGATACGCAGCCACCCCATGCCCTTTGCATGTACCATCCTGCCGCGATCACCCGCCGCTCGCCAGCTGATTGTGGAGACGGAGATACAAGCATGACGACCCAACGTTCTGTATTATAGTTGACTCATGGCTGTATTTACGCTTTTCTGCCCAATGGTTTGATGATGATACCCGATTATAATGCTACGAGTCAGCCTTGAATACAGGAAAGTTGGCTACGAATGACTGTGATGAGCCAAGGCGCTGCAAAATCATTTTGCTCGCATGACTCTGCTTCTTCGCGCGCAAACGCAGATCGATGGCCACTCGGCGAGCCATAACAATGCTAGGTTGGCCCAGAACCGGCCGGCTGACTTCTGTAAAGGCAAGGTCCAAATGCAGGGATGAGGTTAAGATGGACGAAAGAATGGAGCCGAGGAGCTCAATGGCCACCGTTTGATCTCCTACCTGTCGATTGTCGATGGAGGTAAGGAGACCAGGAAGTGAGATATTTAAAAACATTGCGAGAAGAGGTGGAGATCCAAGCGATCGAGGAATGGTGACTGCGAAGGTGGCGATGCGGGTGCAAATATCTGTCTCCCCAAGATTCGCAGTGGCGAGCAGCTCCGACCATAGGATTTGGAGAAATTTCTCACATCCGCAGGTTTTGATGGAGCGTTCAACATCTAAAGCAGGTGCTTTTGATCCCCGAGCTTTGGCTATGGCATCTCGGATAGCCTGCCTAGGCTGAGACTGCCCAGGTATTTGTGAGCCAAGTGAAGCCGGTTGAGACTGCGCTGTACAAGGATGAGTAGCTGCATTGAATCACGAATGATGACAGGGAATTGTTACCATTAGGGGTCCCCAAAGCATGCATAATCGCCCGATGCATAGTTACCGCATCGAAGCTAGGTACACTTTGTATTCTTTTGTCAAGGAGTAATGCTAAGATGGCTTGCCCGCACAAATACTGAACTGGTCGAGGGCATGTCGAGGAAAGTAAGAGGGTTTGCAAAACACTGAAATGTTTCGGTGCTGAGAACCTGATTGAGCGCATTAGGGGCTAGGCAAATCAGAAGAAATCCAAGTACCCTTTAAGCTGAATCTCTTGCGCTAGTGCCTGAACTACGCCAACTAGGGTCCACCTTAGAAGTGATCCAGTGAAATATGAAATGCCGTTGTTCAAGACTTCTTCATCGATATTGGGGTCCTTGATTGCCTGCGAGAACAGCGAGGCTGATATGTGCAGTAATACTTTGGGTTGCGTGGAGCTGTCAAAAAGAAATTAAAGAAAGTCAACGTATGAACGAGATTAAGATGACCGAAGAATCGTGTCTTCAATTCCTTCGCTGCTACGATCGAAAAGGGCCTTGTACCACGCATTGAAGGCTACTGAGTTGTCTCCAGAAAGATCCTCCGGCCGGTAGACAATTGCCGTTGATCTAAGGAAGCCCGACGATACAGAGCGGCTTCCAGAGGTGAAGACATCGGTTTCGAGCTGGTATGTATTGAGCCAGGTGTCAAATTGCGCACGCTGGACTCACATGAAACCGGGTGAGAGTAGATTGCACGAACAAAACCACATCTCCTATATGGCCAACTGCGCTCTGTGGGTCACCTGCAAGTAACATTACATCCAATTGGGTAGATAGGCCGATTTCGATCATTACCTACTGTCTCGCAGTCGGACTGTTGGAGAAATAGCAGCGCATGAAAAACCAAGTCCGATATCTTCGAGTGAAGAGAAAGCATATCGAGGGCAGGATCGCAGAGGCAAAAGATCCTGCTCCAGAAACTGAGGGTTTCGAGGGTTTCTGGGTCCAGCGATTTGGCGGACGTTTTGAAACGCTTTAGACAATGAGATTGATTGGTCCGAACACGTAGAGAAAGTCAAACAAACCTGGAGCGCAACTTCGGTGAAAGTTTTGTGACTGCTGCTATCATTCCATATTCGTTCTATCCACAAACGAACATCATCGAAGTCCGTGTCTGGGGTCAATTTGGAGTTGATGTACGCCTGTCTGAGTTCAGTGGTGGTTATACAACGAGGGCGAAAACAAACATCGAGCTCGACTCCAACGTCCTGCGCCTCAGAATGTAGGTATACAGTGGTGTCGTTTGAGAAAGTTGGATCCATCGCGAGAACGAAAGACTGATCCAACAGACCAGAGTTCAGGAGCTGTCGAAGGAAGTCGCGGGGTAATAGTCGGGCCAGGGTTGAGTCCTCAGGGTGCGTTGAGTGAGACTGTGCCCACTGATTTACCGTGCGGTCGCATCGTTCGAGAAGATCGGTCCGGCGCAGAATGGAGGTTACGGCTACTTGCAATGCACCTCTCTGAAAACAGTAAACAGGCAGCACAGAGGATGGTTGCAAGGCAAACTTGCCCAATTTTCGGGGGTCGTGTTATCAGTATTGATCATTCTTTCGAACGAGATGAGGATAGAAGGAAGCTAAGCGGAAAGAATGATAAATAAGGGCCAGCCGATATCAGGGAAGACGAACTCTTCCAATGATAAAGGCTCGCCAGATCAATGGTGACTCAGATGATGATTCCGATAGACAGATGAAGGCGCATAGTAGGAGTTGAGTGTAGAATACTGGAGGAACCCACGAGGTCCACCTGAACATACTTACAAGCAACGCTGCTGGGTCGGTGTCACTTCCTGCACCGAATTCGTTGGCCCTGTGGGCAACCTAGAATCTAGTGAGCGACAATGGCTACGTATCACTGGAGAATATGTAATGACCAAATAACTCAGAGCAAGGCTAAAGCTGACGGTGTCGGTATTGGAGCTCGATGCAACTGTGTCGCTCTTCCCGAAGAACTGAAAGCTATGCATCATATGCACCTCCGGGGCTGCCTTGGTATCATCTCCGATGAGAAGGCCCAACGAGAGGGCAAACGATTCCAAGACTTGTCTGACATCCGGAGAGATTGAACTGTGCGCCAACATGGAACTCGCCTCGCCGAACAGCGCCATGGCCTGCGACGGGGCCACCTGCGACATGTCCACCGCAGAGAATAGTAGTATAACCAGTTCTGAAGCGGACGTTGTCAGCTGGTGGAAATGCGATATCGGCAGTTCATGGGCGACACGAAGGAGCGCGAGCGCATCTTGCAATGTATTTGAGACGGTCATAGGAGTGTCGGTAAAAGACAGCACAGAAGGGAGCCCGGAAGAGTAATGAGCATCCAGAGCTACTCTGCAGAGCATGTCGAGAGTCGCAGGGGCATGCAGTTCCGTAGATCGGGCAGCTTGGAGGAACGTCGATACAAAGACTGCAATGGATAACATCCCTGACTGAATCGTGATCTTCAGATACTCCTGGAGGTCTGGGTCACCGGGAAAGGATCGGTAGAGAATCAAGACAGAGTCTGCAGTGTGGTTTGCATCTTGCATAATGAGTAATAGGCATGAACTGACTGCTCAGTGCGCGCTGTATGGCCTGTGGGCTATCGAATGCGTTCTGCTTGGCGAGAAACATTTTACAGAGAGAAACCCACTTGGTGGGGTCTTAAGTTTGGGGATGAAAGCAAGTAGCAGCCACCGACCTTTGCGGACTGATTCCGCTTTGGAAACTGTTTCTTGTCACATCGTCTAGCGACATTTTTTTATGATTCGGAGGGAACCCCGGATTTAAGGCGATTCCAAAAATCTCCTTGTTGCTATACGACAAAGGTGCAGAGCTCCCTGTCCGGCTAAACACTCAGGTGAACGAATGTGCGGGGAGTAAAGTAGCAGAAGCGCGTGAAGTAACTCCACGTGCCATTTGTGACGAGGGACCAAGCGCAACATAATGTATCCATTAGCGTGACGAGGCGACACAATCTATTAATCCAAAATAATTTATGCAGATAGCTACACGACGTAATAAATGGTTCAAACTTTCGCAACGAGCCTGCGCGTTTCCTGCGGTGTGAAATGCAAAATAATCGACAAAACCTTGACCAAGTTGGGCTAACGAGAACATTCAATGCAGCCCGAAAAGGCACAAAAAGATACGCACTCTCATCTCTTTATGTTCAAGGAATTGCAGAATGACGTTTCGCAGGTACTCGAGGTTTACCTGTCCAATAATGAGACCTGAGGAGGATAAGCAGATATTCTTGGTTCACCTCTTCTTCCTCGTGTTTCGCCGGCGATGTCGGCGGGACCGGCGATACACCCCGCGAGTCGGAAGCGGATGATATCGAAGTCCGAATCTCTGGTGGGGCCGACTCCTTCGACGTCCAGTATCCAACGCCAGGATTCCCTGCGACGGAAAAGGTGGTAAGGTTTAGCCAACAAAAACGAATATGATCTTACGTTGTCGTTCCAGCAGCGCCGCAGACGACTGAACCTTTCGCACCTCTTCTCGGAGTGTCTGGAACGGTACAATGAGCAAGAAAAAAGTGGAAAATGGGTACAGTACGCACCTTGTTACTTGTCTTCAGCTGTGCCTCTCGAGATTTCGACTCTTCCACCAATTGCTCCAAGGCATGGATCTTGGCAGTAGTTTCTGTCTCCTGCGCTTTGGTCGAGGACTAGGGGAAGGTATCAATGTGTTGAGTAAGCATGAAGACCGTACAGAATTTACCTCGACGTCTTCGAGCGAGGCCGCCTGAGCCCGAAGCTCCGCCGCTTCAGCTTGCTGCACGCGGACCTCCTCTTGCAAAAGTTTTATCTGATCGTTTAGCTTTCCCACCACGCCCTCGTCCAACTCTCGGTTCTTCGTAGCCGAGCCCAGAACCTGCTTGAGCTCGTCATTTTCGCGCACTTTCTCGCGAAGCTTGCGGCTCCACTGCGCTTCACTCTCATTCCTCTCCTTCTCGACGACGTTGAGATTCTTTCTGAGATCCGCGAGTTTCGACTCGTATTTTGCCTCGGCCGCCGAGAGCAAACGCGCGACATCCTCTGCGGACGTGGAGGGCTCTCGTGCTCGGCTGTCCTGCTCCCGACGGACTTCAGTTATATCGTCCGTTAGGAGAGCAGAACGCTCTTCTGCTTCCCGGAGCTGGTACTGTAGTTCTGTGTTTTGACTCTGTAACGAGTCCAAATGGTATTGCGCTGACTCCAGTTCTGCTTGCCGTAACTGCAGTTGGTCGAAGAACGCATTTTTGTCGTTCGTGAGGCCCGTAAGGGTCGATTCCAGGGAGGTTATCCGGGAAGTCAATGTAGCGACTTCTTTGGAATGCGAACTCTGGCCATCATTTCGTCAGAAAAAAAAAGTATCAAACGACGAGAGCATACCTTGGTAGTGAGCGCCTCGAGTTCAAACTGCCCCCGCATAACCGCGGTCTCCTTCTCGTATTTATCTCTGAGGGATGTGACTTCCCTGTCGAACTGCGTCTTCAGGCCGACGACGGTCTTTTCACGTTCAGCATTGGCGGCCTCAAGCTCGGATTGGAGACGTGACTTTTCAAGCTGGTCTCGGTCTTTCTCAGCTTTATCCTTGTCCTTGGAGGTCGCAACCTCTCGTTGGATATCGTCCCGCTCCTTCTCCGCCTTCACCAGCTTCTGCCTCACCGTCTTCAACAAGCTGATCGCCTTAACGCGCTTCTCCTCCTCCTCCTTGGCTACTCGCTTGGAACTTTCCACCTCCTTGGTCAGACGTTCAATTTCAGCCTTTTGCGCGGCCGAGTGTTCATCGCTCTGGCCATGTGCAGCCGCGAGCAGTGCTTCAGACTCCGTTAATTGCTTCTTCAACTTTTCGATCTGAGCTGACTGCGAGGTCGATTCAAGCCGATGGGTGTCTCGAAGCTCCTCTATACGGTCTTCTTGCGCTTGTGAAAGTTAGCATACATCTCATGGGACAGAGAAGACAGGGATTCACTCGCAAGCTTTCCGTTCAGACGTGTTATCTCTTCCAAAGAAATCTGTGAAATAGATTTAATCTCTAACCATTTGTTTGTTTGTGAAACCAACCTCGGATTTCAAGACTATATTCTGGACAAAATCTCGAAGGGCTTGCGAGTCACTAATGGTCTCAAGGGGAGTTAGTTCCTTGAGTACGGCATCCGCGGCCGCCTTTTCGGCCTGTAATCGCTTGAATGACGTGGACACATCTACAACAGCGCGTCAGACGATGTCGCATACGTTCGAAGATATTTTAGCCACCGGAAAACCGTTGTTCGACGAGTTTCAGACGCTTTTGCAGTGCATCCACGTCAGCAACACGCGATGCCTCTTCAGGGTGGGCGTCGGGAGTGGCGGGAGGTAAAGTAACCTCGGCTTCTAGCGCTGAGACTTGGTCGAATTGCAGTGCGTGTGGTTTGGGAGAAACGGCTTCAATGAGTTCCGGTCGCTGCTGAACGGGTTCTGAAGGCGGGGGAACGGGTTCTGACAATGGCTGAGTGGGTTCTGCAGGAGCCGGAACGGGCTCCGACAGTGGCTGAATGGGTTCTGAAGGCAGTGGGACGGATTCCGTGGGCAGAGGTGGTGCAGCGACGGGGGCAGGGTGTGGAACGGGTTCTGAGGGCGTCGGAACGGGTTCTGGCGGTGGGAGGGCCACAAGGATGGGTGCGGGTTCCTGCAACTCGATTGGGGAGGAGACACGCGACTCCGGGAGTGGCATGGTTGAGGGCGACAAGGGATGTTCCGTCACGGTGGTCAATTCGGTGGTCAGGTCGAGCTTGGACGGGGTGGTGGTGTCTACAGGACTCAGGGCCTTGTCCACCGGAGGCGTGACCGGAGTTGGGGCTGGAGAAACCCTGGATGAGACTGTAGGCGTAGTTTCACCAGACACCTCGCCAATGGTGAACGTCGCGGCCTTGAGGCGGTCCTCCAGACTCATCTTGTGTGCTCTCGGAGCAGGAGAGCTCTTCTGGGTTTGGCTTGGACTAGCAGGACGCTGGCTTGCCAGAGATTTCCGCAGGTTGGACAAAGCGGACTCGGCCGTGGAATGCCCATCGGAGGAGCGATTCCTGGCCGGCGACGCGGGGCGTTCTGCCTGAGCCAGGAATGAGGAAAACATCGAGCCGTGTGTGGCGGTGCTCCTTTGGCGAACTTCCAAGTCTTAGTTTTAACGCCGAAAAATAATTCTATACACCTAGTAATCCTAAAGTACACGCTCGATTATGATCCACTAGCTTCCGGAGCCTTCTCAACCTCCTTCCCTTTACCGTTGCTTAGAGTGCTCTCCGGCGTCGGCGTCGGTGTCGTACTGGGCGACGCGCCTGCCAACTGCCACGCCGGAATCGAGGGTCGGCCAAGCGCGGGCAGCGGTGTGGTTGGGAGACTGTTGTTGGAAATCGTCGGGCCACGGCTAAGCAACAGAGCCTTCAGAGACTTGAGCTCATGCTGAAGTTCAGCCAGCGATTGCGTTTGGCTCTCCTTGTTTCGTTCGATCATCTAGCAAAGCAGTTGTGGACGTATACAAGATAACTGAGGAGCGAGAGTAGTCACCTTGGGCAGCATTTCGCGTATGGAGTTGATCTCGTCGCGCATTTCGCGCATTTCGTCGCGTGTTTTTGTTTCGCCGTCACGTACCTCCTGCACCATGGCGTCGACGTTTTTGGTTGTCTCGTCGATCTGCTCCTTCTGTGCTTCTACAGCGGCACGGACCGCTGCAGACTCAGCTTGGATTTCCTTGAGAAGCGCCTCAGCCGCGTCGAACTGGGCAGTCAGAGCGTCTCGGTCGGCTTCATAAGCGGTGGACGTCGGCGGTTGGAGATGCGGCAGCAGATATTTCTAAAGGACCGTTAAACAGACGAGGCGTCGACGAGCAAGTAGTGCACTTTGAATAGAGCGACCGCACCGTATGTAACGGTGCCCGAGACGACTGCAGTAATCTGGTTCCGGTTAAATTAACATGTGTTTGGGCGGCAGGAGGTGCATACAAAGTAGTCACGCCAGTCCCACCTGTAGGGAGGGGGCGGTATCAGCGGGTACGGTGTCTGGGCATAGCCCGGGGTGTAGGAAGAGTTCTGAGAGGCCTGGCGGATGGCGAGGTCTATTTCCGCGGGAGTGAGGCCCTTTGCCTCTAGAAATTGAATACGCTGGGTGAGCGGGGAGGCCTGGGACTAGAGGCCAATGAGGGTGAATTCCGACCGATAATTCAAGTACTTGCGGTGGGGTCGTTGAGGAAGACGACCGCATTCCTTATGAGCTCTTGTCGTTCTGGTGAAGCCATAATCGGCAAATCCCGGGTCCCGATCATTTTCTAGTTTCTAGTTTTCCTACATCCATGCTGCCGCTTGCGCCCTGCAGAGCAGCAGTGGGCTTGCTCTCTAGACGTGCGTCTTTTCTTTTTTCTCTTTCCTGCTCTCATCTTCTGCCAGCTTCTCTTTTTCCCGCTTGCCGCCACACCTGGCTGGGCCTTGGTTCGTCGACGCGTCTGTTTTTCATGCAAGCCGAGTTCATTCGCGCCCCATAGTCTCCAGGAGAGGATATGCCGAAGTCTACTCACGCTCCAAGCCCCACATGAACATTGGCACCATTGGTGCGTCCACCAGAAAATTTGCTCGTCAGACACTCAATGTACCGCAGGCCATGTCGACCACGGGAAGACCACACTCACCGCCGCCATTACCAAAGTCCTCGCGGACCGCGGTGGCGCAACGTTCACTGACTACGCTCAGATTGACAAGGCGCCCGAGGAGAAGGCGCGTGGAATCACCATCAACTCGTCGCACGTAGAGTACGAGACCGCCGCGCGTCATTATGGCCACATAGACTGCCCCGGCCACGCTGACTGTTGGTATTTCATTCTCCCCCTCGTCGGTCGCTTACCCTCGCTGGCAGATATCAAAAACATGATTACCGGTGCGGCGCAGATGGACGGTGCTATCATCGTCGTCTCCGCCACCGACGGCCAAATGCCCCAGACCCGTGAACATCTGCTGCTCGCGCGTCAAGTCGGTGTCAAGAAGCTCGTCGTATTCATCAACAAGGTCGACCAGATCTCCGACCCCGAAATGCTCGAGCTCGTCGATATGGAAATACGGACCTTTTGTCAACTTATAACTTTGACGGTGAAAACACCCCAATCGTCATGGGTTCCGCGCTCGCAGCTCTCGAAGGCCGGAACGATGACATCGGTCTTACCAAAATCAACGAGCTGGTCGACGCTTGTGACAATGGCTCGATCTACCTGCTCGCAAGTCCCATGGGATCTTTTCCTCCCCTCAGCTCTAATTCCTTCTCACAGGTGACTCGAGAAACCGTTTTGCTTACCTGTTGAAGGTACTTTTTTTTATCTATGCGTCGTGCATTCGAATTCACCTGGGCTCTTAGACGTGTTTTCCATCTCTGGACGTGGCACAGTTGCAACAGGACGAGTGCGTTATATATCTACGCCGTATAACAGCCTTTGATCCTCCTCGGACAGGTTGAGCGCGGCACCGCTACGAAGGGAACTGAAGTCGAAATCATCGGCCACGGCCAGAGAATCAAAACCACCCTCACCGGTATTGGTACGTGAACGACCCGACAAACTCTACTTGTTCAATTCCTGAGCATGAATCGCAGAAATGTTCCACAAGGAGCTTGAACGGGTATGCCGCATCGCGCACTCAATGAGAGTGTTCCAACCTCTGACTTGAACCTCGATCAGGCCGAAGCTGGAGACAATCTGGGCGTTCTTCTCCGCGGTCTCAAGCGTGAACAAATCTCGCGCGGTCAAGTCATCATTGTCCCGGGATCGATGAAGTCCGTCAAGAAGTTCATAGCTCAGGTCTACGTACGTGAAATGTTTACGTATCCAGGTTGCATTCTCAGACTGACTATTTGCCAGATTTTGACCAAGGATGAAGGTATATCTTGTTTCGGTGAATTGGAGTAACTGGCCCCAATGCCGTTCTAGGTGGACGATACACGCCATTCATGTCCAACTACAAGCCCCAGCTTTTCGCGCGAACGGCGGACACTACCGTCGCGCTGTCTTTCCCCGAAGGCACCCCGGATGCGGAGGAGAAAATGGTACGCTCGCTTTGCATTCCCAAACTCAGTTTTAACTCTAAATGGCGTATGTAGGTCATGCCCGGAGACAATGTGGAGCTAGTTTGCGAACTAGTCCACGACATCGCTTTGGAAGTCGGTACACGGTCAGTGGAATCTAACCTCAAGTTGTACTTGCTTCGTTCGACTCACGTTTTGGCTGGTCAGGTTTACTCTCCGGGAAGGAGGCAAAACCAGTACGTCTTTTACTTCATCTCCTTCCCAGTGCCCTTCAACTAACATAACATCCACTATCTAGTTGGCACGGGTATCATCACAAAACTTCTGGTTACCATTGTTTAAACGGTAATCGGAAAATGGAGTCGTCTAGTCCAAGTATATGTAGTATAATCACAATTCCCTACCCAACTCCTCATCTAAAGGCGTTTTGCGCGGGGTTGAATAGTAATGATCCTTAGACCGCATCGAAAAAGTCATGTTACTGAGAAAATGAAATGCGCTCGGCTTTCCGTTCCGCAACCCAAATCGGGAAGTCGCGCTCCTCACTTCTTTCCCTCACCAAAAAAATGCAATCCATCCTGCGGCAAGCATGTAGCTCGCGCTCGGCTGCGCTCCTCCGCCCGCAGCTCGCGCGCCCACGCGTATTCCGCAGCGCGCCCCAGCTCGCGCGGACGCTTGTCAGTGCGTGTGCATTCTGCGTCCGCTGGTTTGCCTTGCACCAACCAATACTTTGTTTTTCGTTTTTCACCAGCGAAACGGTACACCGGGAGCACGAGCTGGTGCAGTTCGACGATGCGACGGGGCTTGGCGTCATCCACATTACCGACCACGCACAGTCGTCCCTCGGAGACGTCGTTTTCGTCGAGCTCCTGTGCTAGGCACGAAGGTCGCCCAGGGTGGTGCGTGTTTTTTATCTTTCACCGTGCGGACTGCCTTTTGAACACGGTGTGTGTGCGAAGACCAAATTGGGGCGGTGGAGAGCGTGAAGGCGGCGTCGGACATTGTAAGTGGTTCAAGGACTCAGAGCACTACCCCATTCACATATTTTTGGTAGTACGCTCCGGTCTCAGGGACGATCGAAGAGGTGAACGATGCACTGGGCGAACAGCCTAACCTGCTCAATAAATCTCCAGAAGACAGGGTATGTCTTATTTTATATTTCAGCGTTTTTTGAACTATGACTCGACAATTAGGCTGGTTGTGCAAGATTAGACTCGCGGAACCAGCCGAGGTATTCCTTCCGATGTTACTGCGTTGGAATTCCGCTCACACGATATTCACAGATGGATATGGATAAGCTCTTGACGGAGGAAGCGTACAAAAAGACCTGGGAGGAACACGCTTAAAACAACCATTAATAGATAACTTACATTCAACATGTATAGACGCTTTCTTCACGCGGATGGAGTGCAATTCAACATGTATAGTTCGCAGAGCAGATCAAATCTCGTCAATCTTCCTGCACGTCTGATTTGAGCTCGCCGTGGGGCGTTGCGGAGTCCCAAGGTGGATTGCACGTATGATTCAATGAGTTGACGGCTCGTACTTGTACTTTTCGCCGCGCGCTTCCATCCTCTCTTTCGCTCCTTCAATGCCCATGTTTGGATGCTGGTTCGTGCATTAGACCTTGGAATGCGTGCAGGTCGGAGTAACATTACGCACCTGGTGTCGGGCTTGAAATACAGCAATACCCCACCAATAAGCATCGTGCCGTACATTCCGTAGTACCAGATATTCTCCCATGGCTGCTTTATTCTGCGGAAACCAGGTGGGGGAGGCTACATGGGGGCCTGTGTCAGGCGCGGAGGCTTGAGCGGGTCAAACCAGCGCACCTTTTCGCCAAAAAGCATGCCTGTGGGCTCGTTGAAGTGGGGTGCATCGTGCGAGGCAAACCGTACGGCTCGCAAGCGTGTTAACGGCCGGCCAGCGGGCAGGGCGCGTAGTGGCAGCATCTAGGGTGGTTGTGTACATTCATTTGGCCACAGCTTCGATCAGTCGCCGGCCCGGACTGCCGTTGCTGCGATTCAACAGTGAACCGAAACAGTGCAATAATTTCTTCAGCCTTCTCTCCCGGATTTCTCGCCTTCCTCCGGTTTCTCTCGAGTGAGGCTCCGGCTCTTGTAGCTTTTTAAGTTGCTTTGAGTCTCTTTCTTTCAAAACCTCGGTCTTCGGTGGCCCTTGTGCGGGTGTATTACTTACGACTTGACATAGCTTTGGCAATTCAGGCGTGCATTTGACCACCAAGATGGTTTCGGGTCTCCGATGAAGTCTCCAGGGCGCGCATCTAATCCAACCAATTTTGAACCAAAGTCTATTTGACCGATCTATCAAAGCAGTAGGATTAAGGAGAACTTGACGCGCTCATAAATTCGGCTCGCATCGATGCTACTCGGCTCAGTTCCTTTCTCTTGACCACTATGCAGACGCTCACTCTCCTTGCCTTGATTTTCTGCATTTCTACCACCAGCGCGTCTCGCCATCGCCAAATCGCTCAACGAGTGAAGGCTCTCGCATCCTCTTCCACAAACAATTCTAGTACCTCCACGTCTATCCCAACTTCACTTGCTACTTCGGCCAGTGCCAGTGCTTCCATTCTTTCCACCATCTTCGCTTCAAGTTCGAGCGCTAGTGCGACTCCGCCTACCTCCACTTCCACCGCTGTAAACTCCAAAACCGCTCAAGATATCCAAACTTTGACCCAACGGCGTCTGAGCAATATTGTTGGGGCTTTAACCAATGCCACTTCGATTCCTGACTGGTATCCTACGGTTTACAACTGTCTGTCTCAGAAAATTCACGCTCACTCTTAGGCTCTCCACCCTCAATGCAACAGGCCAGTGGCCTGATATTGACTACACCTCAGGTTGCACCGCCCAGCGTGCGAACTGGCCTGCGGAGAGTGTACGTCCCAGTTTCTTTCTTCAAGCCGTTTCTAACATTTTCATAGCACTGGGAAAGGCTTTGTGTGTTCAATGCTTCGCCTTAGGTGACGTTACTCACTGTAGCCTCTGATGTAGCTACCATGGCGGGAGCCTGGCATGGAGGATTGGCCGACGCCGAGCAATATGTAAAGGATCCTAGCATGCGGGCCAACATTTCCCTCGCCATGGGATACTGGTTTTCCAACGACTTCCAAGACCCATCTTGTTTAGATTCGGGTGGAGACGCAGCCTGCCCTTGCGGCACTCCCGGCCTTTGGAATCCCGTTAGTCTTATGTTATTATTTTTTGCATCGTGCCTGAGCCATACTACTCAGAACTGGTTTTCTAACATCATTGGGACGCCAGAACTGGTCTCCGTCTCGTGCCTCTGTAAAATACCATCAAAAAATACAGATGTGCTCGTGCTAACCTTCCGGCAGTGCTCAACGACACTCTTCTCCCGTACGAATTAGGCAACTGCACCAAGATGACCGCGCGCGCGTACAACACGTTCATTGTACCTGCCAACCAAGTAGGCGTCCTTACAGGTGCTAACGCATTGGACGTTGCCAAAGTTCGCCGTTGCTTCTCTTCTCTCTATCCACGGTCTAATGTGGAACATAGATTGGGATTGATCTGGCGTTGCTCACCGTGAATGTCAGCCTGTTGACAGACGCGTACTCGAGAATTCACTCGCAAATGGTGCTCACCACTCCCGACCGCGCCGATGGCATTCGTCCGGATGGGAGCTTCGGGCAGGTAAGTTTATTCTCGACGTACCTCGAATTCCATGAGCACGAATTCTAACCCTCCCCAGCATACTGGCATTATATACAACGGAAACTACGGGGCGGTCCTGTACGCTTTATCCTCCTCGTATGGTAACCAAGCTGACCCGTTGCACAGCACAAACGACATCCTCGATCTGGAAGTCGAGGCTGGAGGGACTCAGTTCCAAGTGAACCCAGCCGGGCAAGCTGCTTTTGGCACTTTGTTCGAGGGTGATTCGTGGATGATCTATTGCAATGCACTTACTCAAGTGCTCCACTGGGACTTTGTAAGTTTGAAGGACGGTGTTGTATGCACATCTGACCTTTGTTACAGTCTGTCTTGGGCCGTTTCATCGCCTTCCCCACGGCCGATTTCTTCCAGTGAGTGTGTCTATTATCATGTACAACTTTAAATGGACTGCCGTGTTAGACCGACGGGCAGCATCGGTCTTAACCTGACCAAAATCGGTGTCCTCAGTGAAGAGTGGGGTTCAGCTCCGCTCCTCAACTTTTCTACCAGTCTCTCTGGAAACTTCACGACTGCCAACGCCGGGAAACTGGTGGGAAACCGAATGTTCTATGACAATGACTACATGGTAAATTCCCTGCTTTTGGGATTTCCATTTTGTTAATGAAAGTAACCAAGGTCCAGCGGGGCGAATCTTATGTGACTACTTTGAGGATGTATTCGACGAGGAGCAGAAACACGGAATGCACGAACTTGGCCAATCCCTTTGGATTCCACCTGTCCGATGGTTCTCTGCGAACGTACATCCAGGGAAATGAATACGAGGTCGCTATTTTTTCTTTCTTTTCTTTCTTAAACCGATTTGGAATTGATTTGATTAAACAGGACATCGCTGCGGCCATGGTTTGTCTTGATGATGTGCTGTCTGCCTGAAATGCCTGACTGTTTGCGCAGGACTGGAACCTCATCCCGGGGATAACGACTGACTACGGCGCAACACCGTTGAACTGCGCCCAAACCGGGGCTATCGGCATTGAGACTTTTGTCGGGGGGGCGTCGACCGGACAGGTTGGGGTTGCTGCCATGCGGTACACAAATCCTCTGACGAAGGCCCTCCACTGGCAAAAGTCGTGGTTTTTCTTGGATAACGATGTCCAGGTCGTTCTGGTGGCCAACATATCTTCAACTTCGAACGCCTCCATCGTATCGGTTCTCGACCAGCGGCTTCATAACGGTGCTGTCATGGTGGACGGCCAAACGCAGGCGACCCCGGTTTCCTTGCAGGGACTCAATTCCCAATCACTGTGGCACGGAAATGTTGGCTACACCTTTCCCAATACGACCGATTTCTCGCTATCGGTGAAGGTCGGCGAAGTAACGGGAAACTGGGCTTTAATCGGCACGTCCACCCAGCCGCCAAACACCGTTGATCTGTTTTCCGCTTCACTTGTCCACGCGTCCGTGAACGCCTCGTTGGCATACACTATCTACCCCGGGACCGACTTCAACACATTCGTCACCAAAAGTTCGCGCTCGAAAATTGAAGTCGTCCGTAATGATGGCCTCGTTTCCGCCGTTTTGGATTCGGCCAACTCGAAAGCCATGGCCGTGTTTTGGGCTCCTGGCGGAGGCTCCGTCGATTTCGCGTCCGGAAGCCCGTCAGCGGTGACGATGTCGACCAACGGCACTGCGGCCGTCATCTTTGACTTGAAATCCGGAATCCTGACCGTCTCCGATCCTACTCATGCACTGACCACGGTCTCTGTGACATTGAGTGTAGGAGCTGGAAAGCCAGGAAGCCTTACAAAGACTCTGGACTTTACCCTACCGAGCGCAAGTCAGGGTCTCGCAGGTAGTAGTGTCTTTCAAAAAATCTAAGCTTTGTAGTATCATACTACACTACATTCTTTAGTTCCAAAAACTATGCACCAATCGCACTCGTTTGACTTTCTCGTCTGTGACCCTCGTGAAACCCAGTAAAGAAAAATGCTAATGGTCCGGTTAATCCTCATCGTCCTCATTCTCATCGTCCTCATAAGCTGTCTGCGGTCTCTGTGACATTGAGTGTAGGAGCAGGTACCCTTACGAAAACCCTTCACTTTACCTTACCGAGCACAAGTCAAGGTCTCGCAGGTAGTAGCGTTTCCCAAACAATCTAGAGCTTTGCAGGATCCATACTAAACCACATTCATTTACTTGTTCCAAAACTACTTATGTACCAATATCACACTCTTTTCTGAAGTCTCGATTCACATATTCCACCAGTGCTCTTACAGCCTGTGCGCTAAAACATCGGAGCCGTACATACCCAGCTTGTAGAATCGCCGCCCTCCTACGAGTCAGCTTCTTCTCCTATTCCCTTTGGATAATCCTCGTCCTTATTGTTGACTCGTAAAATAGGAATCAAGAACCGAGTCCAGTCCTTGCAATGCAGCCTCATGATTACGAGACCCCAGACGAATTCGACAGTTAAGCTGGTGGGACCGCATGACAAGAGTGATAAGTGTTGACGTCGAAGCCGTTCGCGCACCCAAATGGTAAGAAACGGCGTAAGAAACAAGCTGCAGAACTGCTGTATCAAACGACAAACACATGTCTAAATACTGCGGAGATCGGAGCGACATGGCCTGGCTGAGGCTCCACCTTGTTACCGGCCTCTTGGATCGTCCTCCTCGGTATCGACTTTGGTCTACAAGACTCAAAGCGACCACAGCGGCAACCTAAGCCCTCATCAAATCTCCTAGACTACAATTCTCTTGAAACTCTTTCGGAGTCGGCAGGTTCATCTATCTTGTATGTTCAGCCTTATCCCACGATTGTGAGACAGAACTTCGAAACAACTTTTTAGTTCTTCGGAGGTGACTCCGAAGGCGCCGTCTATGCTGGGGTCGGCAGAGACGCCGAAGATGAGTTTAGGCAGGTTGGCATGATCTATACAGAACGGCGGTATATTGCCAAGGACCAGCAACTGGCTGTTCGTTCGCGATTTCGCCAGCACGAATATAAATAAGATTACGGAGCGCCCAATGTCAGTTGTCGTGACCAAAGCGGCTACTACCATCCGTCACAGTCAACATATGTGCTTGTTCTTCAATCCATCAGACCTTTTCGTCTGTTTATACCGCAGTGACATTGCGTCAGGATTGACGAAACAAATTTCGTTCGTTTTGAACTTGTTTCTCATCAAGTACGCCAAGGAGCTGAAGGTCAGCGCCCCGGAAAATTACCTGAGTGACGAAGAAGACATTGTAGCCAAGTTCGCGAAAGTTTTTGTACGTTTCGTTCCCTATTGACCTGAACGTTTTCTCATATTTCATTAGGCTCTAGTGAGGAGCTGCGACCTCACTCTGTTCGTCGCAGTCGATGATTACGACGCTCCAACTCGAACCCTCACTCTTCATGTGGACCACCCCGTCCGCGGCAAACCATTCGCGACCCCTCGAGAGATTGAGAATCTCTTGGATTCGTGTTTTTGGAAGCCTCTGATGGATGCCAGCGATGTCATCGACAAGCTATGGGCAACGGGGGCTGTTCTGGTCAACTATTTGACTCTGGGGAGGCGTACTACCGGATCGTTCCAACGCTCGACAGTGTTTTGCGGTTTTACGGAGGAGGCTCTCTACTTCATGCAAGCACTACTCGATGAAACGCCAAACATAACTGATCTGCGTCATTGGTGTGGGAACTATAACTTTTCATCCCCAACTGTGGCGGGTCAGTCTCTTCTCCATCCCCGCCTCCTCATCAATTGGATCTTCGACCTGTCATTACCCGACCCACCCGTCGATGAAGATTCTTTTGAACTCTTGTCCCGCATTCTGGGATTCCTCTTAGAGGAGTCCGCCGCCCCCGAGGCCGTAACCGTTAACAGCCTGATCGAGTTGCTCGCAACAGGTGCCGTCGACGTCGGTGGCCAATCAGCTTTTCCCTTTGAATTGGCTGTCACCAAAAGGGTGACTTGGAGCGACTTACACTTTGCCGGCGCTCTCACCTACGGACCATCAGAAGGCACGCTCCGAATAGCGAACCATCGAGTTTGATCTATAGTCAGTTCCTCAATCAAAATTGTCTAATCCTTCGCTCATACTTGCTTGTAGATACACTCTCGCGTGGACAGCATCTTCAATGGTCGTCACGAACTTGGATTCACATTTACGACCGCCTGGTTTCATTTCAGCATGTCAGGCGATCCTGAACCTGTCCTAAAACTACTGTCGCGGGTGCTTTGTGACTTAACCCGACGGTCCTTGGACAGAAAGCGCGAACCCAATTTACATGGGATATTCGAGTTGGTCATGCGTAATTCCCACTGCTATGGGCAGGAATTCGATCCCATCGTCTCACAGTCGACCGCTAGCGTTGACTGCATTCAAGTCCCTGCGTATCAGCCTGAGAAAAACTTCACCCTGGAGCTCAAGACCATTACGCTGCGCGGCATGTGGCAGGCCGCCAACCCGAACGACAACGAGCCGCCGATCGAAGCTCTGAAGGTGTTGCATGGGGAGCTCGTCAACCTGAAGAAGGACGAGCTCCTCGCTCGACCGTACACGGCTTGGTCGCCGACTCTGAACGTCATGGAGACGGTGCACGTCGGAAGCTTCTTCGACTCTGAGCCATCAGCAAACCCCCGGTTTTTAGCGGTTGGGGGTGCACAGGTTTTACTGCGCGAGCCACCCAGACAGGATATCGCGGAGGACGCGGAGGAGAACATCGGGGAGGACTGGGACTAGGTTTCGCTCGTGTTCAAGCATTGACCATCCTATGTTCGTATTGCTACAGAGATCATTTGCGTGCAGGGAAAAGCCCCTCCTGTAAACGTCCGTTCTTATGCGAGAGCCACATCCGAGACGCGGTATTTACGCGTATAAGGCAAAGCACTCATTGATTCTACGATTAGGAGTGGTTAGTTACTTATGAACCTGTGCCGCGGCGTGGATCCCTTCTTCACCACTTAACACGAGTCGTTGGAGTCGAAATCACTGTCCGCAGAGTCCTCATCTGAGGCTTCGTTGCCGGGTAGCCAGCAAGTATCCGGGATACTGGGGTCCCATGTCCAGCCTGGATCATCGTCCCCCTCAGCGGCTTCTTCAATGGGACGATCTTCATTTTCCTCCCCTTTGACGGAGGGATCATCCATGGTCATGTCAATGTCCATGTCGCCGTCGGATTCGGCGTCCGAAGTCTCGTAATTTTGATTTTGCACGGGAAGAGATGGAGCAACATAACCCGGCTCCAACCTATTGTCAACCTCTTTGGCCCCCCACGTGTCTGAATCACTGTCGGAGGATTCAGATGAACCGGAAGCACTTCCAGAAACGGAGACAGCAGGGAGAACAGCATCGACTGGGCGAGTGATCCAAATACCGGGGCTTGCTCCATCTTCAACGGTTTCCCACTTCTGACCCTCGAACAGTGGAAAGAGTAGTGCATCCTCCAGCACAGCCTCAATAAAAAGACTGCCATCCGGGTCGTCTTCATCGAGCTGGATCCGTCTACCCAGCATGATTTTCCAAAAGTCCCCAACCTGCATGAGCGGCCCGGCGAACTCGCGGTATATGTCGCCGTCTGCCCATGCAAAGATTCCAGTCGCCGCGTTGAACTCTAGATTGAAGGTTTCGCACATCAAGCGCGTCGCACCGCGCCGCCGCAATTCAGCGTACTCGATTTGTCCGCTCATGCTTGTATACGACGACGGCGGCAACGATAATTGATCATCGTCGCGAAGTGGCGTATCACCCCGAAGTGCAGGGAGACGGTCGGGGTTGTGAGTTTCGTTGCGAGTATAGTCTCCTTCATCTCGAATATCCTAACCAAAAATGATGAAAATTTGAAAGCCAACACGCGTTTTGGGCTCACAATATTGAATTCAAGCCCGCATTGGCGGCACTCTCCGTGCTCAAGTTCCCACGCGCATTCAGGGCAACGATATAAGCCGTCGTCGTTGTCCCAAAAGGCCTCTAAATCGGGGGCCTCTATGGAACATATAACATTCAATTGAAGTAGTATCAATGTCGACCCACCACTCGAGCTCAGAAAAGCATCCAGGTCTTCAATACCACGCGCTTCAAGTGCGCGTTGAGTGTTTGGGGGATCATCCGCAAGAAGGTCGCGTATAACGCGCCCAAGTTTTCGAAGTTTGAGGTTCTAACGTGTGTTGGCCAGCCAGCCAAGCAGGGAAGGGTTTTGACAAACCTGCTTTCTGAATGCTTCAGCAGAAAGCTCACTGTCGACTTCCATTTTTTCCGTGCAGTACGCCTCTGAGTTAACTCTGAGCAAGATGTGGCAATTTGAAAAAATGCCGTGACAGTAACTCATTGTGACTGTAACCACATGACCGTGCTTCGAGTCGCGCAAGACATGTTACACAGGGTCTCAATTCATGGGAATGCTTTGTAGTAATGCCCTACAATTTCAGAGCCTTGAGGATAGCGTGACCAATAGGACCAGCAGAATTGGGGTTTTGGCCTGTGATCAGGTTCCCGTCTACGACGACGTGAGGCTATAGCGATGCTCGTCAGTGACCAGTATGCATTAACCAGAGGAATAAACATACCTTCCACAGTTCAGCGGCCTTCTCGTACTTTCCGCCGAGGCTGATGATCCTGTCCTCGACAAGGAAAGGGATGTCCTGATCCGAGATTGAATACATACATAAAGAACGATGTTGTCATAACCCACCTTCACTTTGTCAATTTGAATTTCCTCTGCGTTGGAGAAGCCCGTTGCGGCTCTACCTGCGAAAATAGATTTGCCTTGGGCGTCCTTGACACCGACGAGAGCAGCTGGCCCGTGGCAGACTGCAGCAGTGATCTTGCCCGCTTGGTAGAACTGATTGAACGTCAGACGATGTATTGAGGACCCATAGCAAAACTTGCCTCCGATGCAAGCTTGATGTTGACCTCGTCAACTGCCAAGTCGATGGCAGGTCCATGGCCGCCAACGTAGAAAATCATATCATAGTCTATTCCGGCATTCCGGCGTACCCCAGAGGAAGCAGGCTGAAGTATACCTTGAAAGCACCCACCTTTCGAGCTGACTTCAGAGAGCTTTTTGGCCTCGGCCAATTTGCTCTTGACGGTCTCGTCCGCCAGGAACTTGATGCATTCCGCGTCGGATGCGAACGTCTAGACACGGCGTCATTGGTATATTCCGACGTCAAAATTTTCTTTACCTTGACGCTTCCCTCGTCTACATCAGGGTTCGGGCCTTTAGGGCTGGCAAAGTCGATGTTCGCATGGGGAGCTAAGATGTAGTATGGGTGCGCGGCCTCGGGTAGAAACCTTATACGCGTTAGATACGTTAATCTCTGCAAAGAGGGACTCATACCATCCCTAAATGCAAACGGAGCTGAAATTATGCAGCAGATGAACGCGAAAAACACTCACGGTCTGTCCGCCGGTCAGAGTTTTATTAGCAGAGGTCAAGACGAAGAGAATAGCAGGCATTTGAGGTGGTGGAAACTTGAAAGCAAAAGAAGTGGAGTGGTTTTCGTTCAACTTTCAGGCCTCTTATATACGTTTTCAGTCGGGTTTATCGATAATCACGGCGAATTTGTTGCTCAGCTGTGGATGACGCGCATTGCGGGACGCATCGTTGTTGAGAGAAGTTGAGTAACACCTCAGAATAAAGCGTTCAAGCTTCAAGCCTGAGTAGGATGATTGCCGGTTATCCTGCTGAGGCAGCTTGGACTCTGTGCCTCAGCTGTGGGGGACGCGGCGACGGGGGACACGGCGTTGATTAGAAAAGCTGAGCAAGACTTCGGATAGAAGTGTTTTCTAGTAGCCCGAGGTGTTCTCGAAGCTAGTAGCCTGAGCAGGATGATTGCCGCTCGATTTGGGCATCCGTAGTAACCACGTTAATCTTTTCAGTGGCTTTCATTTGGTGTTAGGATCTCGTCTAAATTTCACAAACTCTTGAACAAAATCTTGTAGTCCTCTTTATCTTTATCATCCGGCGACGCAATATCGATTTCAAACCTTGGCAAAGGGATGAAAATAGGTCAGTAGGTTACGTGAAGGTTGTCGTACCCAAAATCTTTGTAAAATTTCAGTGCTCGCTTGTTCCCTGAGACGCCGAGTCAGCGGGAATGAACTAAAGCCGAAGGCGAAGGAGTCGAAAGAACCTTTGAAGACTGTGAGCATGATTTTGTCCATTTTAAAATCTGCCCCAATTTTTACAAGGTGATTCATCAAAGTGCGACCAAGACCATGTCGTTGAGACGTTTTAGAAACCTGGATGTCGTAGCTGGAGAAAATCAGAGAACATCCGGAAAGTAAGAGGCGCAGCAACCAGTATAGAATATTCAAATCTTCGTCTTCGTCTTCAAACTCAAAGCGGAACGCCGTAAAAGCAACCAGGGAGTCTGTGTCATCCGTCGGATAAACCAGAATAAAACGCGAAAGACGATTGAACAGCTCTTCCTGCTTTTTGGGTGGGTCCCATCCAAAGGACGAGCCTGTGTACCTAAATATGTGGTGGCAGCTGATTGATCTGGGCTGGAAGTACTTACATGGTCCGCATGTTTGTTTCGAACATGGACCATATTGAGTCCCGAGTAGACTTGTTCAAGCTTCCAGAGAGCAATACTTTGAAGGTATGACTTGACAAGCAAGTAAGATCAGAAATTCAATCATCCAGAAGTAGAAAGTACGTTTCGGAATGGGGGACGAGACTTTTTGAGATTTTGGGACCAGACGCCTTGTCACGATGAGACCCGGAGTAGCCAAGAGAATAAAATAACCTTATTGGCTTTCTCGACCTCCTTTGATCCAGTAGAAAGGTCTTTCTCTTCCTCCGACGTCGACATGGCTCAGGCCTGGGTCGACTAGGGTCGACTTCAAGCTGAATACGGCGTTGATCCGACATCAGCCTTGCGATTGATGCTAAAATATTTTGTGATTAGACTTTCTGTCTTCGCTTTCACTCAAGTACTGATTCCGCTTGAATTTGGATCTCAGAAACATGAAGCTCGACGCTACCGACTTACGGTACATTTCTTCCGATGAATTCAGAGTATTAACCGCGGTACGAGGAATCTGCAAGGTTGCCGCATGTCTCTGAACTTCAATCGGCAGGTGGAAATGGGATCCAAAAACCATGAAGTTGTCCCAACGGTGCTGATTGCCCAGATCTCGGGGCTGCGAAACGGTGGGGTGAACAAACTCATTGGCTCTCTGGCAAAACGAAACCTGGTCTCCCGAGTTCAAAACGCCAAATGTGAATTGCACCTTGTGCCTGTGTAGCAAGACTAAAGCAGCCACCAAAAGATGACGGATACCGGTTAACGTATGGCGGATATGATTTTCTCGCCATGCGAGCTATGTCCAAGAGAGATACGATGCATTCCGTAGGGAATCAGATTGGTGTCGGCAAGGAGTCCGGTATGCATTTATTTCTTACTGCCGGCCTAGCCTTGACGGCTATTCGAGACATCTATATCGTGGCCGACGCGGAAGGCAAGGAGATGGTGTTAAAGCTGCATAGGTTCGTCGATTTGTCTCGGTAGAAGAACTATTAATTTTGACGGAAGCTCGAGTCAGGCTTGGTCGCATATCGTTCCGAGCTATCAAAGAAAAGCGAGATTACCTTGGCAAACGGAAATCCGCATCTTGGATGTACATGTCTCGTTTGGCAGCCCAGAAGGAATGGGCATTCATGAAAGTGAGTAATTTTGGACATCCAAGTTGTCCGCTGAAGGATTCCTTTCCTAGGTGCTTCATGAGCACAACTTCCCCGTTCCTATACCGGTTGACCAAGCAAGACATTGTATCTTGATGGAATTTATCGATGCGTATCCTCTGTAAACAATAACTTCATTGCATTGTCTTCAACTAAATCCTTCATAGCCGACAAATATCGGAAGTACCGTCCCCCGGGAAACTGTACTCCACGTTGATGGATCTTATCGTACGGTTTGCACATGCGGGACTCATTCACGGAGACTTCAACGAGTTTAATATACTCATTCGTCGTGAAAGCGGAGAACCCATTGTGATCGACTTCCCTCAAATGGTCAGCACGTCACACGCAAATGCCGAATGGTATGAGAGCTGCATTATCCCGTTGGCCACACCGCTGAATCAAGATTCACATTACAGGTATTTTAATCGTGACGTAGAGTGTATACGAACATTCTTCAAGCGCAGATTCCGGTACGAAAGCGCTCTGTATCCGCGGTTCAAGAGCACGCTTTCCGAAGATGGAGTCGCGACTGGTGACTTCCGTTTGGACGTCATGGTTGCGGCCAGTGGGTTTAAACAGAAAGACATGAAGATGCTCGAGGAGGTAAGAGAATCTGCTCGTGAGTCTGAAGAAATATTCATGGGCTTTGTAGTACATGGAAGCTGTCAAGAATGACGGCGAAGGCGAAGATGAAGGCAGCGAGGAAGATAGCGAGGAGGAAAGTAGTGATGACTCCAGCGAAGAAGAGGATGAAGGGAATGTCGAGACACGGCAAGAGGATGAAGAAAACGACGAGCCGCCCGAAATAACGAGGGGGCCAGCAGACAGCGAGGACGAGGCCGAGTTCTCAGAATCGTCTAAACTTTCCACTCTCTCCCGGTCCCCTCCACGCTCTCGGGCAGGCTCCCCGTCTGTCGAAAAATCGGTCGCCTCGCTCACTTTGGACAGCGTCAAGGAGAGAGTTGCCGCCGAGGTGACCAAAACGCGCGCACAACAGAAGCGCAAATTCCATTCGAAGCGGAATACCCGACGCGCTGGCCGATCCCAAGGGAGCAAAGCCAAGCAAGATTCTCGGGTAAAGCTAGATAATAGTGGGGTATGGGAATAGATAGTCCGTTGCAGATGTTGATAGCCACTTGTATTATTTCAGTGTTTGCTGACCATGAAATGTCCTGATGAGCCCTGCTTTCGAGAATGCCCCGGGACTCAGAGTGGACAGTGTTCGGAGGAGATCGCAAACAAGTCGAGTCAGGAAGTTTTGGAATTTGAATTAACGAATAGGTTGCTCAGTGTTCGTGTCTCGCAGGATCTAGAATCCCTGCGCAATTTTGAGGTTCTGGGTAGAAATGAAAGAAAGTTCGAAAATATGTTAATCCCTGACGCCGATGCTGACTCAACCACGGTTCCGCCTTGTTGATACGACCCACGTTTGACGTGCTGACGCGACCTCACATTACCCTTCTGGATCTTGATCCAGGTTTTGTCTGATGTTGACCAAACTCAGTCTTCATCTTGATTCAACAGTGGCCAACTTGTTGATCCAACTCGACTTTCGACCCATGAAGAGAGCCCCAGATTCTTTTGTTGATCTCACTCAGACGACAGTTGATCCAACTCCAAACCACTTATTGAGGAAACCAACCATTTCGGCGGCTCAACTTGTTAATCTAACCTCACTTTTTACTTCTTGAATTTGGACAATGTTTACCATGTTGAACCTCACTATCAATGTACATGCTGAATAAACTCGACTTTGGATCTGCCGCAATGTTGATCCAGCACCAGTTCAGCATGCTGATTCAACCGCACTTCTGTCGCGGAGCCTGTTGATTCAACTCCAGTTTTCTATAATAGGAAATTTCTAATCAAGGCACAATTTGCATCGCTCTCCTATCCTATCTGTCATGGCTAGTGCAGGCGGCCTCGTCAAGCACAACACAGTCATCCTAACTGCTGACGGTGCTTTTGTCTGTGACTGCGAAGACTATCGCGCATCGGCCAAGACTTGTTCACATGCTGTAGCTTCGCGTTACACGCATATTTTTGGGCCACCGGGCCCATATTTAGGTTGGTCTTCAGATATTATTGTGTGAATAATTGTCTGATCGACAATGTTCATTCGTAGCTGCTGAACGAGGACCAGAGGAACACGGGCCCAAAGCAAAAGGCAAAAAACAGGCTGCTCCTGCACCGAAATCACATCTCAAAAAAGGCCAAAAATCCAATCTCCCAGACGATAGGGAGGTAGACAACATTCATGATCTCTTTCTGAATCAACTAGATGAAGACCATGATTGGAATCCGTTTCCAGCGCCAGAGACTGAGGCTCATGCGGAGAAGGTCATTCCGACGGGAAAGACCGGTATGGATTTGTGCGGTGTAATTATTCCCCTCACTGAACTAGTACACTAGGCACGAGAGGGCGACCGGGTTCCAGCAAGCCTCTTCAACCTGGCCGAAATCGTCCATCCCAATCACCTACTAAATTCAGTGCAAAGCCCGGTCCCAAAGGCCATGGCTACAACTCTCTCTTACCAGCCCTTACCGGAAAGTCCCCAACTAAAATACATCCTGCCATGTCCATGGAAACACCTATGGATGAGGTGAAGAAACCATACATTAGCATTCCTGCTGTGCGAACATACTTATTTTTTGTTTTTGTTTTTGACGTCTTTTATCTTTTATTTTAGATCTCCCATCGCACTCGCGAAGACTTGGAGGACTTGGATATGGCTGATATCACTTATAACCGCTGGCTTGACTCCTCTTACACACTTCGCCACGACGAGGTTCTCGCTGTCATTGATATTCTGAATTCTTTATGCTTGACTCGCAAGAACGGAATTCTTGTCTACGGTCCTATGTATATCCAGGATGCAGAGATTCTCAGGAAAACCGTCTGGACCTCCTCCGATGACCCGCCTATCTTGTCTGATGGAGCAGTGAGTCTGCCGGCTAATCTTTCATTTCTGTTGTCTAACACCTTCGTAGCCTGCTTTCGCGGTTGAGAGCAGTCTCCACAAAGCATGGCATCACAGCCAAAGTATGAATCTCTCTCACATTTTCATATTCCACCACGATGCTCGTTGCCACCACTGGCTATTGTTCAAGTTCGGCCTTCTCGACGAAACCATTGAATGTTTCGATCCACGGAAAAAACATGCACCTTTGCCAGACATTCAGGACATGCGTCTTCTTGCTCAGTTTTTCTCGCCGGTTCGTCCAACGCAGCGTGTAAGCCTTGATCCTGTCGAAGGCCTTGTCATTATTCATTTTTTTGGCAGCCCCCGCCCAAGCGGTTTCGCAAATATGACTGGTATGAGCTTGATATCCAGCACGATGATGCCTCTTGCGGATTCTGGATGATCAGCCTTGCTTTTATATTCATCTGCGGAATCGAGCTCTCGGATCCTGAACTTGCAGGGGACCACATAGATATCCTCGAAAGCCTTGGGATTGATCGTGTGAAAGCTTATTGGCAAGCTATCATGATCTCGTGGCGTGTTGAAGATGACGGGCTTGGGATCTTGCCTGTCAACAGTTTCTTGGAGCCATGGAAGATTACATTTGTAGATGAGCCTGGAACAACCTGCGTAAGATGTTTTCAGCGATCTGTTTGTTCTGGACTCACGTCATCCAGCTTGCACCACGACCCAGCTGGGTTTCTCGATTCGATCCTGAGGTCGCTGCCCAAGCTCAAGCAGATATTATTCTTACCATGGAGCAACCTGGCGCGCCTTCCGCCCAGAACTCCAGGACAACTGTATGTGTTTATCTCCTTCCGCCAGTGGTTTTGGTTGAAGATTTACCTGCAGCTGAAGACTGATCTACCTGTACTGGGCTATTCGGGAGCATCGGCCAATCTGGCCAATGCTGCAAAGGCTTTTGAAGCCTTCTGTGGCGTCACACTTGAAACTGTATTGTCCAAGGTATTGTCTGTCCAAACTTTCTTCATCGTCTGCTCATCCGTCCATTTCAGATCAAGGCATCCATTCGCCCTGACACTTCCATGTCATTTGGCAAGGACACAATTTCCAGCCCGGACTTTGCCCGCTTTCTCAAAGGTCGTGCTAATGACCATTGCATAAACATTTATGTCACAGCTCTTAATTTCCTTGGTGACCAAGTCGACGACTTTTTTGGATATGACCTTCATCTTCCTCGCCCTACCCCTAATTTTCACATTGTCTCGTCATTCTTCTACCCCAAACTCAAAGAGTATGGTGACGCTTGGGATGCCATTGATCCCACACGCCCAGAGACGACTGCCGCCGTTCAAAAATTATCGAACCTCCTTCTCCGATGGTTCAAAAAAGTTGGTTTCTTGTTTGATTTAATCGAGACGACAGAACCTAAAGCTCTGATTTAGCTCGATGTCACGAAGTTGATGCGGGTCTTCATCCCTGTCCATCAGCAGGACCACAGTCATTGGTTCCTTGTTCTGATTCAATTCGAGCAACAAAGAGTTGTTTTTATTGACAGCTGGGGTCCAAACCAGACGTCATATACACTCACTGAGTTTTCAGCCTTGCCATTTCATGATCAAGTTTATCGGGTACATTTTTTGCCATCTCCCTCTATTTCTTTAATTCTTATGCACAGAATTGCCGACTTTTGGTTTCGCTATTGCTCAAAGGGAGGGACATAGCCAACCCTCTCGTGGATGCGGATCAGTGGAGACACTCTCTTGTTTGTCGGCGTCCACAACAAAAGAACCCATAATCACTGACTTGCTGTCCAGGCCGGATTTTCACCGCAGCAAAATAGCCATGACTGCGGCTTTTACTTGCTGATCAGTCTCATCCAGCTTTTACATTTTGATGCCCTCAATCCGGCCAAATGCCACCCAGCACTCCTCATTCACGGAACAACAATGCAGTATACCCGAGTTTTACTGGCCATCGCATTGGTGCCCTGGTGCGAAGGTCATAAGGCTTCACAAACGTCAAAGTAAGTGTCGGGTGATCCAGCACAGCGGTGTCTAATTAGTGATCTAGGACGATCCAACAAACTTCTACTCTGGCACTTATCAAAGCGGTTGGACCAAAGTTGGAATCCGGTAACAATTCCAAAACACCAAATGTTTTACCTTTGGCACCGGCGAAAACAGAGTAATTCTCTTGTCAGCTAGTTTGAGGAGAGGTGTCTAACTAATAATCAGGACCGACTCAGTTGAACCAGACTCAGAATCCAGCAAGAATCTTAAGACGCCCAACGTATTGCCTTTGGCACCGGCGTTTGAACTTCAGGCGCGGCAATCACGGTACATAACTTATTCTCCCTCTTTTCCAACTTGTTTTTATTTATATCTGAGCAAGGTCTTGCAGTCCAATACCTTCTAGTGTTGACGGGGAAGACTTTCTGGCGCCCAACAAACCACTGCCTTTTGAAATTCCTTCTCCACTGGCCCATTTCTCGCCTCTGAACCCACTTCAGATTGAGATGAGCCGTCTCCTCAAAGATACCAGCCCTATATCGTCCCACTCAGAGGACGGCATACCCGACGCACTCATCAAGAAAAAAGATTTCCCATTTTCTTGTCGCTGCGGGGCTCATGGTGATGGAAACCTGCTAGCAGGCGGGCTTCCTGTTGTGCAATGTGATCTGTGCAATGCCTGGTCACATATATCCTGCGCGCGCTTCGGCAGAGCAGCTGATCTTCGAAAGAACACCGTTTTTTTTTGCGATATCTGTATTCGGGAAACACTGCCGGTCCCCAGCCCACCCAAAAGCAAGGCGAGGTAAGCACCCGTGCACCTGGTGCCGAAATCCAATGGCTTATCACAACTATTTTCAGGAAACCGCGTCCAAGTTTCAAGTACTGCTTGATATATCATGATCCATTTCCATACTCACTACCTTACAGACCAGGCATGGGTGCCCTCGCAAAACACGGCAAGTATTATTATCCTGTACGCTTGCTTCATCGGAATGCGACGAAAAAATCTTGGCGGGTGAGTTTCTGGCGTGGATGTGAGTTCCCCGCAGAGGATCCTGGACCCGACAGCAATAAACTGGTCTTGGAATCTGACATGGTGGATTCATTATATGGAAACCAGGCAGGACGAAGAGGAATCCGCGCAAGTTTTCTGCCATGTTCCTTTGCCTCTGTCTGACTTGGGACCACTACTAGTTAGGAAAATTCAAACACGCCCATGAAATATCAGTTGAAGAAGATATATTGGACGACTTTCGAAACCACATGTCGGAAAAATGCGATTTGCCTGATCAGGGGCTGACCGAACCTGACAGCCTTGTCAGACGTGATCAGGTTCAATATCAGCCTTGGTCAGCACCTGGTCAGGGCTCGTCAGGTCACCCCCAACTGAGGGATAATAAAATTGGCGTGTTGGCCTTCTGAATAGTTTAGATTCATCAACAGTATCTGAAGCCATTGAAAAAATGAAAACACCAGGTCAAATGAGCAAGATTGAACAAAAGCTTCTGTGAGAACCGGTGAGCGGAGCAAGGTACATAACTCAGGTCATGACCCTCCAATGGAATCATGCTTTGTCAACAGATTACTTGGTGATCTTGAACTAGAATACATTAAATCAGTAGATAGAGCATACATTGAAATGTGCATTGAGCATGGTAAGAGCCCTTGAAGGGAATCCTCGGAAGAGGATGAAATGTTTTGAATAATCCGCTGAAAATCCCCTTATCAGGCTGATCAGGGCGGTCAGCCTGATCAGCCCTTATAACGGATTTTCTGGGTTATCAGCCCCCTCCCCAACCTGATGGCCTGACCGGACCTGATATTCCCAAATCGGCCCTGATTTGGCATTTGGGCTTTTTCCGACACACTTTCTCTCCCGAACTTGACAATATTTTACAGCCTCACCGCGAAATTCTCCTGTCAATCTTTTCCAAACCTTGGAAGGACAACAAGGCCATTCCCGCTGTCGAATACATCCTGAACTCGGTCAAGGGCAAGACTATCCCTTATGCCGGGGATCTGTCCCTTCTTGAGCAGGCGCAGATCATGAACTGGTTTTACAACAAAATTCCACTCGCTCGAGGCCATCTCACTGAGTGGGTTGGACTTCCTCCACACGCTCACGCCATCACAATTGTAATCGCTAGCCGCAATGAGCGCGAACTACGTGACAATCCCAATTTTCCGACAGATGCACCCGAGGCAAAGCAGCTCCAAACACTGTGGGACTGGGCTTGGTGTTTACAGCGGACCCAGTGTCGTGTTCCCGTAGCTGACGTCGACCGTGAATGCCTTGGATTACTGGAACAGTGGATGTTCGAGTCATCAGATGCTGCAGGGTTGGCAGGTGACGAGCAGTGGGGGCTAGATGCCGGACATCACCAAGACAGGTGGCAGCCATACATAGGTCTTCCTGCAGAGTGGTCTTCATATCGCTCGGGAAAAGAAGATGACGAGAAATATCGAGTGAGTCTTTCTTGAAACTTACACCATGCATTGTCTAAACTTTTATTTCAATATTAGCGTGGACTCAACTTCAGTGTGGATGGCTTGAGTGGCGACGAGGCTTCAGCACACAAACCGCTGAGATCTGCTCATATCCAACCAAAACCGCGTAAGCGCACAGTAGCAGTAAAAGCCTAGATGTGCAAAGCTGTAATACATTTAAACACACAGTGCAGACTCAAAGGCAGATACCAAAAATTCCCAGTTTTGCTTCATAGAAAGTCCCGACAAGAATTATATATTGTATTTATGTTGGTCTAGAATTTATTGGCGACTTTTCCTACCATTCATGTCACGCATGGATTACAGTCACGTGAAATAAGTGTAACGCGTCTTGTCACGGTCGCGTTTGTCTGGTCACATTCGCGTTTTGTTTGACCACTCGCGTGAGAACCTCACTTTTGTTTAAAACCCAGGATCAATTGTTTCGCACCTTGTCTTCGGACCAAGTGTTCACTGAACCCGCCCTCTCAGAGGCTCTGGGGAGGATGTACTGGAGTGCTGTATCATTTCGACCAAGTGTTCAAGTAACGCGTAACACCGGGTTTTTCTGAGGCTTTTAAAAAGCGCCACAATTCAAAAGAAAATTTTTCGGCCATCTCGGTGTATAAAAAATCCAAAATTAATGAACACTTGGTCGAAATGGTACAGTGTACCTACACTCCTTACAACTGCTGTGGGTTGCGGAACGGCCTTCTGCAGCTGGAGATCCTGCCTCCTACACAAGGCAGTTGTGAATGTATTGTCATGCTTCTTGCTTGTATGCTTAAAGTACACACTGACTCTCTTTGTAGATTGCAGGACAACATCGACATCTTCAAGAATTAACAACAACAAAGCCATTCCGGACTCTCTCTTCACCACACTGAGACCGGTAGTCACCTCAAGATTCAATTGACTGATGGAAATGTTTGGATGCACAAGGAATTCCACCAGAGGGTCGGTTGCTGATGTATTGACTTGGAAAGATGTGAGTGAAACTACCCTCAAAGTCCGATTTTTTGGCTTCTGCTGACCAGAACTCTGTCAGTTTTGCCTCAATCCTTCCAAACTCTTCTCCATACTGTTCCCTGGCATCGTCCCTCCATGTCTGTGAACGCCATTTGGTCACGGTCCTCGCAGTTGTCCCGGAAAAAGGTGATCTTCAGGTGAGTACCCCAAAAGTGCGGTTTTTCGGCTTCTGCTGACAAGAACTCTCCCAGTTTTGCCTCAATCCTTCCAAACTCTTTTCCATATCATTCCCTAGCATTGTCCCTTCGTGTCCGTGGGCGCCGTTTGGTCGCGGTCCTCACAGTTGTCCCGGAAAAAGGTGATCTTCAGGTGAGTTCCCCAAAAGTGCGGTTTTTTGGCTTCTGCTGACAAGAACTCTGTCAGGTTTGCCTCAATCCTTCCAAACTCTTTTCCATATCATTCCCTAGCATCGTCCCTTCGTGTCCGTGGGCGCCGTTTGGTCGCGGTCCTCGCAGTTGTCCCAGAAAAAGGTGATCTTCAAGTGAGTACCCCAAAAGTCCGATTTTTTGGCTTCTGCTGACAAGAACTCTGTCAGGTTTGCCTCAATCCTTCCAAACTCTTCTCCATATTGTTCCCTGACATCGTCCCTTCGTGTCTGTGGACGCCGTTTGGTCACGGGCATCGCCGTTGTCCCGGAAAAAGGTGATCTTCAAGTGAGTACCCCAAAAGTCCGATTTTTTGGCTTCTGCTGACAAGAACTCTGTCAGGTTTGCCTCAATCCTTCCAAACTCTTCTCCATATTGTTCCCTGACATCGTCCCTTCGTGTCTGTGGACGCCGTTTGGTCACGGGCATCGCCGTTGTCCCGGAAAAAGGTGATCTTCAAGTGAGTACCCCAAAAGTCCGATTTTTTGGCTTCTGCTGACAAGAACTCTGTCAGGTTTGCCTCAATCCTTCCAAACTCTTCTCCATATTGTTCCCTGACATCGTCCCTTCGTGTCTGTGGACGCCGTTTGGTCACGGGCATCACCGTTGTCCCGGAAAAAGGTGATCTTCAAGTGAGTACCCCAAAAGTCCGATTTTTTGGCTTCTGCTGACCAGAACTCTCCCATTTTTGCCTCCATCTTTCTAATCTCTTCCGCATATTGTTCCCTGGCATCGTCCCTTCATGTGCATTTACCCCATGATGTTCCTGTCAGCTTGGACCTCTGTGATTTTGTCACCGTCAACTACCGTACTGATTGTGATTGAATCCCTTATACCTGCCATTACCTATTGACTCTGTATATAATTTGTTCATATCTCTTAGTTTATCCAGATCATTGTGTACTGAACCTGCAACCACAGCAGCACGCATCACATCTTCCCAAAAAGGAAGGAGGTAATTGATGGACTTACTTCCGCGGACGCTTTTCATCATTGCACTCATCACCATGTCCTACACCATGCTCCCAGAGCCGCGGGTTCATCCTGAGGATGCTTCAAATGCTATGAAAGAGCCTTTCCAAACTTGGTTTGCCGAGGTAGCTCAAATTAATGCTCGACAGCAGAATAAGTGGCTGGAAGAGAAGGCAAGCCTGTTATTGGTGCCACCCCACGACGAATGGGTGAATAATTGGAATTTGACTATGGCCTCATTCTAATGCAAGGCAAAACCTGAGTCAGGCTGCAATTATAAACAACTGGGTACACTTCTGTCTTGCGGTTGGATCTTTGCGGCAAAGCGAGGCCGCTTCCTTGTTCACCAAAGTTCTGTGGTGCCAGAGCAATATCAACAACAACCAGGTAGATGAACCACTGGAACTCCTACGCAAAGCTCAGGTGGATAGCCTGAAAAAGCCCATTGTAAGCAAAATATTGATAGCGGAGTCAAGAATTCATTCTTGCAGAGGCTGGAACGGTGCATCCCTCGAAAAATCAATGCCCTGGATGCGCTGGTTGAGGATGATGTTTCTTACTCAGAGGCAGAGGACTCTGATAGTGACGACAACAGCGATCTGTTTGTGGATGATGGATACACCATGCAGCAAGATGACACTCCAATGCTCAAGAGAGGTTGAAAATCAAATCAGCCACGCAGGTCTGTGCGCATATCTTCAGGTCTATTGAAATTGCTGAGAGTAGTGGTAGCCTCGTACCAATAGAAGCTGATGGTCCACTTCGGTCGCCAAAATTGGTCCTGACTAGCAGAAACAAGACTGCGTGGTGTAATGAGCTTGAACAGGACCCAGCTGTCTTGCGCTATGTAGTCTCATCGTGGGTCAGAGCGTTTGACCTACACTTTGGTTGGCGTAGTCCAGAAAACAGCGAGGTGCAGTATTTATATTTGCATACACAAATCTCTGTTGACTATATTGCCAGAGATATCCGGACATGGGTTCTGTGATCCAGCAAATGAAAGCAGTTCGTCGGAGCATATACAATCGCGACAACTTCCGCGATCTTGTCAGTGTAAGTCATAAAATATGTTCAACTTGCATTTTCATGACTTTTCGAACAGTCTTTGGGGTTGCAACTCATCTTCGAGACACTCTGTGATGAAACGTGTGCCTCGGAGGTTGACCCTCATCTGGCTGAGTCATACCGCCTGTACAATTGGCGTAATCAGCTCAACTTGGTCTGGAATGACTGGTCACCGCAGGAGATTTACACAGGAAAGGAGTGGCAAAAGGTTCGCCCTTTTTTCAAAAAAAGAAGGGTGCAGTCAACAGCTAACGGTTATCAGATGCCTGGAGAAATTCTTAATACAGGCGGAAAGGGCCTGACGATCAACTTTCTCAAAGCGTTAGCAGATAACGTGTGGATGATTCCACGTGGGACGTCACCAGCACTTGCTGTTTTCTTCTTGGCAAGCCTGCCCAACTTCCTTCAGGCATGGGAGTTGTGGCTCCGCGGTTCATTACTCCGGGCAGCGATCAAGGTGTGATATTGTTTCAAAGCCTGTAGAGTCTGCTGGTGCAGCCACTGACCACAAACTAAGATTGATGATTGGAGCCCCGAAAAGCTTTATAGGGGGCTGGCAGCAACAAAGGCTGTGAAATGGTCGGAGATGCTGCGAGCTAGAAACATTACCTGCCCTCCTGAACTTCAGCTGTTGCTCGACTTGAATGAAGAACTACGCAACCATATCAAAACAGTACGCGACAAAGCAAGAAATCCTTCGGTGGTTCCGGGAGAGAAGGGGATAGACCAGAAGAAACAATTCAATGCACGCCGCAAGGCAGAAGCAGGGGAAAGTGTGTCCAGCCCAGCGCCGGAGAGGCTGGATCCTACCCAGTTTGTACGCTTTGAAGATAACCAAGCAGCCTGGGGTCGCCTCCATAAAGATTGTCCAACCTGCAAGAACTTTGTGAATCCTGACGACCGGTGTGTCCGCATCTGGCACGTTGACCGTCGGCCCGAGGTCCGAAAGTGGAAGGGATGTGTTATTTCCAGCGCACCGGAAAATGACCGCCTTGAACCGAAGGTGTGTGTACATATGTGTCATTGATCAATGCTGCTGAGCTGACAACACAGGATTGGAGTGTCCATGGAGCCAACGAGGCTGACTCTACTACATGGTTCAAGCCCGAGGACCTCAGTCTACGTGTATTGTCAGCTCGCGATGCCCCTCACATTTTAAGCGGATGCAAGCGGGACATTACACTTCTTGTGGATAATGCATCGCAAAAACAGGTTTGCTGTGGCTGATTGATTATTGGTGGCTTTCAGACTCTGATTCAAAATTCTGGCAGGTGGGGTCGGTTTTCTTTGGCGCTATTCAGGATCCTCTCCTCGAATCGCTGAAGAAGTCAAACTACTCAGTTTTGCACGAGACAAGTTTGACTCGCAGTGCTGACCAGCAGAAGTGGGTGTACGGTAGTATGGTTGCGATTGGGTCCCGGATTCCCAAGGGTGGCATTCGTGGAGACTCTTACCGCGCATATGATCACGTCAAAGCAGAGGATCCAAGTGATAAAAAATTGCTGTTTGAGCATGCCAAGGTGTGGTGCGATTCCAAGTTTTGAAACTGTTCTTAATTTGTTTTTCTTTCAGGCCGCAGAGACTATTGCCGCCGTTATCGAAGTCATGGATCCAGATGCCGCCAAAGCCCTGCGCCCGGATATAGGACTTCACCCTCTTGGGTCCACATGTTGCAATCTTTATCGCTGCCATGACTATATGTCTTGTGGGCATTGGGATCGGGATGGGGTGAAACCACTGAAACAAGAGCCTGCCGCGCGAAAACTTAAGAAAGGTGATCAACCCTCAAAAATGCTATCTGACTGTGTTGGAGGCTGCGCACAGTACCACAACAACTGTCTCCCTGACGAATTCAACTTTGTCTACACGGAATGGGGTGTTCTGGTCAAAACTGTCCCTGGATGCGTCTGGTGAGTTGAATGCAAGGTTTTGCTCTGAGTTGTCAATTATCTGAATTACTATTGTAGGGTTTTCAACAGCGACGATATGCACCAGGTTACACTTCCTCGCCGCTCTTCAGTGAACAAAGCTGGCGGCGAACCAATGTGCTCCGGTGACCACCCGACAGTTACTTCTGCAAATGCAGCAAAGGCCCAGGCATTTGAGCGCGCACGCCGTCTTCGTGCAGTCACAGCAGATTATTGGAAACACCGAGGGAATAAATAGTTGGTAGTTTGAGTGCAAACGGTTCAATACGTGCAGAAATATGAAGAATTCCTAATGCGGCGAGGTGTTGTGTCTAAAAAACACTACCAAAAGCGGAAGTCGCTTTCTAGTTCGATGCACCGCAAAAATCATGGAACCACAAAACAAGACATTCTAGTTAGTACTTGCTACACGTATAATGCATTCTAGTTAGTACTCGCTACACGCCATGCAGTACGTCCATCGTCCATCACAAATTGCTGAACCGCTCCTTCGCAAGACCAAAGACGGTGGCCCTCCGCATTAATTTTGAAAACCTTCTGGTCGAATTGTTTTCGCGGCTTCCAGGCTTGATAATACTGGAACCACTCATTGGCAAGAATGAGGACCAGGCGATATATCCTGAGTAAAATAATCAGATCACGTAAAAATATAAGATCATTCAAGACGAACGGTTTGTTGTTACGATTGCCTAGGAAGACTTGGTTGAAGGTCTTGAAAGCTCGCTCAGTCCAGTTATTGGTGGACAGCATGTTGTCCCTGTTTCGCCCGGCTGGCAACCCCATGTCTGTCCAAAGTTCTGATACTGCAGTTAGAGGTTGCTAATGAGGCGTCACAAAAAGCTTGCCTCTCCATTCATCACAGAACCAGTTCGCTGAAAAATACTCCCAGAGAGTTTCGCTGCTAGTTCGGGATCCCTCTGTGATATAATCCAAACGTTGGCGGAACTGGTCCAAATAGGTCTGCCATTGGGCAGGATCGCGGCATCTCTGAATTTCTCGCACTGCCCAGAGTAGCTGGTGTTTGCGACGAAGGTCTAGAGCTGGCCGGCTTTGCTGCTCCCCGGGAGTGCCGCTATCACGCTCCCAACGCAGAATGGCCTGTAATGTATATATGAACTGGGAGAATGGCGACCGTGGAAGGATTCAAACCTGCATGACATGGAATTGGCAGATACGAATGGCAACACCAGGAAAAACTGGCGATACCTGAGACGAAAAATCTGAAAGCCGATATAAGACTCACCTTGTCGGATTGCATTCTTGGCTGGTCGGTACTTGTCTATCATAAAAAAGGCTGGTTTCCACCCATGCCGGCAGATAAGATGGGCCTGTTTCATGACTGTGTTCGCGTGGTCCTTGAGTCCTTCTACAACTTCGACTTTGCCTTGGAGCAGAATAAAATGACGGTCCAGTTGAATAGTTTGTTTTGCTCACCTTCAACCAAGTCGCGAGCCATCTGCTCGACAAGTCTTTTGACTTCTTGAAGAAATGTGACTTGGGTTGGAGTTGTGGTGTCGCTGGATAGATAAGCAAAGCCTGTCAAAGAATGAGGAAGCTAAAATAAGAAAGGGGGTGAGTGTTACCGGGAACCATGCGGGCTGCATCATCAAGGGTGTCCACAATAGTCAGAGGGGCTCGGTTCTCGTTCATATGTCGATAAGTTGAGTCGTGACCCACACCGTTGACCGAGCTCCAGAGAAGCATTGACTGCGTGCCGTATGGATGGTGGATTCCGGTAGAAAACCCGCTGGGAGGGTTCTGGGCAGTATTTGGCTCGGTGTAACTGGGTCTTTTTAGAATCGGAAGCAAGACAAGCAGGAGTACATACCGAAATACTTTATCGGGATTGAGCTCGGCAAAGACACCAATACTGAGTAAAGGGTCCGAAAGCAGGCGATCTTTTCTCCGGGAATTGTTGACAACATTATTGACTTGAGTCGCATCAGGGCGGCGGTAAAATGGGGTTGGGTGCTGCTTGTCTTCTTCGAAAAGATGTAACAGCCCTAAAATGGATTTGATAACAGGCTTGCAAAATTACATCTCACTCACTGCGCTTGATACTGGCAGACGTTAAACCTAGCGTGCGTGCCATTTCCAACATGCACTGGCGTATATAGTGTGAGGGGTCCAAATATTTCTCGAGGGTTTCAGGATGTGTGTTCTTCTGGAAGAAGTGGAGCTTTGAAAGGTCGTCCGAAAAAACTTCGGCCTGAAGTTTTAATAAGCTTGATGTTTGTCGCAAGAAAAATCAAATGCTGGGTACTTGCATGAAGGACAACATTGCACCTTTCTGCTGCAGGCCGCTTGCTCTTCCGAGTAGAGCCTGCGTTGAGCTTGTTGTTGAGTTCCTTGACATTCAGCTCAGAAATAGATTTTTTGGACGGAGCATTGGATTTGGAGAAAGAATCAGAGTTCTCGGTGTCTGTGGTGTTGGTGTCAGAGTCGTCCTCTGTATTACTCTTGCCCTCATCAGAATCATTGGACGTGTCGCCATGCTTGCAGTGCCCACTGCATGTAAATACAACACGGTACAATGATACCGTTTTACCAGCTAATTCTGGAGGGGGATTGCGATCCTGTGTATCCCAGGCCAAAATCCATGGGCGGGCACGAATATCTTGGGGACGATCACAAGGGTTACCAAGATGGATAACCCGGGCTGATTTGGCGAGATAATAATTCTGGGGTTTGTAGTCGTTTTTCTACCAAAGAAAAATGAATGATGGGAGCGATTGATTGGTTATCGGTTATAACGCACCCAGGTCTCGAACTTTTTGTAAGCTTCTACAGTAAGGCAAGCTCCGGCAGAGACCCAGCCGCTTTCAGGAGAATGGGTAAAGTGCTTGTTAGCTAGTCGTTCGCCCTGCTTCTTCTGGCCGCCACTAGTGCCTAGAGATAGTTTAGGAGGAGATGCAAGGGCAAAGTGGATCGGCTGCTGTGTGGTGAAAGCGGCGATCTGACTGGTTTGAGGCGTCAAAAAGTTTGCGGGACTGTTGTCGGCTTTCAATTTTTTATCGCGTTTTCGTTTTTTCTTAGGTGGCGTCTGAGGTGCGGGAAGGAGGTTGGTGAGCTGGGCTGGAGGCACTTGATCCGTGCGAGTACCCCGTTTGTTGTGGGCTGGCCGACCTGCTTCTGGGCGTGTTGGCTGAATAGATAGCACTTGAAAAAGGAACCCGAATATTATGTTATGCACTGAACTTACAGCAGGAGGTCCTGCACGCTTTTCCGGCCTCTCGTCGGTCTCTGGTTCTGAGGGAGCAGTCTGAAAGTGGTCATGGATATAAACAAACCCAACGATGGCAGTACTCACCTTTCGCTTGAGAATGCGGCCCACATGCTAATGAGAGTGAGCAAGGGTGGAGCACAGACCAGATGGTCAACGAACATCGGTAGGTGAAGGACTTGCGTTGGGCTGTGGAAAGGCTCCTGCAGTCTGTTTGATCAATTTTCTTGCCGGAGGGACGATAGCCTGAGAGCCCTGGAAGAGCATCAAGAAGTGAATAATAAGTGGAGAAGAAGCCACCGGCCTCGGGACTGGTCGAGCGGGATCGTTTGCTAGCCATTGAAGAACAAAATCAAAGTGCTACAGGGGCATTTGAAATAATCAAGGAATGTCGCCATTATTGGAAATGCCCAACAGTCGAATCAACAACTAGAATGTAGAGTCGAATCAACACCGAAAGGTGGGGTTGAGTCAACATAGCAGGTCAACCGAATCCTGAGTTGGATCAACAACAGAGGTCCACCGAAAAAGAGGGTTGGGTCAACACAGAGTGTACTTGAAAATCTTGAGTTGTATCAACAAGTAAGTGAATATGAATTCATCGTTGTATCAGCACAAAAACTGGGGTTAGTTCAACATCCTCAATCGGACTCGAGATACCTCAACATGCTCGTAAGCTGAATCAAGACATGAAATGGTGAGTAGAATCAACAGCAAGAAACTGGGGTTGAATCAACATTGGTGGAAAGCTCAGTCAACATAGGCCACAAGTTGAGTCAAAACGGAAATTTGGAGTTGCGTCAACAAGTCGCGTAAAGTTAGGTCAACAACCCAAACTGGGGTTTGATCACATCAACTTTCAGGCGAAAACATACTTTGCAAGAAAGTTCGGGAGTGCTCGTCGGCCCGAGTAAACCGGTGGTTGTTTCGGTTTGATTGCCATCATCTCTTACCGCGCTTGGTCTTTACCTCCATCCTCATCCTTGCCGCCCACTCACTGCAGCTTGCCAACCCTCTGTAAGCTTTCTCCGACTCGAAGCAGGCTCTGTAGCTGACGCAAGCGTAACACCAGCGTCACTTCATCATGGAAAAAGCCGATCTTGAGACATACCAAGTGCAGCTTTCACAGGTCGACCTAGCTATATCCTCCGATCCTGACAATGCAGAACTTGTCTCCCTTCGTTCAGAGCTGAAAGAGCTTATCGAGCTCACAAAGTCCGCCATCGCGGCCCAAGCCGAGGCCTCCTCGTCCAAAGCCGAGTCGTCGTCGTCACGAAAGAAGGATTCGTCCGCACCGACTCACTCGTGGTCCGCCGGCGACGAGTGTCTGGCAAAGTACTCGAGCGACGGGCAGTGGTATCCGGCGCGCATCACGTCAGTGGGAGGCTCCGCAGACAACCGGGTCTACAGTGTCGTTTTCAAGGGCTACAACTCGACGGAGCTCGTAAAGTCGTCGGAGATCAAGAGCATGCCCGCCAACCACGCGTTTGTCGCCCCTGCATCGAATAAGCGCAAGCTGACCAAGGCGGAGGAGGAGGAGCGGGAGAAGAAGAAGAAGAAGAATGAGAAGAAGGTCGAGGCAAAGGCGGCCAAGGCCAAGGAGCAGATGGCGAAGCAGCAGACATGGCAAAAGTTTGCCAAAAAGTCTGAGAAGAAGGGCGTGCATATTGCGGGCGTTGCTGGTACGAGTATATTTAAAACTCCAGATAACCCGCTGGGCAGAGGTACGAATCGTTCCAGTCATCTTTCCCGCCAGCTTCCATCACTGATTTCGATTTTTCAGTTGGCGTAACAGGGAGCGGCAAAGGAATGACAGAAGTTGCGACTCAAGCTAAACACAAGTTTGTTTCACGGGACGACGATCCTCTGTAGAGTTTGTGCGTGTCCAATTGTCTTTGTCGACGTTCACTAATGCGCGTCTCAGTTCACATCATCTTTTCATCTGTATCAATTTTTGAGTTGTAATGACGGGACTCTCCTCATCTCAGGCACCGTTCGCTCAACATCCCAGGCGCGTCCGTGAAAGCCCTCCCGGAAACACGATATGTGATGTTCTGCTTTTCTGGATTTGTATATTACCTCATCATTCCATTTCTCCGCATGACTTTCAGTTCAATGGCCGTCGAGTCTTCATGGGAGGCGACGTGTTGTTGATGGATATATTTTGCAAGTGGTTAGATATTATATCGTATCATTCCCTGCACTAATGAACTATTTTCTTTTGTTTGACCTTTGTAAACCGCAACCTACGGCTGGGCGTCCTTGAAATGTAAGGACAAATTTATTACAATGTGAATATGCACTGGCGGGTTCCAAGAAATCAACAGCTAGATCGTTTTTTTGGGCGATCCTTCATCAGTGTTCGGCGTATAAAGCGGCTTCGAGCCTTTGGTTCTGCGATGTCGTGCCAGTCAGCCTGCGTTGTACCTACTTGACGCGTTTAGCACTCACGGTCCGCTCTAATTGAAGCAATCGTTCGCGGCCGTGGACGACGTCATTGTGGAGGCTAGAGACCATGGCCTTGGGCGCGCGTCGATATCTACGACAATTGGATAACGGGACCGCTCACTTTGCATGTTCTTGCGTTCATTCCTTTCAGACGTGCCAGTTCCTCGGGCGTGACAGGATAGAAGCCTGCGCCAAGACTGCGGCATATTTCAGTATTTTGTGGCTGAACGACTGCACGAAACTAACGCAAAAAGTTGGGCATGCAACCGGTCAATATGGGCTTCCAAACTAGTGATCAAGATGGGACGGCGCTGCGGGACGCCCAATGTTTGGCTGTGCTCGAGGTTAGATTGCAGGCTGAGGTTGAATGGAGCCAACATTACAGTTCTGTAACAGTGAACAAAACCTTTTGGACGCGCATGTCAATATGGTGGCAAGACAAATTGCGAGGACAAACACCCACCTTTTCGAGAGCATGACAGTGGCTCCATCTCCTCCTGCGACCTGGTTCGGCTCCTATGGGCGACGAACTCGAGGATTTACGCGTTTCTCCACCGTATGGGTGATACCGTTCGCTGCTGGGACTGCCTCGCTCGAATCCGGATGACACAGAGCTCGGAGTGCGGGGCCCGCTGGACGACGCAGAGTCGGACGCCCAAATATCGGCGGCGGCGTTGTTCATAGCTTGAATACGATTGGGATTGATGTGGACCTGGATCAAGCTGCGAAACTCACAAACCCAACTCTGATGTGGAAGCGAAAAAGGCAGCAGTGATTACATATTTCTGACCAACCTCTGAGACGCTGGAACTCGCACTCAAAACACTACTGCGATGCGCGGGCGGGGAATTTTATGCGCCAACAGTCGACCCTGCAGTCACCCAAGGCAAACAAAGCAACATCACACTTTCAACTCCAAGTTGTAGAGCGGGGATTGGGCGATTCAGCCTTGCTTCTCCCGCATCCATCGATAATCGCCGGATTGGCTCATTAAATTGGGCAATTAGGGTCGACAAGCCGTTACACCACCCGCGACCTTGCGAAATTATGCCGCCGCCGTTTGCCGCCCGCATTCGGATCCAGCCATTTTGTTCGGCAGCTTCCCGTTTTTTCTGGCCTAGGCTTTCCTTTCGTTCTTACCACCAAGAAAGCCTTGATGCATTGTTAATTGTCCCCTTCGTTCAGGCTCATGTCGCGTGAAGACCGTCGTCCCCTCTCGCAGGTACCAGAGGACTCTGTTTTCCGCGTAAATCTTTCTCTTTATCCTCAAGTTCATTCACCAATTTTTTGCGCCTAGTACATGCAAACTCTTTCTCCCGCACCAACCCCAATCCTCCAAGAACCGTTTACTCTAGATCCTCCGTTTAATCCCACAGGCCAGAATTTCTTCGATGACACATATTTTTCAAGCAATGCCGACGACACCCATCCCGGTTACCACTTGCCGTTGGACTGGGCCCATTACCAGCCGACGCACGCCCAGGACTTGATCGACGTGCCCGACACCTATGATACCTACTTGTCCTCCGAGCATTACCCCGAGTCGCTCGTTCACGCGCCGTTGGTCGGCCCCGATTATACGTACTTGTCCTCTGAGCATTTCCCCGAGTCGCTCATTCACGCTCCGTTGGACGTTGCCGCGCATACTCCCTTCCTTCCTCCTGCCCAGTCCGACCCATACAGTAACCCAGACTTGCCCTATTGCGAAGCCCCGTTCCATAACCCTGATGTTCCCTCCCTCCAAAACCCCGACCAACTGACCTCCGTTGACGTGAACTCGATTCTGAACTTCCCCGAGTACTTTCCCGAGTTTTTCAGCGGCACCAGGTGTCGCGAAGAGCCTGCTGCCATGATAGATCCTTCCGACGGGACTACGCCCTTTCCTCCGCCGCAGCCTTCTCCAGCTCCAGCACCGCAAGGTAAGCGCCGAGCTGCTCGCAGGACCAAGCCCGATCGCACGCCGCCCATGCCCACCAACAGCGGGTTCAGACCTTCGGATCCGTGCGTCCAGATTTTTTTTTTTCGCGACTCGCCTATTGACCTTTCTTGATTCGCACAGGTCCGACCTCTCAACACACGAGAAGAAGAGGCTATATGTCGAATGTTTAGAGGATTATGTGCTATGTATGCATCCCGTCCTGCGTGTCCAGGTCTCAACATTATTGACGATACCGCGCTCTGCAGACCTGCATGAACTCTTCAAGGAAATTAACCTCAAGCCCGTTCCGCTAGATCGTGTATCGAAATATGATCGTGGGCTTACCACCCGTTCCATCCGGGTAGGTCGTTCGTTGTTAATATTATGGAATATATTGATTAAACCATTCCGTACAGACCATCCTCATCCATCTCGGCAAATCCACTGACACAATCCACCGACTGGTCACTCAACAGGAAGAGAAAGTGAGCCCCCGTCGCAAAAATCGTCAACGCTGTAGACTGATCACTCATTCATTAGCTGACGGACCTGACCCTTCGCCAAGTCTGGTCTGGGGCAGCCATGTGCAGCGACGGCTACGACAACCCTGCCTCGCCGAGCTCCAGCTCCAGTGCTGGGACCTCCTCCAGTGCCGCGTCCGCCGACGCCGACGCCGACACCGACGACATGTTTTCGTTCTTCGTCCCCAACTTCGTCTTGGCGCCCAGCGGTAACCCAAACGAACCCATATATGTCAAATGAACTCTTTGCCATGCTGTGCCAAGAATCCTGCTGCGTCCCATCGAACGACTTACTTGAACCAGCCCATCTAGCTTAGAACTACAAGCATTTTTTGCATACTCGTCTACGTAACCAAACCCAAGCCCAAACCGAAATCACTCTTCGTCGTGTACCCATATTACAGCTGCAATACTACCACATGTACCGTACTTGTGATCCATATATAGTTACAACCAGCATTTGCTTAGTAGTTTTCTGTGAACTTGACCATTTGGTCTGCATATACATAGCCGTGTTATAACTTGAGAATTTCAGCGAGCCAAATAATGTTCAAGTTGGTGTAGGCTAGCCTTGTTCGGTCATATACTATGGTATAGAAGAGTACAACAGCAAATACAATTCGTTTATCCACTCAGCAATCCAGTCCAGCAACTAATACTCGTCCTGGTACGACGGGGGCGCATCGTCTTCGGGCGGCGGCGCCCCGCTGCCACTTCCACCGCTCGACCCACTCTGGCCAAACAACAACCTCTCCCGCTCCTCCCGCTCCTTCCGCTTCTTCTCCTGCTCCGCGGTCTCGTATCTCGACGGCGGCGGCGCGCTGCCCTGGCCCTCCCGCATCTGCGCCGCCTCCGAGTACGCCTGCAGCCTCTTCTTCTCCTCCGCCGCGCTCTCAAACTTCTGCGACCCCGCCGCGATGCCGTACGCGGGCACCGAGGGCTCGTTCCCGGGCGCGCCACCGCTGCGCGGGCCCGCCGCGTTCGACGCCCTGCGGATATCACGCAGCGAGCCGCTCGCGGGGCCGGGCCCGTGCGCGCCGGCGGACACGGGCACGCCCGTCTCCGCGACGGTGGGCAGTTCCGCGGGCTGCGTCGGCGTCGGGGCGACGACGCCGTCCGCGCTCTCCGCGGGCACGCTTGGGGCACCTGCTACGGCGGGGATGGGCGCGGGGGAGAGGTTCAGCGTCGCAGGGTCGATGGGCGGGGACTGCGCGGTGGTCGGGGACGTCGCGGCGCGGTGGTGCGGATGCGACGAGGACCTGGCGTCAGGCGGGGGCGAGGCGCGGAGCTTGGGCTGGAGCTCGGAGGTGGGGGTGTCGGACGCCATGCTCTTGAGCTCGCGCGCGTGGGTCTCGCCGAAGCTGCGCGTGTCGGATCTGCTGAGATCGGAGGCGGCGGTTTGGACGGGGAGGTTGATGTGGCCCGTCTTGTAGTTGTCGAGCGCGCGCTGCAGCGAGGCGCGCACGGCGCCGGTGGCCTGGGCGCCCGAGTATGGCTGGTCTTTGGTCGGGGGGAAGGTCGGGAGGGCGGCAATGATAGGCGTCGCGGCTTGCGAGAGCAGGACGAGTTTCTCGCCGAACTACAGTACTTGGATTAGCATACCGAATCATACGTTGAACGCCAGGAAACAAACCTCGCGGATAGCGTCCCACTTGTGCTGCTCGCTCTCGCGGACGGCCTGGCGCTTCAAGAGCTGGATCTCGGTCTCCAGAGGCTTGTCCTCGAGGGTCATCCTCCTGAGCTGCTCCTTGAGCTCTGCAAGGCGCTTCTCCATGCCCCGGGGCTGGTCGGCCTCGATGCGGGTGATCTGGAGCTGGATGTTGGCGCGGGCATTGCGCTTCGGGGTGAGCGCCGTCTCCGCATCACGGAGATTCTTGAACGGAGCGCGGGCGGCGTCGAGCTTGACGGAGAGCCCACTGGCGAGCGAGCCCTGGATGTTCCTCAGCGCCGAATACTCACACTGTAATATCGCGTACCTGCACAAAGTTGAGATACGCGAGACGATCGGTTACGTCTTTCACGTCGGGATCCTCGCCCTGGCCCCAGGTGTAGAGCTCCTTGCTCTGCGCCTTTGCGTTGCGCCCGAGGCTGTCAAAGTCGATCGCAATGCCCTTCTCGACGGTGATGATTCGCTGCACAGGGGTGGTGGTCGAATACTGCTGGCCGAAAGACCTTAGCTGGTGCTGCAGCGAGTCGAGCGTATGGGAGTCGTGCGAGGGCAGCTTGTCCGCGATGGACGCAAGGAATCCGGTAACAGGCATGGGCGTAGATAGAGATAGAAATGTTTGAAGTGGCTTTATATAGAGAAGTATACAAGGCTGTCCTTACACGCCAAATATTACAACGGCTAGACTATAATTTTCCGCGCCTTCCCGCCCTTCTTCTCGCTGTCCTTGTGCGACAAGAACTCGACCTCCGTCGCCAGCGGCCCCGCGAGCTTCTGGCCCTCGGCAAACCCGAGCACGCTCACCTTAAAGTGCTTCCCCACACCCTCGATCCGCTCCCGCAGCTTGTCGTCCTCGGGCGACGCCGGCGCGAGTCGCGTCCATATCGACAGCCGGTAGAACTGTGGTCGTGTGGACACGATGACCCCGGTGATGAGCGAGTTGGGCGGCGATCCCGACGGATCCGCCTGCGTCAGCGACGGGTCAAAGGTTTCGCCGATCGCAGCAAGCATCTGTGCGCGCACAGCACCGAGTCAGTATATGTACACTTACACTGCAATCCGCGGCGGCAGAGGCGGTGCGCGCAGCCTCGACATACCGTATATAGCCACATCTTGTCGACGTGCGCCCGATTCTTGTCTTTCGGCAGTTGAATACTCCACTTGCCACCATTCTTGTTCGCCTCGTCCTCCCAGGCAGGGATAATGCCCTCCTAAGTACGCGGGCTGGTTCAGCGGTGTCCGCGGCGCGTGCCCGCGACTCACTTTGAAGAGGTAATAGTTGGCCTTTTGCGGCAGTTGGGATGGCGGAACAATGTTGTTGTACAGGCTGAAAACTCGGTGAGATGGATCGATATGGAACAGAGGTGTGCACAGACCCCCAGAACTCCTCGACGCTGTCGAAGCTGATGACGCGCTTGATGTCCTCCATCCATCCGAGGGCGGCAGCGGCACCAGGCGTCTGCGCGACGGGGGTCTGAGGAAAGGCGGAGACGGGGGTCTGGGGCATGTTTCGGCCCTTGGTTTGGGGCGAATCGAACCACAGGGTCCACGGTGAGTAGAGGGGATGCTGGGGCGAGACATAAGCCGCCAGGAGAGGATATCGAGAGGCTGGGTACCTTGACGTTGAAATTTGTGGGATCGTTGAAGACTGTTTTGATCGTCTCGGCCTGTGACTGCATGTCGACCTCCTGGATCTCGCCTGGCTCGAGGGATTCATCGCCGTTTACAGGCTCCTGGTCAGCCAAGGCAGCGGAGAGCGCAGCTCTCGACGCGGTGAGTGCGGGACCGGACAAAGTCATGTTGAGGGTTTTGGTGGGAGGAGAGAGATTTATGCGTCACATGCATGATCGGACACCTCCAAGTCCGAAAGCCCGAAAGTATACCGTTGAATAAAATAAAGACGGCTTTCCAAGCACGTCTGTGAGCGTTATTGCAGCCAAGTACGCGTCGGAGAAGATGCCCGTTTTTTTGTATGTCGGAAACGGGTCGGAGCTTGGGGATGTAACTTGAAGCGCGTCATGCCGGATGCGTGACGACTTTCTCAGCTTCCACCATTCCGATGGGAATATAGAAAAAGTCTCCCTCTACGCCATCCAACATGAAGGAGCTCGACGCCAAAATCGTCGCAGCCGCCTCAGGCTCGACCATGACCGCCCTCACGAGCAAGTATTCATTCTCTCATATTGCTCTCCTGGACCAACACAATATCCAGTGACCCCCTTCGACGTCCTCAAGACCCGGCTTCAGACGCAGCCAGTCCAAGTACGGATGTCCCGGCCCTCGCCCGCTGTATGCTGCCAACCCCCAAACGTCCAGTGCGTCCGCAACATGTCTTCTCTGGCCCGGCCCCTGGCGGCAGAGCAGCTCGTGTGCGTCTGGGACCACGGCCTATTGCGCTCGGAACCTGTAAGGGGTTTTTCCGACGCGGTGCGCCATGTCTGGCGTGCAGAGGGCATGCGCGGGCTCTGGAAGGGCGTCGGAACGACCTTGTGCGTCTCCCGCTTTTTTCAAAGTAAATCCTCAACGTTCGCAGAGTCATCGGCGTTCCCTCTTCAACCTCCTACATGCTGACCTATGACCACCTACTAAACGTCGTCCTCCCGCCCCTCCTCCCCGCCGCCGTCGTCCCTCTCTCCGCCGGCATCCTCGCCCGTTCCACCATCACCACCCTCATGTCCCCCCTCGAGCTCGTGCGCACCAACCTCCAGTCCACCCCCTCGCACCCCCTCTCTCCGAACACCCTGCGCTCCGTCCTGTGCGCCGTCCGCACTCAAGTACGATGTCACGGCGTGCCCTTCCTCTGGCGCGGCCTCGGCGCAACTCTGTGGAGAGACGTTCCGTTCTCCGGCCTGTATTGGGCCGGGTACGAGACCACCAAGAGCGCGTTCGCGCGCCACGGGCAGAGCGGTGCCGGCGTCGCGTTCGTGTCGGGCGCGTTCAGCGGCATGGCGTCCGCGCTGGTGACCAACCCCTTTGACGTGCTCAAAACACGACGGCAGGCGTTAATCATGTCCAACGCCCCGGCTGCGAAAAATTCGAGCATACCGCTCCTCACGCGCATCCTGCAGACCGAAGGCGCGTCGGCACTGTTCGCCGGTTTGTTGCCTCGAGTGGCCAAGATTGCGCCTGCGTGCGGAATAATGATTGCATGTTACGAGGTTCGTGTCTTTGCTTTAGCCCTGGTCCGCGTTTAACATTTGAACTTTAGGGAGTCGGAAAGTTGTTATTGAGCCCACAAAATTAGCAGCCGGATCTCTGTACTCTACACCGTACATAGATATTAATGAGACACTATATAGACACCACCACCGTGTATTAACTACATTGCAATCCCCGCTTGTCCTAATCGTCACCGTAGCCTGCCCATCTCCCGATTCGTCGTCGTGATCTTGCCCGACGTCTCGTCGACGCGGTTCGCAAGATCATCGAGCAGCTCGATCTGGAGCTGCAGCTCGTTGGATATTGCCTCGCCGAGATGCCGCTGCCGCTGAAGGACCGCTGTCAGCTGCGACACATCCACGTCCTGCTGCTGCATCTTCTGCTCCTGCAGCATGAACAGCCCGTGGTCGTCGAGGGGTCGCGTCTCCTCGGTCTCGTGCGGTTTGGGGGCGGCGGCGGCGCCGAAGACGCGGCCGAAGGACTTTGCAGCGCCGCGGGGCGGGGAGCGCGACGCGCCGCCCATTAGTGCCTCCCGGTCCGAGGCGGGGACGGGAACGGCGGAACCGCCTGCAACGGCGCCGACGCGGCTCGTCAGGCGTGCGACAGTGACCATCTTTCCCAGCCTGTAAGCGGTCAGACCGAGATATTACATATTCGGGGAGAGCCATTACTTCTCGCAGTCGTCCCGCAGCCTACCGATCATGTCCGTCCGGCGCTGCAGCTCGCCCTCGCTCATGCCGCCCATCGCGAGCTCCTGCAGCCCCGCCGCAAGCCGCCCGACGCGCGTGATAACGCCCGCCAGCTTCTTCTTCGCGGCGACGTTGCTCGTGTGCGCACCGTTCGGGTCGCCAATGTCCGAGAGCGCATCGCGCTTGTTGAGGTCCGCGCGGACGTCGCGCACGCGCGCCTGCAGCTCGATGTGCTCGTCGAGCCACGACGCGAGGGTGAACTGCCTTTCGGTCCCGCCGCCGAACTCACCTCCCCCGTCGGCTTGCCTGCCGACGGGGATGCCGAGGAACTCCCTGAACGCAAAGGCGTCGCGCCATTTGGGGTCCTTGGCGGCGACGATGGCGCGCAGGAAGGCCTCGAGGCCCGTGCGGCGCTCCTCGAGCAGCTTGGGGTCGGTGTGGGAGCGGAAGATGGAGAGAGAATGCTTCGGGGGCAGGGGCGCGGGGGGCTCACCACACGCGGTCTTGAGGGTGGCGTGGAGGTCGTCGAACTCGGAGTAGCGCCGCCAGATGGGCCATTCACGCACATTCGCCTTTACGCGGATCTCGTAGACCGTGTGCGGCGACGGCGACGCCCGCTCCTCGTACCGCGGTATAAGCACTGACTGAAGCATGGAAGATGACGTAATGTCTACCGATTTCCTCGAATGATCACAAATCGCAACGGAAGTAACCTAAAGAGCACGCTAAAAATCCACCACCCTACTCCCCTCGTCGCGAGGAAGGCTACGAACCCCGGAAACACGTCCGCCGTTATATCCTCCAACTCCACCTCCGTGAACCCAATTTCCCGCATCAGCGCGACGTACTCGTCCGCCGAGATCCTGTTCTCGCGCGGCATGACCCCGGAACCGACCACGAACCGCGTCCACCACCCGTCGAGCGCCCCGTTGGCGAAGCAAATATCCGCGAGCGCGACGGCACCGCCGGGCCGGAGGCGCGCGTGCGCCTGCCGCAGGAACGCGGCCCGCGAACGGAAGTGGTACGCGCAGTCGAGCGCGAGGATCGTGTCGTATTTACTTTCATCGGACGACGACGGGTCGAGCGGGTGTCCGCGGGCCCCGGGGCGGTAGACGGCGTCGGAGGCGTGCAGGTCAACGGGCACGGGTTGGTTGAGGCGCGCGACGCGGGCTTGCGAACGGCGGTGGTGCGCCGCGAGGCTGGTGATGCCTGTGAGGTGCGAAGGGCGCGGCACGGAGGGGTGTGTGAGCAGGAGGATGAGCGATTCGCCGGTGCCGTGCCCGACGTCTGCATTCCATTAAAAAAGAAAGTAACGACCTAGGTGATACGACCAACCTAGCACCCGTCCGCCGGGTTTACATCGTGCTGCTTCGACGAGCTTCAACGCCAAAGCTGCAGCCAGTCAATCAGGGTCCACGTTAATCAAATCGCAAGCCTCGCCTTCGCAAGCCCTGGGAAAAATATCTGTATCCTACACCTGTTCGCATGAACTCAACGAGGAACGGGCATTACTTATGTACCTTCCAGTACCCCATATTAAGCCATTCCGTCCGCGGCACGTCCTCGCCGGGCAGCTTGTTGAACGCGAGGTGGAACTCACCGTACGGATCCGCCGCGGAGGACCGTTTGCCAACCATGATCCAGAATACGAGAACGATAATCAGAGCAGAGGCCAAGGCGAGGAGTAGTACATTCATTTTGTTGGTAGGTATAGGCCGTACACGCGGAAAATGAATGAATGAACGAAAGAATCTTGCGGGACGCGATTTCGAATAAAAGCAAAGTTTCGTGGAGAGACCGCAAACGCACGCGACGCGTTCGGAAATAGAATGCCAAAGTTTGATTGATGTGCCGTCATCGACGTTTTCGGAAATCTACGCACGCGTCCCCGCCTCCTCAGCAAGGCCTGTAGCGGCACATTGATCTGCTTCATTTGGATACTTGGTGGGAGACAAAAAAACATACGAGGTGAATATAATGCATGTAGATTGGTGAATGCGCGAAAACATTTGAAAAGCACTACAACAACAACGAGGACGCAACTATTAGTATAGTACAAACGACTTCCCTTCCCTCCGTAAAAATACAATACAGGGTGGCCAGCCACGGGTTATATTGAAGACGAGTGCCGCGGTTGCGGCTCCTCGTTGCCTTCGCGGATGTCGTGGTCGCCGATAACGTACCGCAGCACGTCGCTGAGGGTAATAATGCCGAGCAGGCGCCCCTTCTTGCCGCCGGCCTTCTCTTCCTCCTGGCGATATAATGTCAGAAGAACATAAGAAAAAAAGATTGAATAGGACGGACCTCGCCCTCCACCACCACTAGCCGATGCACCCGCCGTTTCTTGATCAGCTCCAACAGCGTCCGTAGGGAATCGGTCGCCGTGCAGATGACAACACCGAGAAAGTCTGGCGAACGCGTCTTGAGCGCCTCAGAGACGGTGAGATCGAGGTTCTGGTAAACTCCCAGGCGTACGAGTGTCTGTGCACTTCCATGAGCATTGGTTAGGGTTAGGAACGCGGGGCGGCATACCATGACATCAACGGTCTCGTACATGTCGACCACGATCCCGTCCTTGTCAATGATGGGAACTGCGGAGATTGAGCGCTCGGAAAACATATGCACGACGTCGAAGACTGGGGTGTCGAGCGTCGCAGTCGCGATGGGGTGGAAGGGGCTTATACCGGACGAACTGACATACGTGCCGATCTTCAGCTTGCGCAGGGACAGATGGAGCTGCTGGATTTCGGACGGACACTATGATATATTGAATCAACGTAAGTATAAAAAAACGCGGAGGAAAAAATTGAGCGGAAGACAAACATTCAGCGCGATGAATTTTAGTAGCCGGTACTGGGTCAGCACGGAGACGATCACTTCGTGGCCCGTTTCTGTATCCCTGTCCAACAACGGGAGTCGTCGGGCGTGGGTCTGCATGAGAACCTTGGCGGCATCAAGCATCGAACTGTTAGGATGTTCGCTGAGGAGGGGTGGCTCGGCTACGCCGAGATTCTTCTCGATCTCTTGGGCGCCATGAGCCGTGTTCAAAAACGAATGCGAGGTACACACCTCTGAGCGACTCGAGGCGGAATTTGTCCACATCCTCGAGACGGAATTTGTCTTCTGTCGAGGCACCGACGGCGGTTTTGTAATAGTATTGGATTAGATGTATGATGTCGAGGACAGTGAGCATGCCGGCGAATGCAGATTTCTCGCTGTTCCAGAGAGGCGCGGATACGACATCTTTGGTGGAATTGAATCGCGGATCCAATCAGAGTGATTATTGGACGCACTGTTTGCAAGGAGACATTGCAGTGCACGAGTTACGCTGAGCTTGGTGTCCAACACAATTAGCCGGAAAGATACAGGGAATGCGTCGTATCCTGTCCTCCCTCTGAGCATAGCCCGAATTCCATACAGTGCAGCCTCATGGCTGTCGTGGTGAGGGGGTAAATGTGAGGCGGCTCTTCTGCGAGATGGTTTGCGCCTCGGTGTGGGGGGATTTGTTTGCATGATGGAATATTCTCCGCAGCCGTATTGTCTGCGTATCTGCGAGATCAAGGGATATCCAGAGGCGATGAATAGGCAAATGCGCAAGGGAATTGCTCTCCGCACTGGGAAGTCACGCGTGACAACACAGTTTCCGTTTCTCATCTCCATGGCCGGCTTGTATGATAACGGCGAGCCCTTCTTCGTCGTGGCAGACGATGACCAGAGTCCCGGTCTACCTCCGGGGGACGCCCTATTCGTCCTCCTTCCCCTTCTTATAATTCTCTTCACCCTTCTCTTTATTTTATTCCTTGTCCTCGTATGCGCTCTGCTCCTCCGCCGAAGGCGCGGCATCATGCTCCGCGACAGCGATGGGCCTGTCGACATGAGCAGGGAGGACTTCATAGACGGCGATGGCGGCTTCGAGGGCCTCGAAACTCGATGGCTCGAGAGCGTCAGTGACAACGTCCGCCAGGCTTATCTGAGGGCACGAGGTTCGTAGCGCATCGTCTGCAATCTACGTGGTTTCCCACTCATCCCGCGTGCGACAGATTACCAGCTCCAATATCTACCCAACTCTCTCCCGACAGACATCACTCTTTCCCAGTTCCTATCCATCCAGGAGAAGGGCGTGTCCGCCTGGTCGTTCGAGCCCGACTACGAAACCGTCAACTCCCTCATAGTCCACGCCCGCACCGAGATCACGTTTCTCCCGGATCCCGCCTCGTCGTCCTGTGTCCAGTCCAACCTTCCCCTCCCCAAGCTGAACGAGGTCTACTACTGGGAGGTCAAGATGTTTGATCTCCCAGAGTCCACCACCGTGGCCGTAGGGCTAGCCACGAAGCCCTACCCTGCATTTCGGCTTCCGGGCCTCAACCGCTATTCCGTCGCCTATCACTCCAACGGCGACAAGTCCCATAACTATCCGTTCACCGCCTCGCAGTTTGGCCCTCCGCTCAAAGAGGGCGATGTCCTTGGGCTGGGATATCGACCGCGTACTGGGACAGTGTTCTTCACTCGGAATGGGCGGAAGCTTGAGGATGCGTTTGTGGGTCTTAGCAGATGGAATCTCTTCCCGACCATAGGTGCAGACGGCCCCTGCAGTGTGCACGTCAACCTTGGGCAAGCGGGTTTCGTGTTTATCGAGGCCAACGTCAAGAAGTGGGGTCTTGCGCCGAGCGTTGGGACGCTTGCACCGCCACCAGCGTATGGCAGTGAACGTGGTAGCATCCTCCTGGATGTGGGTGGCCGTGTACGGGCCGCCAGAAATGATTCAACGCCGGCCAACACTCCCGCCTTGGCCTCACCGCTGTCCCGACGGACATCTCATCGATCGCGACGACCAAGAGGTCCTGGTGGACAGGTCTCTTCTCCTCTGCGAACTTCGTCGTTCAGCGAAGCTCCGATGACTCCCCCTCCGCCAATAACGCCCATCATCGAGGATGCGCCAGACCTTAATGCTCCTGGGCCATCGACGTCGCGGAGATACATTTCCCCCACCGATTTGCCATTCCATGCACCACCAAACACTAATCTGCCTAGTGACGTCGAGGAAGTAAACGAAGACGAGCGCTCTTCCCCCTCCTCTCCCGCGAACTCCTCACGCTCCCTCTCCCCGGACCTTCCCGCAGGTGCGAGAAACCCGTTTACCACGCCTCGGCGTCACCGTCCCTCCTTCACTCACATGGCCGCATCGTTGTCCGACTCAGGCTCAGAATTGACCATCCAGGTACACCCGCCTCCCCCTGAGTCCCCAATGACACCCAACCCGCCCACGCCTAATGTGCTTGATATCCATTTGCAGGCGCTTTCATCCACACACCGGCGGACGTCGAGCGGCGGGAGCCACTCGAGCCGGGAGTTGGATGACCGGCTACCCGCGGAGACGCTCGCCAGGCGAGACCCCCCGGCGTACTCACCGTTGGATGCGTTCACATATCAGGACGGGGTGCATATCGATCTGCCTGCAGAGGTCATCGCTGCGGCGCTCGAAGGAAACGCGATGCCTGCGAGTGCCATTGGGCATGGTAACTCGGACAGGCAACGAAGGACCAGGAGGCATTAAATATTGGACGTGGGACGGTCGCACTTCCGTCGATGCAGTAAATTTCAATCTACCCCACACGATATGTTGTAATATTTTCTCGTTTCGGTCACACTATCATCCTCTGGACTTGGATCACTGGCTGACCGGCTTCAGGCGATTGCATACTTGCTGTCCTTCGCACGCGGTCAGACCGGCTATCTTTCGCTGTATTCGTTGAATCAAGGGCGCTCCTCAGAGATAAGGGCTGTCTAATGGTCTCGTGAGATTTTGTTCTCTCTGGTTGGCATGCGACGCCCTCTTCAACTTGCAGCGGTGCTTTCAACGCTATCCCTCTTGATCGCAGCGCAATCGGTGCCCAATCCTCTGAGCTGTGAGGACAGCATCGACGGGAAGGTCCCTTTGCAGTCCATCGACGTACCTTGCATCTTGGGCTGCGACTGTATAACTGTGAAGCCAACGGGGGCCTCGTTGCCCGGCGAAGTCAACACTACCTGCCTTGCGTACTGCAACCTCGACTGCGTACGCAAAGACGCGACGCCAGCGCAATTGGCGCTTGCCCCGAGCTGCTGGAACACATGTCAGGCTCAGCATGCAACCCTCGAGAAAACCGGGTGGTGCATGTACTGTTGTGTCGATGGGTACAGTGACCTCGTCACCTCCACACCGCCAGCGCCGGGGGAACCGACGAATACGATGATAGACGGCCACAGTGGGACCCTCGATCGTATGTCTATTCTTTCTATCTGTTTGCGTGGCTCACGGTGCGCCAGCCGCCAAGGACGCTGTGGCGTGGAGGAGCTGGTATCGGTCCCAGACCGCGATGCCCATGACAAGCATCCCCGTGCCCGCCGCATCAAATAACGCTCAGCCCTCGACGCCGTCACGCTCTAGTGGCAGCAAGACAAAGTCTGCCGCGAATTTTTTCTCCGAACCTGATGTCGTTTCGACGGCTCTGACATTTCCATTTCAACTCGCCTACAACGGAGATCCCATTCTACAGGCGAAGTCCCTGCTTTTCATCGCCTTGTCACTGTATTTTGGTGTACGGATTGTCTGCTGGAATATGGCGGCCAGTCAACCTGATTCTGATAGTACGGCACATGCTTCTGCGGCTGCAGCGTTGCGGGGAAGGCGAAATCGCCTGAGAGTAGTCGCGGTCGCTGGCCTAATTTTGGCTCGAGTATTGTATTCAACAGCTTAATGTAGCATTTAGCTGCACCCAAGGAAATACTGCCACTGAACTAACACACTTCAATTTTCTGCCCCTCTGTTTTAACCTTTAGTATACGCAGATATAAGTCAACCCAAGAATGTTTACCTTCAGTATACAAGGAACGAATCTTCATACTAAGCAATCCGAGCGGCGAGGTACGTTAAAAATGATAGAGCAGCAAGAAGCAAGGGGTCCGTGTGCGAAACGGAATTTGCCATGCTATTCGCAGCCGTAGAATCAGCTTCTGGGGTAGCAGCGCTCGGAACCCCAGAGCTCGTCTGAATGGCACTCGTACTAGACAGGATCGTGGAAGAAGAAGTCGGGCCAGGCAGGGGAGCTGCAGGACTCGGCGTCGGTGAAGACGTAGTGAAAGGCGTAGACGTCCTGGGGATCACAGTCTGTGTCTGATACCAGCTTTGCCACGCAGGAGGATTCGTGAATGCTGGCGCGAGTGAGCCACGTGAAACAGACAGACTTGACAAGAAAGGAATAAACATACGGTCGACTGTCAGACTTTCGCTGTCTATCACTGTAATCGTCGGTGCTCCCCGGGCTAACGACGGCACACAGGTCGTGGAGGTGACGACGTCGGTGTACCCATCGACACACCAGTACATGCACCACCCGAGGTTCTCGGGTGTTGCATTTTGACCCTGGCATCGATCCCAGCAGCTCGGGGCAAGCGCGGATTGCGCCGGCGTCGCGTCTTTGCGTACGCAGTCCAGGTTACAGTACGGATAACAGGTAGTGTTGATGGACCCGGGCAGGAAGCTCAGAGTAGCCACGTCAATTTGGCAATCGCAGCCCACAATGCAGGGTATGTCGATGGACTGGAAGGGTGGCGAGCCATCAATGGTGTCCTCGCAGATCAGAGGATTGGGCAAAGACAATATCTGGGCTGCTGCAGCGGAGAAGAAAAGCAACGGCAGCGCCCCGCTTGCAAGAGGTCGCATACTAGATGACTCGAGTTGTAGGAAGCGTACTTGAACACTGATGCTTAAAAGACAAAGACATAGAAAACCGATGCGATCAGTTCCGCGCCTGTTTCTTTTGACAGTATGTGGCTCGCTTGATTTATAGTTCCGCGCGACGAGAACGCCAAAGCGCTGATCGTTATACACAAAATCGAGTCGACCCAAGAATGATAGATTCCAAAAATGCGTCTTAATACCAAGCAATGCGAGCGCCGAAGTAAGTACAGTGAGCATGATAGAGCGGTAAGGAGCAGGGGATCCGCCTGTAAAACGGAAATTGCCTTGATTTTCGGAGACATAGAACCAGTTTCTGGCGAGACAGAGGCAGCAGAGCTCGTCTGAATGGCACTCGTGCTAGACGGGATATGACTGAGTCGCAAGAAGCTTGAACATAAGTGCCTGCGCTGGAAAGGCGAAGAGTTGAAGTTCACGGTGCGATCACTGGATCACTTCTGCTAATCACCGTCACGCATATCTCACGTGCGGACGCGTTGGAAGCCGAACTTAAGCCTTCGGAAAATAGGGCAAACGTCGCCTCACCTCTCCACCGTTGGCGCGCTCATTCCACGGAAGCATGCCTCGCAGTATACCCCAGGCGCCCCTTGCCCGTATACCCTCATCGCATCACTTCGCGGTTTCGGGCACCACCTCTACATGTACCCGTCCACGATTCACCAACGCACAGGTCGTTGTTCTTGAACAGCTATTCCACAATAACACCCATCCAACTCTGGAGGAACGGCAAATTGTTGCTATAAATACAGATATGTGCGCATTCCGGTTTACCTCCAGACCAGCTGCTGAGTTTTCTATTGCAGGGAAGTAAACGCAGTCACAAGCTGGTTCCAGAGCAAACGCAAGGCGACTTCTCGCCATCGTCCTATACACACACGCAACATCACTATAAAGGACAGCACTAATACCCACCGACGTCCAAAGTCGTCGTCGTCTGCGAGTTCCAGGTCTTCCTCTAAGACGTCCGCATCCACATCCGCATCTATACGCCCCTCCTTAGACTGCGTCGCGTCTCGCTCTGAATTGCACGGCCCGCCGCCCCGCACGCCTTCGCGCCGACACAATTCACACACACCCCTCTGGGCAAACATGGCCTCTTCCCCCATCGCCCCTCCTTCCAGCCCCTTTGCACGCGACTACGTCGAGTTCGGTCGGGGACAACGCACGTGTACCCTCGAATGGGCTTGTGCGCGCAGCCGCCTCACTGCAAAGGATGAAGAAAGTGTACCCGAGCTGCTCCTCGACGTCGAGGATGATACGGATGTGGAGCATGTGGAGGCGGTAACGCCGCCGCGCTCCTGCGATTCATCCTGGAGCGGCACTGTTCAGGAAAAACGCGCTGTGCCGAAAGGAGAGGAACACGACGAGGAAACGATGAAGGCTGCCATGGTCCTGTGCGATCTCATGAACCGGTAGGCGAGCAGCGGACGCATCGGACGACAATAAGTCGAGTTTAGAAGTCTTAATCTCTGCACAAATCTTGTATAATGCTGGCGGTTTTTATGGGCTTGACGCCCAATACTGGATGTCTTCATGTACAATGTGGAAGTCAATAATTACAGTGGGAGCATTTTTATCGACAGCCCTCGGAGTTTCGTCGAGTAACAGCTATATCTTTCACGCCAGTCTGTGGGTTTCCATTGGGGCTCGCAGACTTCAAAGGTCCTACGAAATCGAGTTCGAACATCATGTTAAATATATTCGATTTATTGGCCAAGTCACCTTTAAGTTTGGCCGCTCTCTGTGTTCCAGGATTGTTTATATTCCTTGACGGACTCCTCTGGGTGTTTTCATGAGCTCCGTTGTCTCTGTCTTGTACGGCAGAACTCGACCTCCTGCGAAGGAGTATCGCTATCTTCCGCCTCGCTAGCCACAGTGAAAATACCAGGAGGATCAATATGGCCGCCGATATCAGGCCGATGAATCTGTGAACTCCGGGAGGGGAGTCGACTGGCCCTATGGTTTGCTCGGGCTCTTGTGAGTCCGCAGTGGAGGTTCCATCTCCGGATGCGCCGCCATCATCAACATCTCGCTGGTACGGCTTGTCCACATCGTGTCGGAAACTCGGGGTGGACATGGTTCATGGATTTTGCTCGCTCATCCAATAGGTATATATGCCTCACCTTCAAGACGAACTGCAGCCGAAAATGATCTGCATCTGAAAGTGCTGTCCGTTTGCCGCCAGCCACTACTCGGGACAGTCTTGCGACGGGAGGTACGAAACGGAGCTAAGGGGAATTTGGGCCAATTTGTTTACAGGATGTCGTACAAACTCAGGGATCCAATCTCTTCGGGTCTCTGGGGAACATGGATGCCCGACGTATGTTGTTTAGCTTCAAGAAAAGCATGAGCACCCGTTCTAAACCGATTCCACCTCCGCCGTGAGGTGCACAACCCATGCGGAAGCCATCGAGATAAGCTTTCATGGACTCCGGGTCGACACCTTTGCTGCGCATCTTCTCCGCAAGTAGAGCGGAGTCATGGATACGCTGGGCGCCTGAAAGAATCTCCTCGCCACGCATGAAGAAGTCATAGGAATTGGACAGCGTCTAGCAAAGGAAAAATCAGGTTTCATACACGAGTCAAGCACAGAGTTGCTTACTGGGTCTTCCGGGTCGGGCATCGTGTAGAAGGGACGAAGTTCCATCGGGAACTTGTCAATGATGAAATAATCGGTGTCGTATTTCGCTTTAACGAGCCGGCCAAGTTTCTTCTCGTTCTCCGTGCTAAACTCGTGATTCAGCGTTTGAATGGCGTGTGAAGAGAAACATTGAACGCACTTGATGTCATCCGAGTGTGTTATGAGCTGCCCATTCATGGTTGCTCCGTCTTCGATAAGGATATCGATGGCTTGCCGGAATGTTAATTTCAGGGTGCCTTCCGGACCCTCCCTCCATTTGAACTCGTCAGCCGGGAATTGCTTCCCAACGATGGCAATTTCGCTGCTGTACTTTTCTCGAAGGCCGCGGAAGATGCTCAGAAATAGACTGTCGAGCAGTTCCATGACCTCGTGATAGTGTTCTTCAATCGTCATCTCCAAATCGAGCCCCATGAACTCGGTGAGATGGCGATGGGTGTTGGAATCTTCAGCACGGAATACAGGACCGATCTCATACACCCGTTCAAAATCCGCTGCGATGGCCATCTGTTTTGCGAGCTGCGGAGATTGCGCAAGGAAAGCATTTCCTGGGAAGAATTCAAGTATTAGGATCCGAGCCCAGAACAAACGCGCTTCTACCTTTGAAATAGCTAACTTTGAACACCGAGGCGCCCGACTCGGTTGCAGCACCTTGGAGTTTGGGACTGTGAATTTCTAAGAAGCCATTGCTGTTAAGGAATTGGCGGAAGAGATCGCCAATTGCGGATTGAAGTTTGAAAACAGCTTGATTTGTTGGTGTCTGCATCAAGTATCAGTAGGCGTAAGGAGCTCCAGAAACATTAACGTGCTCGGAGATCGAGAACTCGACTGTTGAGTCGCGTGTCGAGTAAAACCCGGTTGAATTGCGGCTTGCCATCGGCGTCGTTAATCACTTCCTCGGTGTCAGCGGCCTCTGTGTCAGGGCGAGATGCATCCTCTAATGTGAACGGCAGCCGCCCCTCGATTCCCGAGATGAGATGCAACTATGAACGCGAGTTGGTTGAATTTAAATGAACTCACACAATAAAGAAACCAACTCACCTGGGAGATATGAACTTCTACGTCCTGCACACTTGCACTCTTTATCGGCTCAGGACTCTTACGAACAACACCTTGAACGAGGACGATACTCTCGTCGGCCAAGCCCGCAGCCCATTTCACCATTTGTTTGGAAACCTTTTCCGCAGTGACAACGAGTAAAGCTTGTACAGAGTCGGAACGCTGTCGGAGGTTAAGGAAGACTATCTTGGCGCCCTGCGCTCGCGAAGTTTGCACACGAGAACGGAAAAGCACGGTTTCTCCGTCGCGTGCTGAAAGGGAAGATATTTGGGCTCGGGGAAGCTGAGGGCGCGTCTGCGACTGGTGGAGAGGCAGGGACCCATAGAATTCGGCGGCAAAATCCTACATCGATGAAAGATCAGTCTCGCCATTCTCTCAAACGATGAAGATGGCCAGACGATTTCGACGGCGGCTTGCTGCATCGCGGCTAGTTCCTGTTGTTTAGCGGCCTTTTCAGCGGCCTTCTTTTCCTTTTCAAGTGCCTTTTGACGCTTTTTCAGTTCGTTTTTGGATGGACCAGCGGCGGCGTCTCCAGCAATAATGGGTTCTTCGACTCTGGAAGAGTGTGAGATTGGTGTGGATCGATTTGCAGGGGATGCCGATCCTTACTTTTGAGGGTCAGCCATGTCGCTGTAATAAAGGAAGAGTTAGAGTCAAGACAATTCAGGTCGAGTCAAGAATTTATAACGCGATCGCTCGAGTCAAGGCAGACCGCAAGAAATCTCGACCAAATCGCGACCTAATTAGGATTCCCAAGTGATCGGACTCGGAACCTCTTAACGGCGAACGGAACACTCCGCTTAACCTTTTCTTCTTCCACTTTCATGCTTACCGCCACTTTCACCCGCCGCTCCGCTGGCGTTCGCGCTGGCGTCCTGCGCTCCCTTTCTACCTGGTCTGCTGTCCCCGCGGGCCCCCCAGATGCAATTCTAGGTGTCACTGAGGCATTCAAGGCCGACAAGGATCCTCGCAAAATTAACCTCGGTGTCGGCGCGTACAGGGATGACCAAGGGAAGCCTTACGTGCTTGACTGTGTTAAAAAGGCGCGCAAATGTCCCTGGCGAATTAGTCGATACCCTAACAGTCAACAGGCCGAATCCATCCTCGAAGCCTCCAAGCCCGACAAGGAGTATCTCCCCATCACCGGTCTTGCTGAATTCACCAAGAACGCCGTCAACTCGCATACGGCGCTGACAGTGTCCCCTTGAAGGCCGGTTCTGTACGCCGCAGTAATTCATTATTTATGGGCAACACCTTACGTTCAAAAAGATTTCTGCAACGCAGTCCATCTCCGGGACTGGTGCGCTCAGAATCGGCGCTGCCTTTTTGGCCCGACACTATCCCATGCCAAGGTCGTGTACCTCCCTTCGCCGTCTTGGGGAAATCACGTTCCTATTTTCCGTGACTCGGGTTTTGAAGTTCGCCAGTATGGATACTTCAACCCTGCCACCCTTGGCTTGAACTTTGAGGCTCTCAAGGCGGACCTACTTGTCAGTTTTACTTTTATTTATTTTTCCGGCAAATGTTAAACTGGGTCTAGACCAACGCTCCGGAACACTCAGTCGTACTTCTCCATGCGTGTGCCCACAACCCCACCGGCGTTGACCCCACTCCCGAACAGTGGGCGGAGATTTCAGACATCTGCAAGGAGCGTAAACTCTTCCCCTTCTTCGACATGGCGTACCAAGGCTTCGCTTCGGGTCTACTTCCCGCGATGCCTTCGCTGTTCGTCACTTTGTTTCCCAAGGCCACCAGGTCGCACTCTGCCAATCTTTCGCAAAGAACATGGGTCTTTATGGCGAGCGCGTCGGAGCCTTCTCTTTGGTCACCGCCGATCCCGATGAGAAGGCGCGGGTTGACAGCCAGCTGAAGATTATCATCCGCCCGATGTACTCGAACCCTCCCGCTCACGGCGCCCGCATCGCCAACACCGTGTTGAGCAACGAAGAGCTTTATGCCCAGTGGGAGCGTGAGGTGAAGGGAATGGCCGACAGGATTATCACGATGAGGGAGAACCTTTACAATATCCTCACCAACGACCTCAAAACTCCTGGCAACTGGGAACATATCAAGAGACAGATTGGGATGTTCAGGTACCTTTTCTATGTCAAGCACAATATCCGTACTGACATTTAATTTACTTCAGTTTCACCGGTTTGAAGAAAGAGCAGACGGTGGCTCTCGCCCAAAAAGCCCACGTCTACATGACTGCCGACGGACGGATTTCGATGGCGGGTCTCAATGCGTCGAACATCTCTTACTTTGCTGAGAGTGTCGATGGTGCCGTCAAAGGCAACCTTTAAAATTATTGCTTCTCTGTCTGCGTAGGCCCTAAATCTTCGAGATAGAACTGGATTAGAATAAAGTGGACTAGAGTACTCAATCTAGATGATTTGCAGAGTTTGCGGCCGTGTAAACCAGATCTAGACCTACTTGCTGCGTCTGTTCAGTTTCAAAGATAAAGAACTGACACCGAAACCCAATCCAACCATGCCCGCTTTGCCCATTAGCGCTCCTCGTACCACTCGAGAGTTTGCCCATCCTCAAGGGGACGCCAATCTTCCAATCCCGCAGAAATAAAAGCAAAAAACACAGAGCTTCGACATGAGTAAACTTCTTGCCAATACACGCACGCGGGCCCATGCCTACATGACAATCAGCATCGACCCCATTTTCAACCACAAAGACTCACCGAACATACGTCGTCACAGTTGCGACTGTCACTCTGAAGTGGTGGCAGTGTTCGTGTTCTGTCACGAGACCGTTATTGGCTTTGAACTCGACGCCTTCCACCATGATGAGCCCAGAGGTTTCCCCTGGCCCGAGTTACCTGGCGCGTGGCCAGCTTCTGAATTGCGTCCCACTGTCGATTCCTTCCATCTCGAACACGTCCTCGACTTTCAGCAGCGTCTTATGAGCCAAATGGACAAGCCAAAATACCCTCTCCCGCGTCTTTCACTGCTTCTGTGTCTGCTGAAAGCGCTATTGTTCCTGCCGACTCTCTTGATTCAGGATTGACAAGGGTTCGCGTAAGTTCACTCGTTCTTCTCCTCTTCGTCAAACTGATCCCGCTCGCCTGTAGACTGATACTTCCACATCCATAGCCACGGTGACCCTCACGACATTTCCAATTCACTTCGCTTATATCTTCTTCAGGACACTTCCGTTAGTACCACATACACATCCCGCTCATCCCCAGAACGACTCGTAACAGCAAAGCTGCCTCCATTTTCTTTCAGAACCAAATATTCGGCAGTGGAGGATAGTTATCCGACACGCATACCTCGACCCCCCAATTCCGTTCGTTCCATCTCTGATCAGATTCGTATTCGTACCCGAAGTCAAAGCCAAAGAGAAAGCTTCTTCACTTCCGAGTCACCCTCGCCGCGCTCTCAGAATTCCTGTGCACCAGTTCTTCAAACCTCTCCCTCATCGTCGTTGGATGCAGCTCGTCCTTTCAACCCACTCGTATCACCCATTGTCTTTGCCTCACCCACCTCGTCTTCCTTTCCGCGCTTCTCGAATTCGCGATCTTCACCACACAACCGCTCGTCTTCCTATGATTATAACAGCTCTCCATCTTGGGAAACCTCATACGGCAGCGCGTATGACCCTCGACACATGCTGGTACCTTCGCCCTCGCCATCGCCAAGTCCTTCGCCGATCTCCGGCCGTGCAAACTTCGCTGTGCGGGCTTCCAGCATCGCCAACCGTACCCCATCTATCGAGATCAGCGCCACGATTCCCATGTTGACCAGTCTATCTCTCCCGGCAAGTCCAGAAACTAGCGTGAGCCTTGACGTGGACCCTAGCATTACAAGAAGCCCTCGTCTTTCGCCCATCGACGGCGATGCCAGCCCTTGGAGCCTATCCCTTTCCCCAGCGTCCCCGGTATTGTCGAATGTGCCAGATCTGTCTCTGTCATCCCCAGTCGCCGACAATGTTGTCGATGGACATCTGGTGTCTTTCCCATCTCCTTCCTCTTCCTCTCCGTTTCCATCCCCTGCTCTCGGTAGCATCTCTGAGTCCGAATATGTCGGCAATACAAGTGCTGCAGAATACGCCGCGGCTATCATGTCTTCCGCTTGGGCGTCGGATGGCCTATCTTTGGCTCCAGTTATGCAGCAGCAGGACTCTTCTGACAGAGGGTGAGGTGGTTTCAGTGATCGCCTTGGATGCAGAGCAATCCGAGAATGCGGCAACTTTGGAGGAGGAAGAATTGCCGGAATCTCTTGTTTACTCGCAGAACGCGCTCTCTCTTCTGAGTCGGCAGGAAGCCAAAATGGGCGGTGTAATGGGAAAGATGAGGATGATCAGCAACAAGTTCAAGAAACTGCTCCGAGGCAAGCAAAGGTGGTACGCCATAATGCCGGTGTCAACGTCGATGTAGATGTCCGAAGAGCCAGTGGAAATTCGGTGCTCCCAGAAGCGCTATCGGACGTCATTGATATTCAGAGTCACACCTCTGCAGCACAGATCTACGACAGCCTTCTGCCTAACCATAGTACCGACGGTCATCTTCCGCGGCCACTTCCGCCGCCCCCAGGTTTGGCCGTAAGCTTTTCCAGTCATTTTCTTACGAACCTTGGCTTAACTCTTCCTCCAGGTTCGGAAAAACATGACGCGTCCCATCCTTTCTTCCCAGACCTATTCTCTGGCGGTACCAGAACGAACGACGATATTGCTAGACAAAATACACCCACATTCGTATTCATCCTCCCAGCTCCTCCAGCCATGTTGCGGCGCCCAACGATGATAACGTGCTCCCAAATTGCCATCGCCCGACCTCACGATACATTCGCGTCCAAAGACTTTGGCAGAAATCAAATCCAAACGCCGACTGTCGCTCTCTGTCCTGCCCAACTTCACTCGTGTTTCCTCCCCCAACCCTGCCGTGAATGTTGTCACTTCGAACCGTCACAGAACGAGACCTACATCTGCTCTAGCCTTTTATCCGCGACCTCCCCCTCTTTCCAGTCTCAGAGCCGGTGCTCAGACCGACAGTAACGCGCCAACCGGCCAGCGCTTAGAAGTGCCGAGATTCATATCCTCCCGCCCTGCAACGCCCGCTACCGTTTCTGGTACAGTGCGTTCCGAATCGATACCTGCGGCCCATACCAGCGACAACCACCTCACGGCGGAAGCGATCAAGAAAAAGAATCGTCGTTTTTCCCTTTCTGCTTTATCCAACTTCGCTGGCCATCGGGACGAAGGATCATGGGGACGGAACGCTTAAGGTTATGATTTGCAATTTTTCCTTCTGTATTGAGCACAACCGCATCGTTTATGGTTTGTAGAGCATTGTTACAAGTAATAGCTTTATTTTAGATATCCAAATCCTCGTCCGGATCATCATCGTCAATGTCATCTGCGGAATCGGGATCGTAGAAAATCGCAGCAGGAGCTGTGGACTGCGTCTCCCGTGGTTTCCCTAATCTAATTAGCAAGGAAAAGGAACCAGCGAAAAGAGTTGTTTTACCTTCATGCACATACGGAAGAGGTACTAGAGCTCGAGAACTTTGCTGAGATGCTGTCAGGTTGAGATTGAAGGATACATCCTGTGTTGGATCCAAAACGGTCTATGCTTTCATCAGCAGACGTCTTGAGCAGGCGAGGGAAAATACTTGCAGCTTCGACCACATTGCGTGAATACAATGACTTCAGCGCGACCATCTCGGACAGCGAGCAGGGTCCCTGGGCAAGGGACCATCCTTGCAATGTCCGGTCCACCCCTCGTCTCCGCAAACCTTCGCTCTCGCCCCGCACAATAACCTCGAGCACCAGCTCGTCATCATCTCCGGTTCCCTCTCCATCTGCACCAAAGATTAGGCGTTCGCTTTCATCCACCCGTTCGCTGACGGGGATGAATATTCCCCAGAATTTGGCATCGGACGAAAGAGGAGGAGGAAGAGTAAGATACTCGGCGGAGAGATGGCGGAGGAGCGCCGGTGGATGCGAGATAACATGGGTCAAGGAGGGGGAGAATCCTGGCTGGCACAGCAGCGGTAGGAGAGGCGACGGTGAGAGGGCATGCACGATGAGACGAGAGGGACCTAGCAAGATATGAGCACGACGGAAGGCCAGAACCTACATTCCTACTTGGACGAGCACGGATGAGGGATATCAGCTCGAAAAGAAATTGTACGTGTCGGAAATGGATCCTATATCGGAAGCCAGGGTGTCGACTGAGTCTACAACAAAATCAAGAGGCCCAGCCTGAGCTGGATCCCAGTTTGAGGACGCGTCTACAAGAGCATCGAACGAGTCACCATTTTCAACCGCCGATTGGATATATTGCCTAGGATCTTGGTAGTCGTCCTTGTATCCAGGAACATTGTCCAGCAAATCGTACGTCTGAACTTGACTTCCTTGTAGTGAAAGCAAGGACGAATGCAGAAAACAGAAGAGTAGAGCGCTGCCGGACGCGTTTTCCAACAGCTGACGGATAATTCCTATGCCAGACTGTGCAATCGAGGACTGAAGAGAAGAAAAGGTTGCTGACGCGGACGTGGTTCGCGAAAGAAAGACATTGTATGCGACAAGTACAATCAGCTACGACGGCGTCCCAATTAGGCCTTCTTCTTTTCCCAAACATTCCTCTGCAGCGAACACAGCCCCAACTTCCATCGAAACACCCCGACCGTGGCTAAATGGTCTCGAGAAGGAATCCTGCCTCCCTCAGAGATTTCCGTGTGTACGGAGCCAACGGCGAATCAGTAGCTTTAATTTGTTGGACAGTAGAGTTTGCGTTGAAACACCGCGTAAGTGCATGCGACAGCAAATCGTCCTGTATTCCGGCAGCAGGATATGGCTCCTGGACGTAGAAATGACGGATCGTGGCACTCTTAACGTCGTCATTGGGGTAGAATCATCTGAGGCATCGATTGCAATGAGGCCCACAAATTTGTCGTTATATTCCACTATCCAAAATCCGGAGGCAGGAGACCGAGCATAATGGTCCTTTATGTTGCCTCGCATGTCTGGTGCACGGAGAGCATTTTGTGTCAGGCTTTCAAAGTAGGCCGGTTCAGCCTGTCCAGAAATAAAACACAACGGTCAATCAGTACTACAAGAACTAACCAGTCGATTCCGAACATAAGGGGCACAAAAATAGTGGCAAAACTAGTCAAATCAACGTGGGCAGGGTGATAGATTATTAAAGACACTGACGCAGGTAATGGTTGAAGATAGCCTAGCCAGCCGAATTGAGGTTGGGATACCATTTCATGTATTCCATGAAAGCAGTAGATAAACCTCGGAGCAAACATGTCGATGAAATGGTGGAGGAGGATGGTCGAGACTGATTTACCTAGCCAGATTGCAATGTACACTGGGCTGAAATAAGCTGTTGAGAGTTAGCGGCCGTTTGGGATTGCTGTGAGGAACGCACCCCGTCTGTTTGCTGCGCTAGTGACTCCATGTTCGCCTTTGCGACCATGAAACGCAAAAGCTTCTCATCTGCGTTTGTGATAGGGCGGATGGCCCCAGAGGACATGGTGAAGGGAGAGGTAGCAAGACATCATGACGGGACTGACAGTGACAGTGTTGCTTCGAAGTTTCCATTTCGGGTATACGATCAAACGTGCCCCTATAAATCGCGTCTTCCACTTACCTCGTCGTCCAACTTCATTACGCTCGCCTCAGAACTCCAGCTCTCCATCATATCTCACCCCCCCCCTTCTGATAAATGCTATCTCCATCTTGTACGCCGATTCTTGGTGTGCCATTTGAACAATTCCAAGTTGCTCAGCAGAAAAGACGATTTTCGTAGTCGAGAGGCCAAGAGAGGAGCATTTGTGCGCGTAGTCTGAACAAGAGCGAATCGCGCAAGATGGATATCGAATGTTGAGAATGGCAGGGAAGGAATCTGTGCCAAATCTGTGACCATGGGGTCGATCTCACCCATTTACTTGGTGTGCGAAACATGGCTGGGAGAGAAGATGCGGCGGATGCAGCGTTCGATTAGGTTTCGATGTGGAGTGTTTGACTTAGACTCAAGCCAAAAGGATTATTGCATATAAACCTTACAAAAAAGGACGCCGCAAAAAAGGCGATCAGCACTTCCATAGTAGTCTGTAGTGCACTTGGTACTAATGAAAGTCCTCCGTGAAGTGGCGACTCACCGAACTCGACGACGACACGTACTGCACAAACGGGCGCGAAGGCAGTTTCGACAAGTTGCGGTTTGACCCTCCAGTATGATGTCGGGGCATGAATGCGACCGTTTCGTCCAGCGGGCCGAGTATTTCACTGTCAAGCCTGTGGCGTAGCTTGTACACATGTAGAGCATTGTCGGAACATGTTGAAGGTGAAAGAAAGTCGGCCCGCAGGTCCGGACCGTCCGTCCGCAACTTGGTCTCAACCGCAATGCTCATTACCAAGAATTCCATGATATTCTTCGCCGTTAGACGGTGGTCGTCCGATTCGCATCTTTGTCATCTCGCCTGTCGTTCCCAATTACCCGCAGGCTAAATTTCCAGGCAAGCCACGGCGCGTCCTGAGATTCGTCGTCCGTGCTAAATCCACTGCAGGCGTTGTAGTGTTCAGGTTAGATAGGTCTGGTTATATATTATATTTCCGTCCTTTCAGCGCGATCTTTCCTAGTGAAATATATCAAGTTACTGGACCTGTGGAAAGGTAGGGTGCGCGTCGCGCATATCTCACCCAGCTTGATATAATGCTAGGTTCGCCGGATCGATCGCGAGTCAAGGATTCGTCGTGGGTATGTGAAGCGCCAGGGCTTGGGGCGAAGCGGCTCATGTATTTCGGGCAGCATGCCCCTCGACTTACCACGAGTTCGAGGGTCCGAAGCAATCCCATACGATGTGGAAGGTCGGTTGGCTGAACAAAACCAGATAGCTTTAACGTTTACTCGCCGCGGAAGGTACCGACCGAGGCAACAAGTACAAGGTAAACATATCATGACTTCGACCACTGGCAGAGCGATCAGTTTACTGGTTCTAGATCGAGAAAACTGTCGCAGCATACGACGAAGTAAGAATAAGCTTCTCATATGGGTCCTCTGAATCTCACAATTTCAGGACGCGACACTGTCCATCGACCTCCTGATGGGCTTGAAGAACTGCAATGGCCGCATCGCAGGTACACTAAAATATCTTCTCGTTGTTCATCTCATTGTTTGAAAGCTACGGGAATGTGCCTTGGTGGCCATCTTGTACGTGCAATTATTTCCACTGCACAAATAACTGATGCCCGCACTAGGCATTCCGAGTAAGTCTCGATGCAAGGAAAAAATCCTTATAGCACACCCATTCCAGGCTGCCTTTGACCCACGCGTTCTTGCGACCGTCTGTTTCTTTGCGACGGATATCCACGGCGCGTCGCTCGGCAAGGGGGGCGACGACTCTCTCGTCCGAGTTCGCAAGGGGGATTTGACCGGAAAAGGCGAACTCGTCGTAAGGACGCCCCGCTTCTCATAAGTATTGTCTCTTGGGTTCTAAACCTCTTCGTTCCAGATGATTTTCGGAAAACAGGTATGCATAACTCCCTATTCTTACCTCACATCGCGCCAACGGCTCTCAGGACACTCACGTCCCGCGCGCCGGGCGCGACCTCATCCGCACCACGCTCGAGGACGCCAACGTCCCTGTCTCGGTGATGGAACCATGCGTACATGTGCGTTTGCATACTGACGACGGATCGCAGTTTCTTGAAGTTCAAGCGCAACACGCGTTTATTCGAGATGAATCATCCAAAGGCCGCTGGGACGCCGCGTTGACGAGGTCGCTTTTCACTTTTATGATGGAGGTGTTTGAAAGAACCGTCGGTCGCGACTTGGGCCCTCGTGTAGATTTGAATAAAGAACCTGAGCATGTATGTTAGAGCGGAAAACTTTGTACGACCCGAGAAGTCGAATTGTATTCTGTAAAAGCGCAACGTTGGGATTAGCCGATTGAATCTTTTGGGATTATCACATAATAAAAGAGAATCTTCCATTCGGCAAAACTGAAGGAATCTCGTATTCTCTAGGCAAAGACACAAATCCAAGATGTGACTCATTTCGGGATCCAGATTGCAGCCAACCGAAGGACCGACTTACTTTCTTTCACTTTGTTCCATGTTCACTAATCAAGACCGTGAATTGCAGAGACATGGGCGGCGCACGAATCACTTGACATGACCTCGCCGCCTCGATCGTTATCGTGAATACAGTGTACGTGAGGAAGGAAGGTGGTGGTAAAACATCGAAGGTACAACGACAGACGACGGAGTATAACAGAGAAGGAGAGGACGGAAGAGAAAATTATACAGAATTCTTGTACATCTAATCCCTTTACTTCTTCTTGGCAGCCTTCTCCGCGGACTTCGTGACTGGGAAGAAAGGATGAATGATGAGCGAGGGCAAAAACAAGTCGAGAAGGAGGCGTACCCTTGCCCGAAGACTTCTCGCTCTTGTCGACCGATTTGATGATACCGACAGCCACGGTCTGCCGCATGTCACGGACGGCAAAACGACCAAGCGGAGGGTACTCGTTGTAGGACTCGACACACTGAACCCCGTGTTAACAACGATGCCAAGCGCGAGCAAGATTCAACATACCATGGGCTTACTCGGGACGAGCTTGACAATGCAAGAGTCACCGCTCTTGATGAACTTGGGGTTGTCCTCAATCGATTTGTTTGTCCGGCGGTCAATCTTCTCAAGGAGCTCGGCGAACTTGCAGGCAATGTGGGCAGTGTGGCAATCGAGGACGGGTGCGTAACCAGCGCCAATTTGACCGGGGTGGTTGAGGACGATGACCTGGGCGTTGAAGGAAGCGGCCTCCTTTGCGGGGTCGTTCTTCGAGTCCGAGGCGACGTTTCCACGGCGAATATCCTTGACCGATACGTTCCTTTGAAAATAGATCATTAGTTGATTGGCCCCTATTTATACGCCAAGAAAAGAAGCTCACTTGACGTTGAAACCGACGTTGTCACCGGGGTTGCCCTGCTCGAGCTGCTCGTGGTGCATCTCGACGGATTTGACTTCAGTGGTGACGTTGGAGGGAGCGAAGGTGACGACCATGCCGGCCTTGATGATACCGGTCTCGACACGTCCGACGGGCACCGTGCCAATACCACCGATCTTGTACACATCCTGGAGGGGGAGACGGAGGGGCTTGTCGGAAGGCCGGACGGGGGGCTCGATGGCGTCGATGGCCTCGAGGAGGGTCTTGCCCTTGACAACACCAGCCTTGGTCTCCTTGGTCCAGCCCTTGAACCAGGGCATGCTGTGGGTCGTGTGAGCAAAAGGTAATACACGGGGGGGAAAAATCGAAATCATACTTGGTGGACTCCTCCAACATGTTGTCGCCGTGCCAGCCCGAGATGGGGACGAAGGCAATGCTTTTGGGGTTGTAACCGACCTTCTTGATGAAGGTGGACGTCTCCTTGATAATTTCGTTGAAACGGTCCTCGCTCCACTATCGAAAAAGTCATTAAGCGAATCGAATCAAGATAAGGGGTAAAACACAAACCTTGGTCGTGTCCATCTTGTTGACGGCAACGATGAGCTGACGCACACCGAGGGTGAAGGCAAGGAGGGCGTGCTCGCGGGTCTGGCCATCTTTGGAGATACCAGCCTCAAACTCACCGGTACCACCGGCGATGATGAGGATGGCGCAGTCCGCCTGCGAGGTACCAGTAATCATGTTCTTAATGAAATCACGGTGACCGGGGGCATCGATGACCTGCGAAGAGATAAGTAATTCCAATCGATTCGGAAAAGAAGAGAAATGACTCACAGTGACGACGAACTTGGGCGTCTCGAACTTCCACAGGGCGATATCGATGGTGATACCACGCTCGCGCTCGGCCTTGAGTTTGTCAAGCACCCATGCTGTTGGTTGCGATGGTTAGAAAACGGCTACAATCGATGGAAGAAAAAAGATGCGAGTGAATCATCCGATACTGACCGTACTTGAAGGAACCCTTCCCGAGCTCAGCAGCCTCCTTCTCGAACTTCTCAATGGTACGCTTGTCGATACCACCGCACTTGTAGATCAAGTGGCCGGTGGTGGTCGACTTGCCGGAATCGACGTGGCCGATGACTGCAAGATCGCAACAAGTCAGCGACATGGAGAGATGAGCGATGAGGGCATCGATTAGAGCACTGACCGACGACGTTAACGTGGGTTTTATCCTTTCCCATAGTTAATGCTTCTGGAGGAGAGGATGTTAGTTGGTCGTACTATCGCAAAAGATCAGTGGAGACGACCAAAGGCCTCTGCCTAGACGACAGAGAGCCCAGTTCGCAGCAGTTCGCAGCAGCGATGGCGGGGAGTAACGCGGGGAGTGCTCGCGGAAGGATGAAGAGGAAAAAGACTCACTTCGGGAGGGAGATGGTGAAGGTCAAGAAAGAGAGATGGTTAGATGTGACACAGGATGGAAAATTTTAAGGCGTCAGTCACGCGCCTCCGAAGATCGATAGAGTCAGATTGACAACAAATCGACAAGAAGTAAATGCGTGGAAACGAATTCAAATACATTGAAACGTGCACAGCTGTACAGTACAAGTGTTGGTTAATATTTTTGATACATACATTATGCACCCCAGCCAGCCGCCCCCGCCAAGAACCGCGACTGCAGTATTTTTTCAAAGGTCGGGCGCGCCGCCACCTCCACGTTCAAGCATGCTCTAACCAGCGCCGCCGCATCCTCGAGCGCGCCGCCCCCGTCGGGCTCTTCCCCGTCCCGCTCCTTCCCCTCACCACACCGCTCATCGAGCGCGATCGACGCGTTAGCAAAGGGTGACTCCAGCCCATCTTGTGCCTCTGCAGGCGTCATGAACGGGCATTCGCCCACAAGCAGGACGTATGCGACCACGCCGAACGCCCACACGTCTTGCGGTTTCCCCTCGTACCGCTCTCCGCGGAGGATTTCTGGCCCAGCATAGTCCAAGCTGTATGTAATCAGTTGGGGTAACAAATTAGACATGAGCAAAAAACTGACGTTCCACTGAATGTATCCCATCCGCCCTTTTTGACGAGCCCAGAGCTTCCAAAGTCGATCAGGATACACTTCCCGTGGGGCCCCAAGATAACGTTCTCGTCCTTGACGTCCCGATGAACTGTGGTTAGATTAAAAAAATTAAAATAGGAACTGGCAAAAAGTTTAGCCAAGTCATCTTACCGATTCCGCGTTCGTGCAAAAAGGCCAATGCATCTGCAAGCTGGCCAAGATTGCTTCGGATGGTCGCTGGCGGGAGCCCCTGCGGGAAATTCTCGACCAGATCGAATAAATCCGAGGGCGGGGCGGGCTCATTGGGGAGCTGCTCTGGCAGCGTCGAGGGCAGCACGAGATAATAGTAGTGGTTGTCTTCGAAAAAGTCGAGCAACGGGCAGATGTTAGGATGGCCATTGACCACGCTGCCCTCTATCCAGTCAGAGTCAGAGTCATCTAGGGCGCTGTCCGACGCGGTGCGCAAGGGGTCCCACGGCCGACGCGGCGGCAATACGTAGGTGGTGTGGGAGATGGAGGACATGACATAAATCTCTATTGGAATCGTGCCGTGCTTTGGATGTTTTTTCCAGCAGTCGGCGAGGATGCGGGACTTGATGATCTGTTTAATGATCAAGGGCGGCTGCTCCGATGCTGTCAGGCGCGAGCTGGCAGCAAGAAGAAGCGTCTCACCCCGAGGGATCGGTCTGTGCGGATTTCTCTTGCGCGCTTGACGAGCCCGTACGCACCCCTGCCGATCTCGCCCTCGATGTCAAACTCGGAGATGTTGCGTCCACCGAGAAACGGCCGCTGGTCCTCTGGGGAGGCTGGGGACGGTGGGCGGGTGCTTGTGGCGAGGCTGAGGAGGCTGCTGGCGCTGCCTGCGCGGAGGAGGCTCGGGGGCATGAGCGGGGACGGGGGCTCGATGGTTGCAATGGAGACGCGGCCAGCGATGAGGGAGACGCGCTGCTGGGACGATCTCCTTCTTGGGCGTTGAGGGAGGGTCGGGGAGCGGGCCATTGGCGGGGGCGTGCGGCCCGGGATGGTCGGAGTGAGGCCGTAGGCCGGGCTCGCGGGGCGGGAGTGGGACGGAGAATAGGCGTAGGGCTCGTTGGTGATCGAGGCGGACGAAAAAAAGGGGCGACATTTGTCACTGGCCGCATTATCTGGGACGTATCGAGGGCGTCTAGAGTCCTGCAGTGGTGCAGATCCGGCTGCAACTCAAAGGCTAGGGGAGAAGGATCGAGCTTGTTGTGGCTGGGCTTTGGATCCGCGCTGTGTTCATCCCAGCTCCAGTCAAACAACGCGCGACTAGGTCGGCGCGGTGGCGGGTCTGGTGGCAAGTCAAAGGCTAGTGGAGAGGTGTCGAGGTTTTCCTTGTGTTTGCGCGGCTCTGCTGCATCGGTTGACCAGTCAAAACCGCGGCCAATGGAGGTGACACCCCAGCTGTTGCCGACGGACGCGGCCCTGTAGAGACCGGGTTGCGGGATCCATTCATCGTCTTCGAAGGAGAGGGCGGGGGCAGGGGCCGAAAGCATAAAAAAGCGAGAGACGTGTTGATCTCTGCCCTCTGCAGCGGCGACGAAGGAGGCAAATGCAGAGATACGCGGAAATGGAGGAGCAGAGCGTGTAATATTTCGGGCTCTCAAATTGCTATGCGGTAACGCACGTGTGGGGCTGGCCGCCAATTTACTTTTTTCAATTCGCCGACCCCGTATATCCCCACAAAGCGCGTCCACGGCCCCGGGATGCATCGGCGTCGGCGTCGACAAAAGCAAGAGGAAAGGTTAATGCCTCCTCACTCTTATCGCGATCTCTTCTTCCATGTGATCCGAGACATGCATAATGCTCCTCCTCTATCGACGTGAAAAGTACACGATATTCAGGAACACCTTTTCCACCCTCTTGGAGATGCGAAATACTGTCTACCCGACGCGACAATCGATGTCGCAGTCGGTGCCTGAAAAGGATACGCGACGGAACGGAACCAGATTCAACCTCATGAGATCCACAGAGGTGGTTTCGGGAGGTTCTCGGATGGAGCTTGCGAACGAGTTCCCTCTTTGCAGAATTTACAGCCAAAGAAGGCAGCCATAGACTTTTGCTCGGTATCGCTTGCTTTAGGTCTTGGCGCCTATAAGCGGTGGTATCCCAAATTAGTTCGTTTATTTTAGTACGAACGGTAATCAGTGAGAAACCAGCGACAGTGATCAAAGCCAACGAAATATATCAGCACCTTGAACTTTGAAGCAGTACGCCGCCATAGCACTAGCAGGTCTTGAACAGAACCTGTGCCGGCAGTGCAATTTTGACGGATGATGCGCGTCTGCCCCCACCGCCAAAGTTATCCGAAGAAATACGAAAGTAACGAAACAAGTTCCGCTTCGCGGGTAATTCCACGGGAGTTGAACACGGGCGACAGAAAGTCGTCCAGTCAACGGAGAGTATTAATTTCAACTCCTCACTTGAATAAAACTCGAATACTATGAATGCGACAGCCGCAACAGAGTTCCGTTGATTCGATGGACAATGTTGAACTCGAGAAAGAGAGGGATGCAAGAGTCGTAGGAAGTAGCATTGCGTCCAGACTAGCGAATAATTCAGTTCAGACTCCGAACCAAAATACGCTAGCGGTCCGTGGTGCGGAAGTCAGACCGATAGTTGTTTCGGCGGGAGCCACCGTCGCCAGGTGAAGGCGTTGATTGTATTGTGGTGGACAGGAGAGCACCTGAGCTGTGTTGAAGGAGCGGGGTGAAATGGGTCGGAGGAGTAGCCCAGCATGAAATAGTACTTTGCAATTCAGTTGAGTTGGTGAGGATGGTTGAAGTCAACACGCAGGTTGATCGCCGGACCGGGTCAGTCACGTCACACGGTCGGTCATTTTTTCACCCTCTTACACCCTCCCTCAAGATGTGAGTATGCGTCTATAAGCTCTGATTTATGTCCCTCTGGACTGCTGGACCCGCCACGAGTCGATTGGTGCCGCATTTGCGTGGTTTCAGTGTCGGACGGGCTGGATTGGGCTCGTGCGTTGTGGATGACTTTCTGACTTTGCATTTTCTCCAGTCCGATGGCCGTCAAGATTCCCATCGTCAAAAAGCGCACCAACAAATTCAAGTGCGTTGTCTGTCTGCCCCGTATTTGCTGCATTCACAAAGGACCGCAGGCGCCACCAGTCGGATCGGTACCACTCTGTGAAGGAGGCATGGCGGAAGCCCAAGGGTATCGATAACAGAGTCCGTCGCCGCTTCAAGGGCCAGACCCCCATGCCCAAGGTCGTTCCTTGTCATTCTTCAGAGCCAGCGCCTTACACCACCCAAAAGATCGGGTACGGCAGCAACGCAAAGACGCGCCACATGCTCCCCAACGGCCTCAAGAAATTCCTTGTCAACAACGTCCGGGAAGTTGACCTCCTGCTCATGCACAACAAAACGTTTGCCGCAGAGATTGCCCACGGCGTCAGCAGCCGCAACCGCACCGTCATCCTTGAGCGGTACGTGCTTCTATCGCTTTATCTTTGTATTTATTCATCCCCTACAGGGCAAAAGTCTTGGGAATCAAGGTCACGAACCCCGCTGCGCGTCTGCGGACGGAGGAGTAGGGGCTGGGTTTTCTACTTCTTCCATGTACTATGCCGCAATAATCCGATATGCTGCATGCCGCGCTATTCCGTTCAATTCATTGACTTTCAACTCTGTCTAATTGTTCTGGGCTCTCGTAATCTTCTTCCTGAGGCGCGATCTTGTCATTCTCCAGCGCGTGCCGCACAGAATATCAACTGCATGATAACTGACACTTCTCTCGCTACTTAGTACCGGTGGCGCCAGCGCCTCCATGTACACAAACTTGTGGTCCTCCCACTGTGGCACCTCGTCTGCTGAACTTGGCTGCTCTACGCGCTGCAGCGCAGGCTACATAATCTCATCGTGGAGGTGGGGCGCACGACGATAGTGTGGAAAGGCTAGATTGGGCGGCTATGCTGACGGTGCGGGAGACGAGGGAGCAGGCTTTGAGGTCTGATGTGCGGCCGTGGAGGAAGAGCATGATGTGGTTGCATACCTCTTGAGCGAGAGCGGGGGGTCTTGGCATCTCTGAAGTTGGTGTCAAGCTGAACCTGGTTTCCTGAGAGCAGGTCGCTGCGCAGCGCGGTAGCAGTGCAGATTGAACGAGCCTGCGCAAAGAGATGTCTGAAAGCATAGCGCATTTGGCAAATATATTCCCTTATTTGGGTTCCAACCTTTCTCCCTCTTTGTACTTCTTTCGACGCAGGCGATTACCACGAATGCAATTTGCGTTCTGTTTCTGCAAAGTAGACAACTAGGTGGAACAAACTCAGAAAAGCTGAAAGGTTTTGAGGTCTTTGGTGAATTAAATTGGCTCATGCAGACAAACCTTACATCTACGCGGCGTCGCCCTCCACCGCAACATAGACCAGGGAATCTTTGTTTCATACCAATGTTCGCAGACTTATCTCCCGCCACATCCTGGACAGACACTGCTCGAGTTCCCGCACTCTGGGCATCCAAAACAGGTTCTCAAGAGCCCGCAGACGCCTGGAGGAGTTTCCCGCGTAGAAAGTCGTAGTTGATGGACTTGGCTAGGCGTGTGGACTCCGATGGCGATAATTTTTTTCAAGTGGATGTGGATCCGCCAATCCTTCTCAATTTCTTCATCTTCTTCGTATTGGTTGTCATTGAGCATGAATAGGGGAGTATATGTTCAATAAGATACGGGATTGCTGAGCAGAATCACCAGGGACCTCGCGTATTGATAATAAACAGGTCAAATCCTAGGTCTCCTTTCTTGGCACCCTCAACGGGGAAGATGGGGTTTTTCTTCTGAGCTACTCGGAGTTGTTCGAGTGGCAAGTCGAGAATGAGGAGCTTGTTAAAGATTTGGCATACAAGGCGGAGTTGGCTCTTCTTCGAGATGGGGAGCTGGGATATGACAGAGAGCTTGAGTTCTGGGGCGAGAGTAATAAGATTGGTGGACGAGGACATAATAATTTGGAAAGTAACCAAAAATGCAAATGAAAGGTGATCCTTCTGGACTCCTGCCATGCTCGGAAATGCTCTTCCTGCAGCGCGGTGTTTCCATTCGCCGCAGAGAATTATCAGCTGCATAATGCAACCGACACTCCTCTAGCTACCAGCCCCGCCAGCGCCTCCGCGCATAAAGTCTTGTGATCCTCCCAACACGCCCCCTCGTCGGCTGAACTTGTCTGGGGGAACACCTTTACGTGCCGTAGCGCAGGCAGCATGATCCCCGCCTCGAACGCTGCTAGCAGCAGGCGCAACTGTTGAGTATGCAAGGACTTGATCTCTCGAAACGATATCGTTATCGTACACAGGCGGTTCCCCGGGTCGAGCGTCTCCAGCAGTTTTCGGAGGGCCTTGACGTACGGGTAGTGCTACTTCAAGTCCACGTGAAAGGTGAGATGGGTGAGCGCGGAAAAGTGCCAGAGCGGGGGACAGTGCTGGGCGTCGACTGTTATTGAACGAACGAATGCACTCAGCTTCACTCAATCATTATTCGAAAACAGAGGACAGACGCACTGAGCATGAGGGCGAGCTCGCGCAGCGTGGTCGCCGCGCCGAGCAGGATGCGCGCTACGTCCGCGTCGAGCGAGGCCGAGACATCTACATGCGTGAGGCGCGTCAAGTCGAACGGGCCGAGAAGCCAAGGCGCGAGCGTGCGCGAGTCCACGAGCTGCATGTGCGTGATGACCCGACGAATCTGCGCGCGAACCTAACCTGTGCTGGCGCTGAGGTGTGGCTGGTCCCCCTCACCCTCATCTGGATTGTACAGCTCGCATGCTTCAAAGCAGATTTCTCGCAGCCTTGTTGCGTCACCGACCAAGCGCGTGAAGAACGCCTCGGGCTGGTGTATCCTGTGCAGCTCCAGGCGCTTGAGCTCAAGCGCTAGACCAGATATGGATATCAGCCGTCGTGCAAGCTTCAGCGTGCGCTCGTCGATGCGCGTAGGATTCATATCCAGAGAGCCCTTCCAGCGATAGAACAGTAGCTCGCGCACCCCGGAGCCCCGGCCGCATCGCGAGCAATATGATCTCCTTCAGCGCCTCTGCGAGCTACGGGAGCTCGAGCCGGCGAATGCTCTGCGCGTGGTGCGGCGCGGCGAGACACAGCGCGCGCAGGGCGCGGGCGGACGCGACCTCATTGGTGTGCAGGATGGGTTTATCGTTGATCCAGAGTGTTGTTTGGGGGTGGGGAGGACGGCGACAGTGTGGAAAAGCTGGGATTGAGCGGCTATGCCGAGGGTGCGGGAGACGAGGGAGCAGGCTTTGAGGTCTTCTGTGCGGCCGTGCAGGAAGACCATGATGTAGTTCCATATCTCCTGAGCAAGAGCGGGGGGTCCTAGCATGTCTCAAGATCCCAGTATGAAGCTGGATCCTGGATTCCTGAGAACAGATCGCTCCGCGGCGGCAGTGCAATTGTGCTCGACAAATTCTGATTCAGTGAAAGTCATTTGAGTTCATTGAGGAAGAGCTTGTCCCGAAAGCTGTGCAGCAATCCAATGAGGGAATACGCCTTCCATTTCGGGCGTAGATTCACATGATGATGATCTGCCCCTATATAACTTGCACTTTTGATCGCCTTTCGTCCCGCCCACACCACCATGTCCTCGTCCGTCAATCTTATGACGCTCGCCCCAGAACTCCAGCTCTACATCATATCTCACCTCCGCCTTCCAGACAAATGTTGTCTCCGCCTTGTATGCCAAATCTTTAACAAGCTTCTCATTCTCGACTTGCCAATGGAACAACTCCGAGTTGCTCGGAAGAAAAACACGATTTTCCTTGTCCAGGATGCCAAAGAAGGGGAACTCGGATTCACGCCGTTCATTATCAAGAGGGTCCGAAAGGTCCCTGGTGATTCTGCTCAGTATGAACCCCGTATTTTGCTGGACATCTACTACCCGCTATTCATGTGCAATGGCGAAGAAGATGAAGAAGAACAAGAGAACGAATTGCAGATTCACATCCACATGAAGACGTTATCCCTCGGTAAAAAAAAGAAAAAAAAGTCATCGGAATCCACGCGCCTAAACAAATCCATCAACTACGACTTGCTGCGTGGGAAACTCCTTCAGGCGTCCGCGGGGCTGTTGAGGACCCGTTTTGGATGCCCAGAGTGCGGGAACTCGAGGAGTGTCTGCCCAGGATGCGGAGGATTCGGCGAGAGGCAAGTGTGCGAACAATCGTATTGAACATCGAATTTATTCAATCACTGTTCAGATTCTCTGAGCTGTTTACAGGTTGCGGGTATGTACCTCTACCCAGTCCAATATTGGTTTCCTCCTGATGTCTCTATCCAGATGGCCTATGCCGTGTCCAGTTTGCATCGGATACGGAGTCGCATACACCGCAAAGGACATCCAGGATGAACAGGAGGAGCTCGATAAGCTCTGGGAGGAGATTGACGAGATGTTGGCGGAGGACAAAGTCGCTGGGAAAGCCTAGATCGAAGGTCTATCTGCATGAGTCAATTTAATGCAGCAAAGACCGGAAGCCTGTTAGCCTTTCTGTGTTGTCCAATGAACGCTAATGTGTGCGCATTGATTGATGATAGCCTGCCTCCAAAGAAATATAGAACGTAGTTGACGAAGCCCCAACGCCTCTCAGAGTTTTGAAGAGAGATATTGTCGAAATAACCCAAGTAAAGCAGTGTCGCAAAGGCCGCTCCCCACCTTGTTAGTCGTCCAAACTTTTGGCACAACGCACGTAGAAAACAGGCGAGTGTCGGCCTCAGATGGAGCTTCGCCAGTCAAATCTTCCAGTAATTCGCTGTTTAGTCGACCAAGAGGAGTACAAGTCTGCAGAGGACAGCGTCGACAGCATGTTGTATCCTGTTGTATCCCTGAACGCGGATCGGTCGCTCCGCGGTGTCAAGGCAGTGTCAACGTACCGGTCGCCCGCGCGCGTGGGACACGGTTCGCATGCTTTTTACTGCAGCGAACGTGAGTAGATCTGATTGAAGAAGGAACCATCGTGGGCAGCCCAAATCAGGAAAGAGGTTTGCCGAATGGGGTCAAATACCAATCTCAGCTCTTGACGTCCACCATGGCTAGAACGCAAGTTCCGTGGCTGTGGCTTTGACTCTGCTAATATCTTCCTCAGTAAGGGAATGCGAACAGCGTCTCACGCTGGCGACTGGTACACCAGCAACAGTATCTGACCCGCTCTTGCGCCCCTGGACCTCGATTAACGATCTGCAGGCGTCGAACTGGACACTGAGCTTACCACATATCTGGGGCGAGTTGACGGTCCCAACCCCGTCCAAGGATGCAAGGCTATCATCGCACCGTGCGCCGTCCTTGCATCCAACACTGGATTGACTTGACTTGCGAATAACGGGCTGTAGACACGCGGGGTACACATACTCCGGCCCGACTGCGGCCTGGGCATACAAGAGCATAGACACCACTGGGATGTGCGTGCACTGCAAGTAACCAGCTATTTATTCATCCCCGCGATTTCAGCAAGCGTGTCTTTGTGCTTGGCCCATCGCACCACGTCTACATTAACGGCTGCGCCCTCTCCTCTTGCAGCGTGTACCAGAATATAATTGGCGATCTCCCGCTAGATGTCGATAGTACGTGCGCTGTCCTCATTTTGTCCTGACGCAGACGACGGTCCCCAGCGGTACAAGAGCTCCGCGCCACAGGTAAATTCGAGGAGATCGCACTCTCCGACGAGGAGGCAGAGCACAGTCTCGAGATGCACCTCCCGTACATCCGCAAGATATTCGAGGGGTAGGTCGTGTCTTATGAGTCCCCCACGCTAATTTCGCGCAGGAAAGACATCGCTATTGTGCCGATCGTTGTGGGCGCTATCGGCCAGCAGCAGGAAGCCGAGTTCGGTGCGCTCCTCGCGCCGTATCTCGCGCGCGAAGATACCTTCTGCGTCGTATCGAGCGATTTCTGTCATTGGTGAGCGTCGGCGCGATAGGTTGAGGGTATTCAACGTTAGTCGCAGGGGCACGCGCTTCTCATACACGTACTACTACCCCGGGCCCGACGCGACCGCCGTGCGCCTATCGCGCTCGACTAATCCCAGCCAAGATCACCCCATCCACACGTCGATCCGCAAGCTCGACAATGCTGCGATGGATATTCTGGCGCACCAGCCTGCTGAGGCGCACGGGCGCTTCACACAGTACCTCGCGGAGACGAAGAACACCATTTGCGGACGGCACCCGATCGGGGTGCTGCTCGGTGCGCTGGCGGCGCTGGCTCCAGCGCGCACGGCAGAGCTCAAATGGGTGCGGTACGAGCAGAACACCGAGTGCCACACTATTAGGGACTCGAGCGTCAGCTATGCGAGTGCGTGGGTCAAATTCTAGCTTGATAAGAACACGACATAGAATGAAGAAAGAAAGCATGTACGTGTATGTATACTCAGGTTGAATATCATCGGTCTCTAGTCTATACACTATAATGAACTTCTACAAATTGCTTGTCAAAGCCACCTGGAGCCCGACTAGATCGTCTTTCTCTAGCTCTGTTCCAGGAACGCCCGGGTCTTCTACCACCTATTAATCGTCAACACACAGAAAGATGGTAGGGATTGAACGTCACCCACCTTGCCATCGGCGATCTCGATATCCTCAAACCCCCAGTCGCGCGACGGCCTTCCGTGAGGTGCTTTCCGTCCGCCAGCAAGCGCGCCTCCCACCCACCAAGGATGGGGATCACATCCCGCTTACGCACAACCTCCGTCAGCGAGCAGCACCCCACGCGCAGCGGCAGCGCCGGCTCGCCCACCAGTGCGCGCGCGAGCGCGATCGTCGTCGCTGCGTGGCTCACCAGCAGCACGCGCGTGTGTGCGAACGAGAGGCGCTCGACCTCGGGCACGAACGCGTCGAGGAAGCGGCGGTGCGGGTGTGCACTTCCGCGACGTCTTCGCCGACGCGCGGGGGGTACCAGACTGAGGACCACCCGTCGGGATCGATTTCGGGGAAGTATGCGCGGAGAGAGGCGGCAGAGCCGGGGCGCGGGTGGAGGCCGGTGTTGGGCGCAACGGGGGAGTACCTTTGCGGACGAACGAACGTTTGTGATGGCAATTGTGCGCTTGGGGACCCACTTACCATTCCGAAATGCCTGGGGAGGTGAAGCGCGAGAAAGAGAATAATTCAGAGCAGACGTACCGTGTTCTACAATATCGAACGCCGAGGGCCTTGGCCACGGGCTGGGACGTTTGTAGGCAGCGATCTAGTAAGGCACATTTATTTAATGCCATCCCCGACGCGTCATGCGGAAGGAAACAAACATAGGGAGAAGAGAATATGCAGTAGGCCGCTGGTCCTCTGGGAGAGTCAAAAAATATTTGCGAGCTCTTGGGCTTGCGACTGCACGAGTCAGATAGAAAAATATATTCTGACCAGTCGCGCAGTATACATACAACGCCAACGACGGCCAGGGAGGGTCGCGGGGCAGGCCGGTAACGCTCTTCCTGCGTGCTGCGTTCAGCCGATAGGGAGACCTGAGCTGCTTTCCTTTACATTCGGCAGATGGAACAGACTGCCGAGTCACTTACCAGCGGCGATTCTTACCAAGTGCTATTGACCCAGTTCATCCGGAAACCTGCATTGCGCGTCAATAAAGGTATGTTGCGCCCCAGATGCTTACCGTGCCGCGCGATGTAGATCGTTTCGATCATGGTGGGGGAAGAAATATTGTCGATTCCAAATTGGGAATCGCGAATCGCGATGGCATCAATCATCGCATTTTACTTCCACCGCACGAAATTGAAGTAGTTCAGGGAATTATTTTACAAAAACGCCCTTGTAAATAACCGATGGAATACAGTACGTTTTCATGACATAGCATTTCTTTCAGTTATCATGGGCTGCATAATTGAAAGCAAGAGACGGGACGGAGGCGATGTATATGCAAAAGCAGGCATTTTCGATGGGGCCGGTAAGTAGGCGATGTTAGGGCCGTGAGTACGCGCTCACGACAGCGACGGGAACGCTGTCTGGTCGTCGACGTTGATGGCCGGGGCGTTGTTGCCGGGGCGTCCTCCTCCTCCAGCTCCTCGCGGCGCACCGCGGCCACGGCGGTCGGGGCCACCCCGCCCGCGTCCACCTCTGTCGTCACCGCCACGTCCGCGACCTCCTCCGCCGCGGGGACGGTCGAAACGAGCCTCGATGTCGAGGAAGACCTTTTCTTCCTTCTTGGCGCGCGCCTTGGGAGCGGCCTTGCTCTATTAGGACCGGCATCAGCGGCTGTCCATGTGGTGCCATATTAAAGAGCCGCACCTTGCCCACAAAGTAGGCGTCCTCTTCGGTCTTCTCCAGCGCGACGACGTCCTTCCAGATGTTGCCGTCGGCGCCTTCGTTGGCCTTGCGGACACCCTCGAGCTTGGGGATGGCAGACTCCTTCTCCTTCTGCTGGGCGAGGTACTGCTCGAGGGTGAGGGTGTTGTCCTCCTCTTCGGGCTCTCGCTCCCGGCGCGGGGGGCGTCCCTCGCGGTCAGGCTTGGCGCCGGCCTCGGTGTCGGCTGCGGGGGCAGCACCGCCGTCGGCGGGAGCGGACCACTCATCAGCACCAGCGGCGGGGGCACCCCAGTCACCGGCGGCACCAGCAGGGGCGGCCTCGGCGGTCGCGTCGGTGATGGCGAGCTCCTCTGCCTTGAGCTCGGCGTTGCCTTCCTCCGCACCCCAGCCTGCGTTGATGCTTTTCTGGCTGTCGCTAAAGGGCGGCGGTTGACACAACTGCACGGGAGCGACAACGGCGCAGAGACTTACACCTTGCCGGTTTGGCTGTGCTTGTCAAAGGGACGGCCTCGGCCACGGGGACCACCACGCGCGCCGCCTCGGCCACGGCCGCGACCGTCGACTGGCGTTGGATGGGTTTCATACGGGGGTTGGAGCACGATCTTAGTACTCACACTTTCTTTCCTGTGGTGCGTCCTCGATGCCGTTTTGGTTCAGGTTACCGGTGGGCTCATCGCGTGCACCGGACTTTGCGCCGCCACCGCGGGCGTAGTACTTGCCGCCACGGGCAGCGGGGCCTCCTTTGGGCTTCTGGGCAGCACCACGGGCAGGGGCGGGGGGAGCGGGGGCAGCGGGGGCGGGGGCGGAGACTGGGCTGCTAGGCCGGGACGAGTCTTCCGCTGGGGAAAAAGGGCGAAAAAATCAGGAAAAAGAGGGGTTGCTGCACGACAGATCGCCGAACCTTCGAGCAAGGCAAAGGGATTTTTGGTAGCGACGGACATCCCTTTCTGTCCGCTTCAGTTCAGTCGTTCTACAATCGACTAGATGGGTGCAAGGGCGACGATTTGCGTCTTTTTTTCTTCTGTTCTCGAAACAAGAATGAGAGGGTGGACTCTGTGGGATGAAATGGGGGAAACGGAATACCTGAGAAGAGCGGGCGCGGGAAGCGAAGGGAGACGACAAGGCCAGACGTGGGTGGGAATACCTAGTCAGTAGGTGGCGGTGATCCAGCGAATGGCTCTGTTTGGCAACGGCGACTGGGTCAGCCGCTATTCGGCACTAGCGGGGTTTGAATCTTTGATGTCCGGTATAAAAGGCCCCGGTTCGATCCACCAAGACCAAACGCAAACCACTTCGTTCGTCGCTTTTTTTTCGGTCTTCATTCCATCTCTGACCTTTCTCTAGCTTACAAAAGCATCTCTCCGATGACTCGCCCGCCTCTCGAGGATGGTGTGGGTCGAGGACCTAGAGACCGTCAAAATGGGAAGGAGAACGAACGCGATGGGACTTGGGTGCGGTGTAGCTTTGGTTGGTCCTTCGTGGCCGCCGAGTGGGCTGGGTCGCAATGTCTCGTTGTACATTTCTCTGAATCTATTTTTTTTCTGCTTGAAAATTTCCCAGTCGGACCGAATTGCCTGTGCAGATGAGCTGTTAGATGCTGTCTCCGGTTTCATGACGGGTGATACGATTTGCGAGGATCATGGTTCGGATCCAGCCATGCTTCTATTTTGTCCAGCACAACGGCGACCGACCCCGTAGCCCTATTTGTAACTTATGTTTGTAGTTCTTACTACGATTGAAATGGAGATACCTCGTGCACACCTGTGATCTTCTTCCTCTACCACCACAATGTCCAGGCGTCTCGATATCTCGTCGCTCCTGTGCGACGAGCCCCCGAAGAAGGACCCCCCAATCGAGCCCCGAGTCGTTGCAGAGACTGTCGTGCTCGCTCCCCATCTCGTCCGCAACACTACCAGATATGGGCAGCCGAAGCAGCCCTCGTATGAGCAGCCAAAGCTGCAGCAGGAGCATGCTCTCGATACCCTAGCTCGGGCGGCGTCACTGGCAGAGAAGCGTCGGGATCCCCGTCCCGAGCCCCCTTTTGCCCGCCCCCCAACGCGCGACCCCCAGATGTCCCTCAGCCCCGTCCAGGACCACCACCGTCTGCGCACCATGTCCCGACAGGTCGTCGAGCAGCAGCAGCAACAGCAGCACCAACACCATCTCCGGCTCCTCCAGCAGCAGGAAAATGCCCGTCACGAGCAGATGATCCTCCAGGATCGTCTCCAGGCACAGTGGGACCGCGAGAGAGCACGCGCAACGGAGGCGATAGGTCTTCCAATGGGTCTCCCTATGGATCTGCGTCCCGGACGGAAATCCGATCCGGGTCAAGTCCGTCCGTTCACCAGCCCCGCATCCAACCATCTCATCGCCCACCCACAACAACAACAACAGATGGAGCCCCCGAACAAGAAACGCCGCTATTCCGACTCCCCGGTGTCAAACGGCTTCGAGCGCACCAGTTCTCTCACCCGCACCGGTGACCGCAGTATCCTCAATCCCGAGGTCGACTTTGTGCGCCCCGATCTCCACCGGCCATCGTCGAGTTCGTCGAGTTCCAGTCACGGCGCCGCGCCATTCGCTTTCCCCCATCCCCAGCGAGTGGCCGAGTCGGTGTTGGAGAGGCACGGCGCGGAGAGCAGAATCCAGAGCCCCCCTTTCCCCCCCGGCCGACGATCCCCTCCTGGCAGTCTCGCCGGACGTGCCAAGGCCCGGAAATCCGACCCCGACGAGCCTGACGTGATTCCGTACGCTGCGGACCGTTATTCCGCTACCACCGTTATCCATCTGCCTGAGCGCGAACGCGAGGAATACACCGTCGAGGACAAAAAACACAAGAAATCTCATCCCCGTTTCATTGAATACCCACAGGCTGCCGCTGCCGGCCCTAGCCGACGTCCAGAAACGCAGCAACAACAAGACACTCGTCCCCACGGTCCACCGCAACGACGTCCACAGCCACCTCCCCAGCCGCGACAGCCAAAGGAGGAAGATGCACACGAGTGGTTGTTGGAGCATTTTTCCGACTCCCCCGACGCTCAGTCGAGGCGGAAACCCGACCAACCAAAGCCCCTTTCTCCCGTGCCCGTGCCCGCCGCCCCACTTAAACGCAAGAGTCAAAGCCCAGTCCACACAAACACAAAGCGAGTTCCTTCGCCCTTGGTTCCCGCCACTGAAGCCGCCATTGCTCTCGAGCAAGAGTTGTCTGTTGTCCGCGTCCGCAAGGTCGAGCCTAAGGACGACGAGATGGATGTCGATCTCGCCGTTTCGGAGACGCTGCAGACGCCCAAGCAGGAGGATGGAATGGAGGTCGATGTGGAGGACGAGTTGCTGAGCTTGGTCGACGATGGCCTGCGGTCGCGTTCCACCACCGGTCCGCCGAGCATGAGCCGCGTGCCCTCGGGTAGCAGCACCAGCAAGCCCGCGCTCCAATTACAGAGTGCCACCGAGACAGGGTCGCGTCATGCGTCCCCGATGGCATCAGCCCCGTCCCCCTCCTCCTTCATGCTTCCTCCGTCCGAACGTGGGTCAATGCCGCCACCCGCTTCCACCGCCACGGGGCAAAGTAAAAGTAAAGAGTCAGCGCCGCGAAAGAAGGAGGCCGCCACCAAGGTACGCGTGATTAAACAAAGCACCCCAAAAACTGCCACCTCATTGTTCATTCATCCTTAGGCTGCGCCAAAGCCCAAAGCCCCCGCCAAACCGCGCGCCAAACCGGCCCCAAAACCGAAAGCGAAGGCTATTCCGGATGCCGGGCCTGCAGCTGCGAAAGCTAAAGCACCCTCCGCCATATCCCGGAAGAGCGGCTCGGTCGCAGCATCCGTCTCCCGCTCTCGTTCCACCTCCGTCATGCCCGGCGGATCCGTCGGTCCAGATGGCTCAGAGAAACCAGAGGACGAGGAGGAGGACGTCCTTGCTGCCGCCGCCGAGGACGACAAGCTGTATTGCATTGTAAAACCAAGTATGACGAGGACCGGTTCATGATTGCTTGTGACAAGTGCGTGTTACTTCCTCTCCTGCTTTTTTCAGTTACTCATCTTGTGTGCGATGTAGGTGCGACGAGTGGTATCACACCCAGTGCGTGGACATGCCAGATCTCGTCGTCGATTTGGTCGATCAGTTTTTTTGCCCGCTTTGCATCGAGAGTACGTTTCTTTACCTGCATGACACGATGCACAAATACTCACCGACGTACAGAAAACCCCAATCTTTCGCTCAAGACTACGTACAAACAACGCTGCCGCTACGGCCTCGACCACCCCGAACCCGACTCGCCCAAGGCTTGCCATAAGCCCGCGCAGGGCGCCTTTTCAAAGTACTGCTCCCCCGAGTGCGGGTTAAACAACATCAAGAAGCGCATTGACGCGTTTGCGAAGAACGGGGGGAAGACGGAACTGCTCTGGGACAGCGTGAAGGACGCGCAGAAGCGTGAGGCGGTGATAATCGTGCATGAGGAGGTCAAGACCGACGGCATGGACGCGTGCATGAAAGAGAACGGCGACGCTGCCCCGGTCCCGGTTGTTACCCCGCGCGTGAAGCCGCCGACTATGGGCAAGGTGGAGCGCGAGGTAGCGAGCTTGAACGGGGTGCTGGATGAGATCGTGACGCTGCGGGAGGACTTGAAGGAGGGGATGGATATAGTGCTGTGGCGGGAGAGGCTGTTGGAGCTTGCGAGTGAACGTGCTGAGCAGGTCGGTCAATGCGGGTGGGACCAGCGCCTATGCTTCGGCGACGACGAGTGGGCCGACTTTGGGGCCGGCGTTCTTGAGAGCTATGAAGATGGCGGGAAGGATGGGATGCAGGTCGATGGTGCACCCGAGGCTGAGGAATGGTGGTGCCTTGAGAGCGAGAAATGTGGACGCCACGCTGGGTACGTTTCCCCGTTTCTGCTGTGGTCCGTTAGTTGACGCGATTGTGCAGGTGGCAGCTGATTCGGGGCAACGACATTGCAAAGGAGAGGGAGAAGAAGGAGGAAGCTCTCTACCGCCTCACGACCAGGGAACGCGAAATCCGCAAACGCATCGAGGACATTGTTGAACCGTACAACCGCTCCCGCTGTCTCGACCCCGGAGCAGCTCCTCTCAAATCCTCCAAACTCGTCAATGGCAACGCCAAAGGCAAAACCACGAACGGGGACAGCAAGAAAGGGAAGAAACGAAAGAACCCGGCTTGAACGCGCTGTATTTTTATCACTTGTCCATTAATTCTCTCTGCCACATCGTTGAAACCAAACCAACCAGCTCTCGAATTGTATTGCATATCTTGTTTTGTAGCATTTGACCTCAAAGAATACAATAATAATCGATGTCCGTCTCTAACTTGGCCCCAGTTTTCTGAACATTAGTTACAAACGTACAAATCGTATCTGACCGCGATACTGCGAGGCGTAATGAATCTGCCTATAGTCGCTCCTCGACCAAACTCCTGCGGTCAGGCAGGCCATCTCGGATATTAGAATCCAGCGCGCCATTAATATCCATCCCCTTCGCCGCCCTCCTTACAGAATCCTTTCTTCTCGTACAGGATCTGCGCCTTGGCCTCTTCTCGCTGCTTTTTCATCTCGACGTCGTTCTTGTGATATGGCTCGAGAGCAGCATAATCCACCTGCCGGCGCTGCGGTATCTCGTCCTCTAAATCGAGATCCTGGACGAAGAAAGATACATGAGCCGACGCGGGACACAGCAAGCACGCGAGGAAACGTGCAATTTCGCCCAGCAGCACGACGTTTTCGCCACGAATCAAGAAGAGGCCATGCAGGTTCTCCGCGAACGCGTTGCCGTGGTAGATGCGTTCCACGGTGTCCTCGAGCACGAGGTTAGCTGGGGCGCGTTGGTGAGTCGGAAACAAGAGACGGCGGAAGTGCCTGCTACCAACCGAATTGGTCGTATGACCGCAGGACGCCGTGTAATTTTCTTCCGTCGCGCAAGACGACCAGCATCTTCCCTATTCGAGGGCGGACGGTGGTGGGGAGCTCAGGGTTACAGAAGGGGAGGTGACATTGTAGACGTACTGTCCACACAATCCACGAGGGACCCAGATGTTGTGAAAGGTATTAACGAGTCCATGAATTGGCAGTCGGAGAAATGGACGAATTTGGACTCTCTTTTTGATCTGAGCAGCTGCTGCACAGCACAACGCACCTTTCGATGTCAAGTGCGCCAAAATGGGCAGCACTCTCGAGCTTGAATATCTACTCTGCAAGTTCAACCGGAGGAGAAAAACTCGATAACCTTGCTTGATAAAAGCTTTCCGGCTTGATTCCTAAACCCATTCTCGCTATCATTTCGAATGTCTCTTCGACGCGTAGACAATAAGAACCCATTCTAACGTCGTCTGTACCAATCCAGCTTTTACTGCTTCCAAATACTAAGAATGCAGTCTGAGTCGCGCGTCCGAATGCGGCTGGTGGCTGTGTTACTTTTGATGGAATCATTCGTTTTCGTCCTTTTCAACGGGTGCTTCATTCAACAACCAAAACCAGCTCCTTCCTCTCATAATTTCAAACGTCTGCATTCATTCCAGCGACCTCATCGTCATCCCGTCCACTGTGGATACGGCCATGCTTCGTGGATTGAGCATTGAACTAAGTGAGCAGCGGGGAAAAAGGACAGTGCGCCCACTTACTGGCTCGCCGATCGACGTCGCGCTGAGCTGAAGGGCAATAAAATGTTAGGAGGACGCGGTGTGGGGTTGTGGCCCTTACATTGCGTTTGGACATGAGAATCGAATAAATCGAAACGAAAGAAAGGCGAAATAGCTGTGAGCAGAAACGCAGGCTCAGGATTTTGCTGTCACGCCCCGCCAAACCCCCTCACGGCCGGCTCAAACCGCTGGTGCAATCGACAGGCCTTGGCCTTGAATCGGCGCTGGGTTTGAACCTGCGGGTCACTCCATGACAGCCGTAGGGGGGACCGACCGCCGGTCATTCAACCAAGAATTACTGTAGTCCGGGGACGGCGACGCGTTTGGTGAACGAATTTCCCAAAGAATTCAACGCGAAATGCTGACCAGACCCGAACTTGTCCCAGGATGCGATTTTCAGATTGAAACAAAAAATCATATTCTCGTGTACAGAATTGAGCGGTACGCTGTTGGAAATCATTAAGCAATTTTGGCGCAGGCGGGAGTGAAAGAGCTCACTATAGAGCTCTCATAGACTGCAGCTCGCGAAATCCCGAACGAAATGCAACGGGTGACCGGGCCAAAGACGCACGCCGGAGTGTGATATGATGTGATAGGCGAGAGGAGGGCACCAGGTCTTGTGTTGCAGACTGACAGTATTTAAGACAGACAGCTTCTCGCCGACAGAGTCGGCCGTTGGTTGCCTCTAGGTGCGTAAAACGGCGGCAATAGCGTAAAATGGCTGGTCAAGTGTCCCGCGCGTGAGTCAAGAGCTAGACGCGGACACGTGGGTTATTCGTAACGCGAGATGTGCCCCGCGACGCTGAGACACTTGCGCCCAACGCGTCGGGTGGGTCGCGACAGAATCAAATACGAGTGATAGTTGCAGGAGTCAAATGCATCTAGATTCGCGGAGAAGCATCGGGAGGCGTCGAGAGACCAGAACGTACAGATTAAGAGCTCGAGAGGGATTGCGACGCAAAACGTCGTGCATGTTTGCGGGAAAAGAGACCTTGTACCGCCACAGTGTATATATCGACGGCAAACAAACAAATCACGATTGTACTAGGGAAAATAGCCCAGTTTTTTGACCCACTGAAATACATATGGTCGGAATTGCGGGTGTTTCACTGTTCAAACATTGGGTGATATTAACCTGAAATCGGGTGAACGCTGGGTGATTTTTGATAGTGAAATTTCCGCTTTCCCCTGGGTCAACAGGTAAATTGCTATTATCCATTCAGCCATGCGATTTGTGTTTCCTTCACCATTAGTATTGCCCATTCAGCGGGTTACTCAACGCAGGAGACTGTCCCAAAAAGGGACAAGCGACTGCACCGTCCCAAAAAAGCGACTTGATCGTTTTGGCGCAGTTTTGTTTCGTTCTTCGTCCTTCCTTCGCCCACACCTTTTTCCCTACATGGATTTCTCCCGACAGCACTCCTCAACGGCGCTATGGCCGAGTGGTTAAGGCGACAGATTTGAATTTTCACTATCTGTTGGGATCTCCCGCGCAGGTTCGAACCCTGCTGGCGTCGTTGTCTTTTTGTTTTCTTGTGCATTCATTGTTTTTTATCCCTCAATTTTCGTCGGACGAAATAAATTGCCAAGTGCATTACAAGCAACTAGTGACAAGACCTGGTGTTGTTACGATTGTTACGGTTGAACATACATGACTGTGGTAGGCTAAGAAACTGTACCACGATGGGCCATAGTAAGTAAAGACCGAGACACCTTTCAACACCGGGTAGCAATGCTCTCGACATCCGGCGCACTCAGTAAGTAACCTTTGAATAGTCAAGATGCGTGACAGCGAGTGCTCGTGAGTCTTGATATTTCTTTTTGCCATTTGTTGCTCAACATAGAGACTGGACGCGAGTCTAACTTGATCCTGCACTAAATGCCTGAATAACCATGAACCCTCAGTTCCACGGTGTAGTCAAAGTGGACTCATGAAGCTTGGGAGCGCTGTCCTGACAGTTGCAGACAGATGTGTCAATGCAGTAGCCTACCCTTCGCCGGTATTATCTTTTGCTCACAGAGAGCACCTTACTAGCTGCATAACGCCGCTAATCTGAATCCCAGGTTTTGGACCCTTCCGCCTGCCGTCCCGGTCCACGCGGAATCTGTCTGGAGTCGGCGCTCATCATAGACGGTCGAACGCCGGCACGCAGACACAAGTACACCCCGGGAACGTCACCTCCGAGTATCAGTGGGGACCGGCACCCGATATGGCAAGAGTGTGCCCTGTGGCAGTACTATCGGTACGCCTGATGCTCCAATACAAGCTTTTTGGTCGGTGGATGGACAAAATAATTGTCAAGCTCCGCAGGTTCGCAGCGGTCGACGTTGCGTGCCCCAAGTTATCATCTCTCGTGCCCTGCGCTCACAGCAAGAGGCGTGCGTGTGGCAAGGGCGTGAAGGACCCGATAAATCTCAGCTCGTAGCGGAAATCCGGAGATTGTATGAGCGCATAAGTCACGACCAATTTTCGAGGTCGAGCAAGGTAATGGCCAGAACATCCGTTCGTTCGTAGCACCGACGGTGGACTGCAAGAACTCAAGACCCCCAGAATTTGTCGTTGAGAGGCACCAAGTACTGAACGGCGTCTGCGGGCGCTCGCCCTCTGGTTTACATTCAGCACGGCCTGCTAATCGAACTGCGACGACGTTATGAGACGTATTCCCACTGGCCATTCGCCGGCTTCTCTGCGAGGGGCTCCCAGCTGAGCGAAGCGTTAACAATGCGCTAGACAAGAAATGCGACGCGACTCACGCCTTCCACTCGATCATTTGTGAGGCGAGTTTGAGCTCGTCTACGGCGATGATGAGAGACTCCTCGATGATGCCCTCATCTAGCGCCTTCTCTGCGGCGGCGATATCTGCATTCGCGGCCTTGACAATGTCTAGTTTCTTTTGTATGAGGGCCTCGGTTGCCTGGCGGTAGACAGAGGTCGGTGGGATCTGTGCGAGGGTGGCAAGGGTGTTCTGGTATGTCTGGGAGAGGGCGGGGAGGGGGTCCGGGTGGACTGCGAGGCCAGTGAGGCCAGTAGTGGACCGCAGCGCCTGGAATAGCGGACGGGTTAAGCGCAACATGGATGATCGGAGTTTGAATATTTCTTTACTTTACCTTTACCTCGATGGCAGCACTGGCCGTCCCCGGCGCATTGCCGCTCTTCTCCAGGCTGCAATTAACACGACCGCTACTGGCACGCCCGTTGTTCTCAACGCCATTTTTTGCATTCGCGGCCGTCCCTGCATTCGTCGCCGCATCCCGCACATGGCAGTTCCCCTCGCTGCAATCCCTGCTCGAACTCTTCCCCCCATTCGTTCTTGCCGTGCCCAAGTCAAAAGTCTCTCATTCGCGCAAATCCATGCGTGAGGCAAACAAGGGCTTGAAGGACAAGCACAGTGCGTCGTGTGCAATGTCTTCATTCACCCTGGCCCTAACTCGTCGCAGATATTGTCAATTGCCCCGCCTGCGGTGCCCCCAAGCTGGCGCACCATCTCTGCAACCAATGCTATTCGTTCCTGAGCAGGATGTGGAAGCAGTCGAAAAACAGCGGAAATCCGCCATAAAAATCGCGTTCTTGCCCGGGGTTTACGAGTCGCGTCGAGCTGCGGGGGTATAGAGTATTACACGCGCTGTATGTATTTACTAGGATTTCGAACTGCATAATTTTTTTGAGCAACTTGCTTGGACTTCACACGGCCGCGGGACAAAGTAATTCCGCGGGTATGTACTCTGCCGGGCTTTCCTCCGGAACTTACAGTCCCACAAGCATGTTAGCCAGAAGACTCTTGTCTCGCGCACCACTAATGCGCTCAGCCAGTACTCATGCTCCCCGAGGTCTCAGTGCTATCCTCCAAAAGAACCCTGACGATGTGGTTATTACCTTCGCGCAGCGGAGTGCAATCGGCCGCATGAAGAAGGGCCAATTAAAGGACATCACCGTCGACGAGCTACTACAAGCCCTGTTCAAGGTAATTGGCATCTTTAGACGCGTAAATCTTCTTCAATCTCGGCCAGGCGACTCTGGAGAAAACCAAGTTGGACCCCTCGAAAATTGACGACATCTGTGTTGGTATGTGACCTCTAACCTCCAAGCATTTCCTCAGTACGGCAACAGGGACGTGTCATCCGCCGTCCCCTCTCTACACCTCCAGAGCCGCGGCGCTGGCCGCAGGTATTCCGAATCATGTTCCAATTTCGACTGTAAACCGTCTGTGCTCCTCTGGCTTGATGGCAATCCGCAATATTGCGCACGCCATTCAGGCAGGCGAGACGTCCATCGGACTTGCGGTCGGTGTTGACAGCATGACCATGCAGTAAGTTCAGACCTTCGCACTTGCGACGCCGTGTTTATTCGTTGGCCAGTCCGCGTCCTACGCCCCAAATCTGCGAAACCGTGGACCAGAACACCGAAGCGCACGACTGCATTCAGGTTACCGCCGCTCTGATGATTCCTGAGCTGTGCTGACAATATTCATAGCCCATGGGATGGACGTCCGAGATGGTCGCGCAAACTTACAACGTCTCGCGCGAAACCCAGGATAAATTTGCGCTTATATCACATACACGCGCCAGTGAAGTAGGTCTGCGACCCTCGTTAAGTTTCTGCGTCTGACCCGCGGTTCAGGCGCAAGCAAAGGGAATCTTCGCGGACGAAATCATCCCGCTCGAGCTCAAAGGTGCTGTCGTTTCGGTCGACGACACCATCCGGCCTGGTGTCTCTGCGCAGTCCCTGGCCTCTCTCAAACCCGTGTGGCCGGATTGGGGCCAAGGCTCTACGACCGCAGGAAATGCAAGTGGGACAGGTGACGGTGCAGCGATTTGCATTCTCACGACCAGAGAGCGCGCTGAGCAAGAGGGAATGGAGGTTCTGGCCAAATGGGTCGGCAGCGCGGTTGTTGGTCAGTCTTTCCTTCCACGTCTTTTATTTTATTAAACGCGTCAAAGGCTGTGAACCGAAATACATGGGAATTGGGCCGATCTTTGCAATCCCGAAAGTCCTCGAGCAGGTTGGATTGAAGAAGGAGGACGTTGACATCTACGAGGTACGTTGTTTTTCTGCGGTATACTCTTTCCTCAACCAGTCGCAGATCAACGAAGCCTTTGCGTCCCAATTCGCCTACTGCGTGGAGCAGCTAGGCATTCCAATCGAGAAAATCAACCCTAAGTGCGTTTGCGTTTGCGTCCTTTCTATGGTTGAACAGAACATACTGCAGTGGGGGGTCCATCGCCATCTCACATCCTCTCGGAATGAGTAGAGATTCTGTGCTGTGTAATGATTTCAGCTCTAATTATTTTTTTGCAGCTGGCGTTCGCCAAGTTGTCACAGGTTTGGCGGAACTCAAGAGGACGAACGGGTCATTGTTGTGCACCAGTATGTGCATTGGGAGTGGGATGGCTGCAGGTAAATCGTGTGCTTATATTTCGTGCCGCCAGTGTTAAAAAAGAGCCAACAGCCGGTATATTTGTCAACGAAGCGCGTAGTGCTAGCAGACTATGAACATTGTAAAGTAACAGAATACAACGAGTTAGGGACACCTGAGGAAGGGAGATAGTCAGTAACATTTCACAACGCGCGGGAACCGAGAAGAGCAGGAAATCTCAGCAAGTCATTGATGTCAGTGAACCGCGCAGGTCGAAGACCTGTTGGTCGCGGCGCAAGTCGACTAAGAGGTGCCAATGGTTGTAAATACAACACTCGTCATTGAAGGAAGGAAAGGAAAGAAGAAAAATGCAAAGAGAAAGGAAGTATTCTCACCTGGAGCGGAAAGCAAGACGGTGGTAAGAGGCTGAGTTTCGGCTACAGAAAAGTCGCTTCTTATAGGCGTCGAGATGGGTCACGTGCCCAGTGACGGCCCGACGTGCTGCACAGTTCCCACAGTCTCGGTTAAGCAAAAGTCAAGCCCACTCTTTTCGCGGTACCGCATCCTCAAGGTATATATTCCACCCAAATCGTTTTGTTTCCTCCTCTCAACACCCAGCCAGACTACAAAATGGCCACCCAAATCAGCAAAAAGCGCAAGTTTGTCGCCGACGGTGTTTTCCGCGCCGAGCTCAATGAATTTTTCACTCGCGAATTGGCCGAGGAAGGTTACTCTGGCTGCGACGTCCGTGTCACCCACGCTCGCACTGAGGTACTGCCCTCGTCCAGTTCTCTTGTTTTCCGGTGCTCAATAGACAACGACCTAGATCATTATCCGTGCAACCCACACCCAGGAAGTTCTCGGCGAGAAGGGGCGCCGCATCCGCGAGCTCACTGCTCTCGTCCAAAAACGTTTCAAGTTCCCCGAGAACTCTCTCGAGCTCTACGCTGAGAAGGTTCAATACCGTGGCCTCTCTGCGATCGCCCAGTGCGAAAGCTTGAGGTACAAGCTGCTCGGCGGTCTCGCCGTCCGTCGGTTCGTACTCCACTCGTTCACCTGGAGTCAGCCCTTTCTCATTCATCATCCCTAGTGCTTGCTATGGTGTCCTCCGTTTCGTCATGGAGTCCGGCGCCAAGGGCTGCGAGGTTGTCGTCTCTGGCAAGCTCCGTGCCGCTCGTGCCAAGTCCATGAAGTTCACCGACGGCTTCATGATCCACTCCGGTCAGCCCGCCATCGACTTTGTCGACTTTGCCGTCCGCCACGTCCTGTTGCGACAGGGTGTGCTCGGTATCAAGGTCAAGATGTGAGTCGAAATGTCAATCCTCAGAAACGGACCCGGTGACTCATGGGCGTGTCATATAGCATGAAGGGTACTGACCCTGAGGGCGCGATGGGCCCCAAGAAGCCGCTGCCCGACTCAGTCACCATCCTTGAGCCCCCTGTCGACAAGACCGTCTCCGAGCCCACGTCAGAGCAGCGGGAGCCCATTGCCGTTGCCCCGCCGCCAGCTGAGGAGACGTACGCTGCTGCTCCTCCCCAGGACTACCAGCAGCAGCCGGAGGCGTACTTGGAGCAACCCGTATTCTGATAAATTACTACGTCCTGTGCTTGTCTTTTTCAGCTATGGAAGCAATAGGTTTTCAGGTGCAACGTTGAGTGGAATGAAGTAGCCCTGGTATGGCTTGCTCTCGGGTCGATGTTTTGAAATTGCTCTGTCCTTTGTTTTTGCCGTGTTTTTCCTCAGATTTTCTGGGCACGGTCATGTGCTTTCACGGAGATGAGCAACGGAGTCGAAACCAATTTCCTCCTCCTCAGGCTTGAAGTCGGAAACCTCAATCCGTGTTACTCAGCTTCTAATCAACGCCGTGCTCCCCAGCGCCGTGTCTCCCACGGCTGCAACAGAGTCCAGTTCCTCCCTCAGCAAATCTCTCGATGTACCCGATTGAAATACTGTACAAAAGGCCTCTCCACTCCTTTTGCTTTCAAGTTTGCACCACAAATACCTGCTATTCTTTTCGTCTTGGCCTCTGCCAACAAAACCCTGACCGGCGGGCAGACCGTGAGTGTTTTTCGCGTTCATCTGGTACAGAATTTCAGCTCCGTTTGCACTTAGGGATGGTATGAGTCCTTCTATGCAGAACCTCCCATGTCTAACGCGTACAAGTTTTTTAGCCGGGCCGCCCACCCCTACTACGTCCTGGCGCCCCACCCGACTATCGACTTTCCCAGTCCGAAACGCCCTGATGTAAGCGAGTTGAGCAGTAGGAAACATTTTGACGTCAGAATGTACCAATGTGGATTCAGATGCATCTAGTTGTGCGAGTCCGACCCGGAATGCATCAAGTTCCTGGCCGACGAGACCGTCAAGAGCAAATTGGCCTCGGCCAAAAGCTATCTGAAGTCAGGTCGATCGGTTTCAAGGTATATTTCAGCCGGCTCCCGCTAACATACGCCGGAAAGACTATGATATGACTTTCTACGTTGGCGGCCGTGGACCTATCATCGACTTGGCAGTTGACGAAGTCAATATCAAGCTTGCAACGGAGGCACGTTCTGTTCTGGTCCTAAATGCGTCGTTTGACGACCACTCGGTTCTGCCAAGCGGGCAAGATCGTTACTGCAGTCTGCCACGGGCCAGCCGCCCTCGTCGGTGTCACCGACACCCAAGGTAAATATATTTTCGCAGGTAAAGTCGCCACGGGTTTCTCCAACGCAGAGGAAATACAAGTCGACATGGTGAAGTTAAGTCGTACATTGGATCGACGTCCATATATACATATCTAATCTCAGGTCAGGACATTCCTTTCCTCGTCGAGGGCAGGCTCATGAGCCTCGGCGGAAAGTACGAGAAGGCTGCTGACCTCTGGAAGGTAGGTTCATTCCTCTGGTTGATGCATGCAATCGAGCGAGGGCGAAGACAGAGTCTAACACGTCAACGGATCGCAGGACTGATCTTGGGTTAACGCCGTGAAGTTGACCATGTCGACGTCGGAAGAGAAAGATCTTTCTACTGGGTCAAAGGAGGTCGAGAAAGCCAATAAGGTTATTTTATTCTCTTGGCCACTCTTCGGGTCTCATCGTGGCAAGGCGTCTGGTCCCAAAATCTCCAAAAGTCTCGCCCCGCATTCAACGTACTTGCTACTTCTGGATGACTGAATCTCTGTTCTTACTTGCTTGCCAAGTCATACCTTCAAAGCATTGCTTTCTTCAAGCTTGATCAAGTCTACTCCGGACTCAATATGGTCCATGTTCGAAACAAACATGCGGACCATGTAAGTACTTCCAGCCCAGACCAATCAGTTGCCACCGCATATTTAGGTACACAGGCTCGTTCTTTGTATGGGACCTATCCAAAAAGCAGGAAGAGCTGTTCAACCGTCTTTCACGTTTTATTGGACGACACAGACTCCCTGGTTGCTTTTACGGCGTTCCGCTTTGAGTTTGAAGACGAAGACGATGATTCAAATATTCTATACTGGTTGCTGCGCCTCTTACCTTCTGGATATCCTTTGATGTTTTTCAGCTACGGCACCCAGATTTCTGAAACGTCCCAACGCCATGGTCCTGGTCGAACCTTGATGAATCACCTTGCAAAAATCGGGGCAGATTTTAAAATGGACAAAATTATGCTGACAGTCTTCGAAGGTTCTACTTCGGCTTTAGTTCATTCCCGCTGACTCGACGTCCCAGGGGATAAGGGAGCACTGAAACTTTACAAAGATTTTGGGTACGACAACCTTCACGTAACCCTCTCACCTATTTTCATCCCTTTGCCAAGGTTTGAAATGGATATTGCGTCACCCGGATGATAAAGATGAAGAGAACTGCAAGATTTTGTTCAAGAGCTTGTGAAATTTAGACGAGATCCTAACATTTGACACCAAATGAAAGCCACTGTTGAAAGGATCAACGTGGTTACTGCGGATGCCCAAATCGGGCGGCAATCGTCCTGCTCAGGCTACTAGCTTAGAGAACACCTCGGGCTAGAAAACACTTCTATCCGAAGTCTTGCTCAGCTTTTTTCTAATCAACGCCGTGTCCCGCGTCGCTGCGTCCACCAAAAATGGGACACAGAGTCCAAGCTGCCTCAGCAGGATAACCGGCAATCATCCTGCTCAGTCTTGAAGGTTGAAGGTTGAACGCACTATCCTGAGGTGTTACTCAGCTTCTCTTATCAATGACGCGTCCTCCACAGCAACAGAGACCAGATCCTTCCTCGGCAAATCGCCCTAATTATCGATGCACGATTGAAATACTATATAAGAGGCCTCAAAGTTACAGGAAAATCATCCCACTTCTTTTGCTTTCAAGTTTCCACCACCACAAATGCCTGCTATTCTCTTCGTCTTGACCTCTGCCAACAAAACACTGACCGGCGGGCAGACCTTGAGTGTTTTTCGCGTTCATCTAGTGCAGAATTTCAGCTCCGTTTGTATTTAGGGATGGTATGAGTCCTACTTCGCAGAGATTCACATATCTAATTATAACGCGTACAAGGTTTCTACCCGAGGCCGCGCACCCATACTACATCTTAGCTCCCCACGCGACCATCGACTTTGCCAGTCCTAAAGGCCCGAACCCTGATGTAGACGAGGGAAGCGTCAAGGTAAAGAAAATTTCGACGTCGGAATGTACCAATGACGACGTGTCTAGATGTTCGCATCCGACGCGGAATGCATCAAGTTCCTGGCGGACGAGACCGTCAAGAGCAAATTGGCCTCGGCCAAAAAGCTCTCTGAAGTCAGCTCGAAAGGTGGGTGCTTTCAAGGTATACTTCCGCCTGCTCCCTCTAAGATACGTCGGAAAAGACTATGATGTGATTTTCTACGTCGGCGGCCATGGACCGCCCATCGACTTGGCATTTGACGAGGTCAACATTGAGCTTGCATCGGAGGCAAGTTCTGCTATGGTTCCTCAATGCATCACTTCACGTACACTCAGTTCTACCAAGCGGGCAAGATCACTGCTGCAGTCTGCCACGGGTCAGCTGCTCTCGTCGGTGTCAAGGACGCCCAAGGCAAATCTATTTTCGCAGGTAAGACCGCCACTGGTTTCTCCAACGCAGAGGAAATTCAAGTCGACAAAGTGAAGGTGGGTTATGCACCAGATCGACCTTCATGTATTCACTTGAATCTCGGATCAGGACATTCCTTTCCTCGTCGAGGACAGGATCATCAGCCTCGGCGGAAAGTACGAGAAGGCTGCTGATCTCTGGAAGGTATGTTCATTCCTCTGGTTGATGCATGCTGGTCACTGACGAGTATCGCCGCGGCTACAGCCCCACGTCGTCGTGGACGGGAACCTGATCACAGGCCAGAATCCTGCGTCTGCCGGTCCCATTGGCCACGCTATCCTCAAAGCTCTGAAGTTGTAGGGCATTATTACAAAGCATTCCCGTGAATATAGAACCAGTATCACATTGAGATTTTGCGCAGCTTGAAGCACGGTCATGTGGTTACCAGTCACAATGAGTTACTGTCACGGCACTTTTTCAAATTGCCACATCTTGCTCAGAGGCGTACTACACGAACAAATGGAAGTCGATGGTCAGCCATTGGCTGAAATATTCAGAAAACAGGTTCGTCAATGTTTCTCTCTGGTTCATCAACGGTCAACGCGCCTTAGAACGTCAAACTTCGGAAATTGGGACGCGTCGTACGCGAGCTTCTCGCGAGTGACCCAGGAAACACTCGGCGGGTACTTCAAGCGCGCGGTATTGAAGACCTGGATACTTTTTTGAGCTCAAGCGGTAAGCCGACGCTCTTGAGCCATTGAATTTCGAAATATATGTTCTGCAGAAGCCGATTCAGAGGCCGTTTGGGATGACGCCGACTGTGTATATCGCTGCCCCGAATGTGTGTGGGAACTTGAGCATGGAGAATGCGAGCGGTGTGAGATCGCGTTCGAGATTGTGAGCCCAAATGGCGTGCTGGCTTCAAGTTGGCTATTCGAAAATTCATCTTCTTTCATTAGGATCCTCGCGATGACGGGGACTATACTCGCAACGAAGCTTTAAATGCCGACCGTCTCCTCGAACCTCGGGGTGACACGCCGCTTCGCGATGATGATCAGCACCCGCTGCCGCCGTCGGTGTACATGGGCAGACGAGACGAGTACGACGAATTACGACGGCGAGGCGCGACGCGCTTTATGTGCGAAACCTTCAATCTCGAGTTTGACGCCGCGACCGGAATTGTGGCCTGGGCTGACGGCGACACATACCGCGAATTCGCCGGGCCGCTTATGCAAGTCGGAGACTTTTGGAAAATAATGCTGGGAAGACGGATACAACTCGATGAAGACGACCCAGATGGTAGTCTTTTCATCGAGGCGGTGCTGGAGGACGCCCTGCTCTTTCCGCTATGGTCAGGCCAGAAGTGGGAGACTGTTGAAGATGAAGGAAGCCCCGGCATTTGGATCACTCGTCCAGTCGATCCTACTGATTCCGAAACAACAGACTCCGAGGTGTCGGATGAGGACGCCAAGTTGGAGCCGGGCTATGTCGCCCCAGCCCTTCCCGTGCAGACTCAAAACTATGAGACTTCCGACGCCGAATCCGACGTTGACATGACTATGGATGATCCCTCCATTAAAAGGGAGCAGGAGGATGATGAGCTTCTCATCGAAGAAGATACGGAAGAAGACGATGATCCAGGCTGGGCATTCGACCCCAATATTCCGGATACTTGCTGGGCTCCTAGCGACGCTCCTGAACCCGAAGCCAACGTAGATGTTCAGGCCGCAGACGAAGGCTCCCTGAGTGAGGACGCAGCTGAGGACTCAGCGGACAGCGATTTCGACTCTGACGAAGTTTTGAGTGGTGATGAAGGGGTTCTCGCCGCGGGGCAACGTTATATCGCGTATTATGGGACTAGTGCTTGAAGACGAACAGCTTCTTAGTGCCCCACTCGCTCTTTTGTCGGGTAGATGGAGAAATCAAGCATCTTGCACGGTCATGTGATCGTGGTCATGAGCACGACACCGTCTAACTCTGGCCCGCGACCGCGAGTTTGCTCACTTCCTGCACAAACGGAATGGAAAATGAGCCGTGCGCTGAAGAAATGGTGCGTGAATATCTCCGGTCTGCTTTACCAGTTCTTAAAGCGTGTTGACTGTTTAGAATGCGACACTTCGACGCGTCATACGCGAGCTTCTCGCGAATTTGCGCTTATGTGTATATTGTGGCCCCGTGCGCCGAACCGTCCCCGCCACCGCTACCTCAAAGTTATCGACTCGGAAGCTGAATCAGATCTGAGGTAAGTCTGCCACGAATCCCCAGGTATCTGTACGGTGCTGACCCTAAATAAAGAGGAGGTTGAGCCGCGGCCGCGCAAATCGGCGAACGCGGGCCCGAGCCTATAACCCAGTCCCGGTCGTACCACCGGGTAAGCCTTTCGCCCCGCTCGTGCTACGCGCCCAGCGTATGCATGATGCAGTGAGCGTCTACGATATCTTCGATCAGGCCGTGGAAGATGTTGTTAACGATCTACCAAGCGACTGGACCTGTGACGCAAACCGCAAGCCGCTGACCGGGCTCTTATTCGACCCGTTTATCGAAGCTGTGGCCGACCAGGCCAACATGCCATCGGAGATCCTATTACAGCTGTTGACGGAGGAGGGCATGCAGAAGATCCCGGGGCAGACCTTCGTGGGTAGCTGGATATGCGACGTGTTCAGTGGGTCAGCCGCTGTCGGAGACCACGCTTATTCACTTTACCATTGGCAGAGCGGCAGGCCAGACGCCTTGCGTCTTGGCTACAGGCGCGCAAGTTCCAGTGTGCATATAAATCGGGATACACCAGATGCGACATGCGCGGCACATTATAAGTGCCACACATTCCCCTCAAGTGCGACACATTCCTGTCAAGTGCGACACATTCCTGCAATGTTCGACACACCGGAGCAAAGTGCGACACACCAAGCATGACACACCGTGACCGCCGCTGCCGACTTTGAAGCCTCTGAGGGGTATCTGACATGGATATTGAGTGAAGGAGGAGGAAGAGCGGAATGCTTATCTTGTGAGAGGTAGACATCGCATGACGACCGGGAGCGCAAGAAGATCTACGACACCCTCGTCAGCCACAAAAATGTATACCCGTCTGCTCATGACTTGAGTCTTATTCGTTGCAGCGCTTACGGCATTAATGATGCGATTCTCGTCACGACTGGGGACGCATCGAGATACCTGCTCGCAGTGCCATTCTGCCCTTATCAGTCAGTTTGTCGAAATATTAGCGGCATACTGTATTATTCTGACGCACGGTCTAGTGTACCACGTTCCGAAAGCCGGAGTACTCCACTTGAATTCATGTATCAAGAGAGTGCTCTGGTCCGAGTTTCCGACGCCGCAACCTCTTCACCGCCTGCTCCAATCGTCGGCCGGCAAACCGATCCCCAAGATAGGCCTTGGAGGAGAACAGCGCCCCGTGATGGTACAGGCCATTAAAAAGGCCCAGCAGGTAAATCTCACCTCCCATGCTGTGTTACGCGGCTGAGTTTTATGATTAGCAACTGGGCTGGAAACTTTCCGGAGTTATAGTCGACAAAGTGAAAGCTGCCCGCGCCGACAGCAAAAAGGGTCCCCAGAAAAGGTTTGGGGAACTTGCATGTGCGTCATCGTTTTCAATCCAGTTCTTTGTCCTACCGCGCTAACTCGCGGCACAGTCCAATGCTATCCTATGGAATTGGATGGGAAATTCGATTTGAGTTCGACGTCGACCCACGGCACCTTTTGGCCAGCAGCCTTACAGGCCCTCGCGTCTGGTCAAGTCGCTATCATTAATAAAGACGCAGGACTGACTCGTTTCAACCCGTCGAGACGCCTCGAAGTAATGAAGAAGATCGCTGCCGACGGCGGCTTCAATCTCGCTTCCATTGCGGGGGAGATGCGCCCTGTGCCCTCTCGCTTCTCCGCTCGTTTCTCGCGTTCTCATACTGACAGCCCGCTCAAGGAGAACAATATTACCGACGGAAAGGACGACCGAGTGGCAGTTGCGCGTTGGATGGCACAGCAGCCGCTAGACGATGAGGATGAGGAAGATGGGGATGAGGACGATGAGGATGAGGATGAGGATGAGGACGATGAGGATGAGGACGATGAGGATGAGGACGATGAGGATGAGGATGAGGATGATGAGGATGAGGACGATGAGGATTAACTGGACCATTAGCATTTTTCTGTACTGGGTTCATGAGGGTTACGGACGAGAAAGTCAAACGAGTGCGATTGGTGCATTGTTTTTGGAACTAAAGAATGTAGTGTATGTAGTATGATACTACAAAGCTTAGATTTTTTGAGAGACACTACTACCTGCGAGACCCTGACTTGCGCTCGGTAGGGTAAAGTCCAGAGTCTTCGTAAGGCTTCCTGGCTTTCCAGCTCCTACACTCAATGTCACAGAGACCGTGGTCAGTGCATGAGTAGGATCTGAGACGGTTACGACTCCTGATGTCAAGTCGAAGATGACGGCCGCAGTGCCGTTGGTCGACATCGTCACCGCTGCCGGGCTTCCGGTCGCGAAATCGACGGAGCCTCCGCCAGGAGCCCAAAACACGGCCATGGCTTTCGAGTTGGCCGAATCCAAAACGGCGGAAACGAGGCCATCGTTCCGGACGACTTCAATTTTCGAGTGCGAACTTTTGGCGAGGAATGTGTTGAAGTCGGTCCCGGGATAGATGGTATATGCCAACGAGGCGTTCACGGACGCGTGGACAAGTGAAGCGGAAAACAGATCGACGGTGTTTGGCGGCTGGGTGGACGTGCCGATTAAAGCCCAGTCTCCCGCTACTTCGCCGACCTTGACTGATAGCGAGAAATCGGTCGTATTAGGAAAGGTGTAGCCAACATTACCGTGCCACAGTGATTGGGAATTGAGTCCCTGCAAGGAAACCGGGGTCGTCAACGTTTGGCCGTCCACCATGACAGCACCGTTATGAAGCCGCTGGTCGAGAACCGATACGATGGAGGCGTTCGAAGTTGAAGATATGTTGGACACCAGAACAACCTGGACATCGTTATCCAAAAAGAACCACGACTTTTGCCAGTGGAGGGTCATCGTCAGGGGATTTGTGTACCGCATGGCGGCGACCCCAACCTGTCCGTTCGACGCGCCACCGACAAAGGTTTCAATGCCGATAGCCCCGGTTTGGGCGCAGTTCAACGGTGTTGCGCCGTAGTCAGTCGTTATCCCCGGGATGAGGTTCCAGTCTTGCGCCGCAGCGATGTCCTATTCAACCAAGTGAATTCTAACTCGATTTCAGAAAAACCGAAAATACCGACCTCGTATTCATTTCCCTGGATGTACGTTCGCAGAGAACCATCGGACAGGTGGAATCCAAAGGGATTGGCCAAGTTCGTGCATTCGGTGTTTGTGCTCCTCGTCGAATACATCCTCAGAGTGGTCACATAAGATTCACCCCGCTGGACCTGGGATACATCCATTCACAATTGAAATTTAAATCCAAAAAGCAGAGCATTTACCATGTAGTCATTGTCGTAGAACATTCGGTTTCCTACCAGTTTCCCAGCGTTGGCAGTCGTGAAGTTTCCAGAGAGACTGGTAGAAAAGTTGAGGAGCGGAGCTGAACCCCACTCTTCACTGAGGACACCGATTTTGGTCAGGTTAAGCAGGATGCTGCCCGTAGCTCTAACAAGAGAGTCAATTCAAAGCTGCACCTGATGATAGACGCACTCACTGAGTGAAATCGGCCGTGGGGAAGGCGATGAAACGGCCCAACACAGACTATAACAAAGGTCAGATGTGCATACAACATCGTCCTTCAAACTCACAAAGTCCCAGTGGAGCACTTGAGTAAGTGCATTGTAATAGATCATCCACGAATCACCCTCGAACAAGGTGCCAAAAGCAGCTTGCCCGGCCGGGTTCACTTGGAACTGAGTCCCTCCAGCCTCGACTTCTAGATCGACGATGTCGTTGGTACTGTGCAACGGGTTAGTTTCGGTACCATAAGAGGAGGATAAAGCGTACAAGTCCTTCCCGTAGTTTCCGTTGTATATAATGCCAGTATGCTGGGGAGAGTTAGAATTCGTGCTCATAGAATTCGAGGTATGGCGAGAGTAAACTTACTTGCCCGAAGCTCCCATCTGGACGAATCCCGTCGGCGCGGTCGGGAGTGGTGAGCACCATTTGCGAGTGAACTCTCGAGTACGCGTCTGTCAACAGGCTGACATTCACAGTGAGCAACGCCAGATCAATCCCAATCTATGTTCCACATTAGACCGTGGATAGAGAGAAGAGAAGCAACGGCGAACTTTGGCAACGTCCAATGCGTTAGCACCTGTAAGGACACCCACTTGGTTGGCGGGCACAATGAACGTGTTGTACGCGCGCGCGGTCATCTTGGTGCAGTTGCCTAGTTCGGACGGGAGAAGAGTGTCATTGAGCACTAAGGGAAGGTTAGCGCGAGCACATTTGTATTTTTGAGTGGTATTTCACAGAGGCACGAAAGGGAGACCAGTTCTGGCGTCCCAATGATGTTGGGAAACCAGTTCTGAGTAGTATGGCTCAGACACGATGCAAAAGGAATAAAATAGAATGACACACGGGATTCCAAAGGCCAGGAGTACCACAAGGGCAGGCTGCATCCCCGCCCGAATCCAGGCAAGAAGGGTCTTGGAAGTCGTTGGAAAACCAGTATCCCATGGCGAGGGAAATGCTGGCCCGCATGCTGGGATCCTTTACATATTGCTCGGCGTCGGCCAATCCTCCATGCCAGGCTCCCGCCATGGTAGCTACATTGAAGGTGACAGTGAGTGACGGCACACGAAGCAGGAGAATGCAACACACAAAGCCTTTCCCAGTGCTATCATGATGGCAATGTTAGAACGGCTTTAAGAAAGAAACTGGGACGCACAAGCTCCGCGGGCCAGTTGGCACGCTGGGCGGTGCAGCCAGAAGTGTAGTCGACATCCGGCCACTGTCCAGTTGCGTTGAGGGTTGAAAGCCTGGGAGAAGGTGGATCATGGAGACTTTTAACAAGTGTAAACCGTCGGTTACCAGTCGGGAATTGAAGTTGCATTGGTTAAAGCCCCAACAATATTGCTGAGACGCCTTTGGGTCAAAGTCTGGATGTCTTGAGCAACTGTCGAGTTTACAGCGGTGGAAGTGGAGGTAGGCGGTGCGGAAACAGTAGCACTAGCGCTCGAAGTTGAAGAACCTAAGATAGCGGAAGCACTGGAAACACTGGCACTGGCAGAAGTAGCAAGTGAAGTTGTCTGTGTAGCCGCGGAGGTGGAGGTAGAATTGTTTGTGGAAGAGGACGCGACAGCCTGTACTCGTTGAGCGATTTGGTGATGGCGAGACGCGTTGGTGTTATAAATGTAGAAAACCAAGGCAAGGAGAGTGAGCGTCTGCATAGCGGTGAAGATCAAGGAATGAAACCAAGTCACGGCATGTCTGCGAGCTGAATTTATATTTGCAGCGCCTGGGAGTGCGTTAGAAGAAAACGTTGCCCGCGCCCTTGATTTTGCTTCGATGTTTGCTCGATCCACCCGTAGACTTTGGGTTCCATCTGTCGGATCAGATCCGCGCCATTGAAAGACTCCGAAACCAGCAGCGCGATGAACCCGCCCAAATCCCATTGAATGGAACGGCTCTGCAGCAATAATGCAAAACGACAAATCAAAAAGCTTCCACACTCGCGCGATCAGCTGATCGATTGAGTGTAGCCGACGCTAAGTCTCGTGTCGATCGGCTGATCGATCGAGTGTAGCCGACGCTAGCCGAGGACTACTTACATCTGCTCTCAGTTCTTGTAGGTTCTGGTGCGCACCTAGGCATTCGCTGTATAAATCGGAGCCTTATCTCTTCGTTTCGTCTGGTTCATCATACTCCAGGAAACTCCCACAGTAATTTTTTTCAAAATTAATTTAATGCAGATCTTCACCGCCACCTGATTGATTCCCTTGATCTACGCTTGGCATCGAGCGCCCATCTGAGTCGCGCGAGACCTACTCCGCGAGTCGCCCGCGACTCGCAGACCCATGAGTTGCTCCTGAATTCTCAGAGTTTCTGACCTCAAAAATGATTTCCCGTCTACAGTATGGATCCAGCCAATTTTGGGTAACGATCTATGTGCATGCACACATTTGGACATCAATGGGCATCGACTGTTGTCACTAACAGTCTTGCGGTCTTACGGTTGGTCTTACGGTCTGGCGCGCCCTGCGTGGGATCAAACATTTTCAGTTTCCAATTATTTTCTCCCAAGAATCTCGTCGGCCACTCATTGACTAAATTTTGAATGTAACCCAGACCCCATTGAGTCGCTTCTCGTCTTTCCTCACGACGGTCCCATGGGTTGTCATTGCACTGACGGACCTGCCTTTCACCTCTGCCCAAATGATTTCCCCGCTGCCTATCTTCTCAGGTGGTGGTGCTCGGTTTAGCATGGCGCTGCCCCGCCCTCTTCCCCTTCCAACAGCTCTCTTATTGAATGATTTCGAGAGATCCATCCTGTCTATCAGCGCCGGCTTGAAATCAATACGATCCGCCCACGCCCATTCCATATCGAAATCTTCGGGGCCTGGTGGAGCCAGATTCTTACCAATGGTTTCCGAGGTGACTGAGAGTATAGGTTTCCGGAACATCAACGCCAGATGAGAAAGTGGAATTTGCAACAGGGCCAAGGATGACGGGAGTACGTGGGTGGCTATATCACTGGGGTTGTGAAGATAGATTTGTTGAGAGTCTAAGAGGGCGGGAACTCGAGGGCGGAGATTCAAAGGTATGGAGATTGCTAAAGGAGGGTATTGAACGTCGGGGGAATTTGTCGAGTAGACGGTCTGATATGGTCACTTTAGCGTATTCTGGCATTTGTTAGAACCATACCTTCGCCCACCAAGCAAGCAAGACATCTGTCTCGTCTACCTGGACATCACAGCCTTGTAAGGCCAAATCATCTCGACATTCTCTAGTCAACTTTACTAAAGTCTCAGACGGCATGAATAACCATCTTGTTTCCTTTTTGGATTCTTCATCAGGGTGGGCAAGTGAAACTTGACTCGGTAGGGGTGTATCCGAGTCGTCCTCTCGTTCATTCTCCAGCGCCATCCTGTCCTGGATAACAGCGGGTATATTCTCGGTGATTCCGCCTTTTGCAAGGATGCTACTCCACGCGGACAAGATTTCCTTCATCCCCCCAGCGTCGCAAAAGCACCGTGGGACTGTCAATCCAACGGAGGTCTTCTCATCGGAAAACTGCACAATTTGAAGATGCAAGATCGGCTGAGACGCAGACTCGTACTGCGACAAACAGTCGTGTCTAAGGTGGATTGGTGGTTGAAAGATCGTCGAGGGGGACGGAGTAAAAATAGAGGGTTCGGCAGTTGGAGGTGGTATTTCGAAGCGGTCGGATAAGGGTGTGGAAAGTACTTCGCTGTCGAAAGTGAACGCTTCAACTTCATCGCCGAATGTTGAGGGTATGTGATACTCGAAAAGACTCTGAAATCGAGGGGCGATGACTGTTCATGACTTTTGGGTGCAAAGCGCGAGCCAGGAGACCACACCTGCGTGTCTTTGACGATTCTTGCTCCGAGAATGTTCCAATGATTGACTAGTGTTTCTAGCGAATTCTTCAGTCGCAGCCGATGGAGGTGTCCGTCGACGATGAAACCATAGGTGACCACAGATTGATTGGGACAAAAAATAGGACGCGAGGTCATAGTAGCAAGGTACCGCCGTAGTGAAGAGAGGACTTGATCGAGATCAATGTTCTACGATATCTGTGTGATGCCAAACGATGCGCTTAAACATATGGAGAGATGAGCCGGCCAGGGTCGAGTTTAATTCAATCGAGTAACCAAGCGGGATGAACCCACTGACCATTTCATTGTCTAATCGCTACAATGTTTGGAATTAATATACTGCGCTAATTTAAATTTAAAAAATAAGTCCAAGGAAGAAATCGAGGCGTTCATTTCGAAGCGTGGACGTTGAGTTTCGAGAGGGAGATCACAAGCGGTACTGCATAGAATGCGTATGCCACCCAGACCACTGAAACGGTCGCATTAGCCATCAGTCAAACATATATGGTGGCGCAACGCACTCGTGAAGGCATTGCCGACATTGGCGATGAGTTCCGGACCACTAGAGCCTTGCAGTTCGATGCTGTCGTTGAAATCGTCTGCGGCCTTCCCAAACCACATCCTCAAGATGAGGAATGATGTAATACCTTGGAAATCACACAGAACGTGAGCGGACAGAAGATTAAGAGTTAAAGAGACCGACCAATCATGAATCCGAAAAAACCAAGCCACGCTGAGAGACGCTGAACCATGGCGTTGTCGAAAGCGTTGGACATTTTTTCACCCATTTTGTGGCGGAATGAGATTAGGGTGAAGGTGATGAAGAAGATGATTGAGCAAGCAAGCGCTATCCCTAAAAACACTGGCGTTGCCTGCGTGGGGGCGGCAAGTAAGAGTGCAGGCGCTGAGCTGGGCAGCGCGGACAAATCTATAAGAAATTTAGAACGAAAGTATCCTGGCACGCGTAGCCGCGCACCATATGAGGGGTTCAACGTCGGGGTTGTGCAATTCACACTGCCATCATTTTTCGGGCGCGAGCACGAACCTGGAAGAAAAGTAAGTAGCCGCATTACACTCGCAAAGGAGGATTGTGTACCAAGCACACCAAGGAACACGGAAGGTCCGTCAAGTGCGGCATGAGGTGCGTTTTGAATCAAAGCCGTAGACGGAGTAACGGTCAATAGCGAGACTTTGTCTTGGAGAAGCAAGACCGGCGCGAGATATGAGAAGAGTGAGAGGAGTATGGCCGTCAAGGTCAGGACTGGGGCGAGGTAAAGAGTGGCAGCTTTAGAAAGACCAGAAATCATGATAATAGCAGTAAAGTCGTAAAATGCTCGTCTGGCGGGCTGTTGTTGAAAGGAGCGCAAGGTTCGTAAAAGAGGGATGAAAGGGCCGGAGACCTGGGTTATCCCGAATTTCAGGTTCCCTTTTATACTTGCGCATTGAGGCGGGGATTGACAGAATAATGGAGGGCTGGGTTACGTAAGGTTGTTCATTGTTCTCTCTCGACCTTGTTTTGGCCTTTGTGTCCATATGCGGCAAAGAAAAGAAAGACAAAACAAGGCGACGCCAATTATGAATTCCATTCCAAGGTCGACAGCTCGGCAAAATTAAACAAGGATGGTTGCAAGGGAGCAACAACTTTAGCACGCGGAGTAGAAACCACCCCATTTTCGCCGGGGTTCGGAGTGCGTGGAGAGAGAACAAGAGGTGTGTCTCAGACATTCGTGGCCGAAACGAATGGCAAAGCACCGAATCGTGCTCAAGTCCGTTTTTGTTTGTCTCCCTTGAACTTGGGAAACAATTACGGCACACACATATTTCATTCCTAATTGGGACCACGACTCTCAAAAAAATGGATTCGCAGGTTGACGTGCCCAAGGAATGCATAACCCTTACGAATCTAATCCAGACTCAACCCACGTGTTTCTCTGCCTCGGGAAGCAATGCTGTGAACGCTGCTGCTCTGGACGCTACGAAATATGTCTTTGACTTGTGTAAGTGCTTTTCGCGCCTGAGAACGCGGTTGTTCATCTCACGGCTGCCTTTCATCAGCTCTTGAGGCGGAAAATGAATCCAGGCCGCATATTGTGGAGTTTCTCTCCTCTCTGGGCCCCGCACAAGCGCCTCAGACGCGGTCACAAGCCAGTAAAAAGCGGAAACGCGGCTCTACCAGCCCTTCGCCTCCACCAACCTCATCCTTGTTTGAGCCAACACCCATTGCCTCGCTCTTCGTAGACGGCATGGACGATGACCAAATATGGGCTCAACTAGATCTTCGCCTGAAACCCGTCTGTGACATGCTTGAACTCGCATTGGACGCCGATCCCTCGCAGGAAGCAGAACTTGATGACAGCGACGCGGACGAATTTATCGACGAACAGCTTCTTGAGCGCATGCGGGCTCTTCAAAGCGGCGAACACGGACTCGATGAAATGGAGGTCGAGGACTTTGATGAAGACGACAGTGAGGACGCAGAATCGGAGGAGGACTCAGACGGCAACGCGGATTTGGGAGAAGACGTCACTAGTCTTCGAGATCCGTCGTCGGATGAGGCCAGTGAACCGGAGGGAGATCCCGAGTTGTTTGTTTCAAGGCGGAGTCGAAGTAAACCCTCAAAAACAGGACTCGATGATGGCTTCTTCGATTTAGCATCTTTCAATGCTGAAACGGAGGAGGCCGAAGCCCGGAAAGTTTCCAGAGGTCAGCTAGATGGAGACGATTCGGACGACGAGGGTTCTATAGACCTGTTTGCCCCCGTCGACGTAACTGAAAACTTTGACGAGGAAGACGAGGATGACGCGGGCGGTATGTCCGAGAGTATTTGAGGAAACGACCAAGACTAACGGTATTTACAGAATTATTTTATAAAGACTTCTTTGAGCCGCCTCGGAACGCAGCTCCTCCCCGACCAAAGAAGACGACCGCGGCTCCCAAAAAAGCTGGCACTGTTCGATTCCACGAAGAAGTCCGGGTCAAGAACATCAAGGCCAAGGGCAAAAACCTTCCCTTGAGCACCCTCGACGACGAAGACGATGACGAGGATGAAGGAGATGAATACGAGGAGTTTGGGGAAATGGGTTTCGGCGAGAAGGATGACGATGACGAAATGGACGACGAGGAGAATAGCGATGGGGATGAAGGCAGCCAACCAGAATCTGATGAATCTGATGACCATTCGGGAGGAAGTTCCAACGGAGCTGAAACTATTGAGCGGTTGAAAGGCGATCTCTTTGCAGAGGAAGATGAGCTTCCACAAGGTATGCCTTTCAACTCCGGCTTTTTACACGAATTCATGTCGATAATAGATCTCTCAACTCATGAACAACGCATGGCTGCATTGCGCGAGCAAATTGCGAGCCTTGAAGCCGAAAACGTTGGGCCGAAGGACTGGGTGGTCATGGGAGAAGCCGCTGCCCGGTCGCGGCCACAAAACTCCCTCTTGGAAGAAGACCTGGAGTTCGAACGAGTCATGAAGGCGGTTCCTGTCGTGACAGAGGACAGCGTTCTGGCGCTGGAAGAGAGAATCAAAGCTCGGATTCTTGACGGTCGCTTCGACGACGTGGTGCGGATAAGGCCCATGGAGGACAAACCTTTCCTTGCTTCGCGTTTTTTCGAGCTCAAAGACACCAAGTCGAATCAGTCGCTTGCCCAGATATATGAACAGGAGTATGTTGCGCAAGCGCAAGGCTCCACTTCCGACGACAGAGACGGGAAGCTTGAGAAGGAGCACGGCGAACTCGAGGCCCTTTGGGAAGGTATATGTGGGAAGCTGGATGCGCTCTGCAACGCCCATTTCATGCCCAAACAGGTTCGTGCAGGATTTCACCTAAAATTCAATATTAACAATACTTCTAGCCCAAAGCCACTATATCTTCCATCTCCAACGTGTCGAGCGCTACCCTTGAATCGGCTCTTCCGACCACGAAATCGGCGGCCACCATGTTGGCTCCCGAAGAAGTCTTTGCGACGTCGTCATCTGATCTCCGTGCACGCAGTGAGCTGACCCCGGCAGAGAAAAAGGCGTTGCGCGGCAAAGAGCGCAAGGCCAAGAAGAAGAGCCGCGACACTCTCAACAACAGCGTTGATAAATATGCCAAGCTGAGAGGGATCGGCGGGATTAAAAAACAAAAGCAAGCCGCGCTCGCTAGTGTGGTCAAGAGTGGGAAGGGCGTAACGGTGGTCGGCAAGGAGAAGATGGGTAAATCGCGACCTCGGAAGCCCACGACGGCCAAGTAGGGTTCTTCGGCGTTCCCGGAATAGGGGAGTAACTACTTACGGACTTGATTGCCACGGGTACAACAATTGATCTCTCTTGTAACCTACCACCATGTCGTTCTTCAAACGCAAAGACAAACCTTTAATCCCCCCAGTGGAGTCTGAACGGCCAATGGGCCAGAGCCCATCTCCCCGTCCCATGGGCGGCAACGGTAACAGCTCTTCGCCCCGCCCGACTCGTTCCAATGCTAGCACATACGTCGCTAGCCGTGACGGAGATCCTTACGCTAGCCGCACCAATTCGTACGGTTCCGATACCAAGACCGACAACTTCCAGCCCCGCGGCGACAAGTACAACAGAAATAATGGTGTTGGCGATGTATACTCCCGTCCAGGAGAGAAGTTCCAGAAACTTGACGAGGATCGGGCAGCCCTCTTCTCCGGCTACAACCCCGAAAAGACGGGCTCGGGTAGATTCTTCGACGGCCCTGGAGCGGATCGCGACCCGCCCCCTGGAGAGGAAACCGAAGAAGATGTCGAGGGGATCAAAAAGCAGACGAGATATGTGAAACAGGAAAGTGCCAACTCGACCAGAAACGCCCTTCGTCTTGCCCGCGAGGCGGAGGATACTGCTCGAAACACCCTCAACAAATTGGGCACTCAATCGGGTGAGGCTCGTAATTTTGCGCGCTCTAATTGGATCTCTTATTTTCGGGTGCAGAGCGTCTTGCCAACACCGAGCGCCACCTGGATATATCGAAAGGTCACTCTGCGCGCGCAGATGACAAGACCGATGAACTTAATCAGCTCAATCGCTCGATTTTCCGTCCTGTTATCACTTTCAACAAGGACGGCAAACGGGCGGCTCAGGAGGCTAAAGTGCAAGCTCGATACGAGGAGGAGCGTGCGGGCCGGGAGAAGACCATGTTGGATATCCGAGACACTCAGAATCGACTTGGGCAGGCTCAAACGTATGGGCGCGAGGGGGACAGGGAGGAGCTGGTTGGTGGGGGTAGGGGTCGTTTCGGGTCGGAGGCGGAATTATCCTCCAGGAAGGAGGGGCGGAAGCGGTACCAGTTTGAATCTACCCACTCGGACGATGAAATCGAAGATGAAATTGACGACAACCTCGACGAGATTGGCGACGCAACTAGGCGACTCAAAGCTCTGGGAATGGCAATGGGCCAAGAGCTCGACAAGCAGAACCAGCGCATTGATTTGATTGACCAGAAGACGGTCAATCTCGACAACAAGATCGTCCGCAACACCGAGAGGGTCAGTGCATTTGGTTCATTTATGCTCACCACACTGACAATCTATTGTAGCTCAAGAAAGTCAAGTAGGTGCGGGGCGAATTGTTGGAGGGCGACACAAATCATTATCGGAAATCATTTCGGAATCATTATTTATTTATGTCATGTCCTCGTGTATTTCTTTGCCGCTTCCCTTATCTTGCCCGTCTCTTTTCGCGATGAACTCGATTGCCACCAACTGAGTAGAGATGGGGGAGAGAGCATCGACTGTGGATCGATGGTCAGTATTCGTTAAGTCACTAGGTCGCCCAAACCCACTCTTCCCAGGGAGTCTTTGGTGGAGGAACAATCAAGTACGGATGCTATTTGTCCATCCAGAGTTTTCGCTCATCTTCAATATAGCCCTCTTCCGGCAGACCTTCGACGAGAACCAACTTCTTCAACGGAGAGTAATAGAGCTGGAACGAGAACTAAGTGTATGGAAATTAGCGCTAGGCAAAGCCGACGAAGACAGTGCAACACTCAAAGCAACAACTATTCGCCTCGAACAGGTTCTCGGCTCGTTAAAGGTCAAATTATTGGCTTTGTTCCTCGACTCATCTAACGACACGTTTTAGAATGATAATCCACTCCTTCTTTGTTTGGTGGACGGAGATGGCCACATTTTCCAAAAAGAACTTATTATCCAGGGGCATAGTGGCGGCAGACAAGCAGCGCTGCTCTTGACTAAAGGATTAACCGATTATACTGCGCGAGCAACCGATACTCCCCAAATCTCAAGTCGATCGCAAGTGTGGACGAGCGTGTACTTCAACAAATCTGGACTGGGCGAAACTCTGGTAAACCAAGACATATGCACAAAGGAACAATTCGAAGAATTTTGCTTCGGGTTTAATCAAGCCGCTCCAATGATTTCGTTGTTGGATGTTGGCCCAGGGAAGGAAGCAGCCGATGCGAAGATAAAAGGCAAGTCTCGCTCCGTCTTTTCCCTCATCCGTTTCTCACTCGACATTGAAAACTAGAATGTCTGCGCGTCTTCACACGCTTTCCTCAAACCTCTTTTGTTTTCTTCGGAGGTGTGTTCGATTTCCTTCGCATCTGATTTTTCCCACAGCGATTCACAGGTGGACACGACAATGGATATACATCTGCCCTCACCTCGCTCGAGAATGAAGGCTTTTTGCACAAAGTTGTTCTTCTTCGAGGCTACAAAGACGTGGCGGTCGAACTCAAAAATCTTCGACTCCCAGAGCTCACCATCGATGGTCTTTTCATGACCTCCAAACTCCCGACTATTTTCCAACGCAACAGAAGTCACATTCCCGAGTTTTCGCCGATCTCTGTCCCGGCGAGCCCCAAAAAATCTTCAACCCCCACTACAGCTTCGACCTTAAGCGACGAGCCTCGTTACCTTGAGCCGGGAGTCGTAAGCCTTTCTGAATGACGATCCTACCATGATCTATCTAATTCACTTTATTTCGGCGCCAGCCACTATACAAACGTCGGTTCATGCTTCTCTCCATTCTACATTCAAACTGAAAGCAAATCAGAGACACCCCCGCCTTGCACATTCTTCTACCTTGCTGTTTGCAAGCAAGGCGCAAAATGCACTTACGGACATGACTATATCCTGACTAGCGCTAACTATGCCGATATCCGGGAGCACGCGAAAAAAGCTCCCTGCCCCATGGTAAATCGAAGTATGTCGAACCTCCCATCATTTCCACAAGTCTTGACGCCCGAACCAAGACAAGGTTTGCCCTTCGGGCGACAATTGTTGCTCTGGCCATTTTTGCCCTCGAGGGGAAAATTGCGCCTTCCATAAACGAGTGGGTTCAGTAACTTCTTTTTGGCCGCCTATTCAATTGCCCGACAGAGGACTTGTAAATTTGTTGGGCGTGAGTTTTCGTTCTCAATCGTTCGTAGCCGCGCCTTTACTGGTTAATTCAGATTCAATGCACACAAATGTTTCTAAGCACGCCGCGACATCTAGCGAAGACATAAAAATGGAATCAACTGGTTTCGCTCAGACTCTGGTTTGAGCCTAGATTGGAATACCAAGATGGGGACGGTGGTACATTGTCACTCGTTTATATATTACCGTACGCCACTTCACAGAACGCGTCCGCGTTGGGTACAAATGCAAATATTAGAACAAAGTGAACTGCACCTGTGGATGCACCACGCTGTCAATTTCTCAACAGTGAATTTACGCGAGCTGTCACTTCACGTGAGCGGCGTTACATCGCGTCTTTAAAAGCTGCCTTTTTGCTTCCGCAGCGCTGCTCACCTCAAAGACCAACTGCGCTCACTGCAAGGAGATTCGTCGACACAAAATCCCTCTTTCTCGCTCAAATGGTTTCCGCCTACGAGCAGCAGCGTCTTCAAAACATCGAGAGAAACAAGGCTCTCCTGAATTCACTGGGTATCCAGCACTCTGCCCTCGCCTACCAACTTTTGTTGACTTTCTTCAAGGCCTTGACAAGCCATTTTTCGAGCCAGAGGAAGTGAAACGAACAAAGCCTGCCAAAGCCACCTCCAAAAAGCGCAAGGGCGAGGAACACGAGGGCGCTCCCAGTCCCAAGGCATCTCGTGTCACATCCGCAAACTCCGTAGATTCTGGTAAACCGAGCACCGTTCGCCGCAGTTCTCGAAATGCGGGCAAAACGGTCGACTACAAATCTGAGCACCAAGGTGGCTCGTCCCTCCCAATCTCTTTCACGAGTGGCGTTCGAGGAATTGAAAATTCGGGTCCGCTCGGAAGAGAAGCTGGGAGCAAGCGCATACACGATCCGTCAGTCATTGATAGCCAGCATGCCACCGACTCTGTTAATGCCATTCTCAGGAAAACTTACGGGTCTATTCCAGGGATTGAAGTAGGAACTTGGTGGGACACCAGAGAAGGATGCAGCGCGGACTCGATCCACGCGTGAGTCGTCTTCGCAACGTTAATTCCCGTGAACAGTGCTTAACTGGCTGCAGCCCGTGGGTTGGGGGGATCGCTGTTGGACCACGAGGCGCGTATAGCGTCGCGCTGAGTGGCGGCTACCCCGACGACATTGACTGGGGCTACGCCTTGTATGTTTTTTTCTTTTCCGCGACATATATAGTTCCTGACATATTTTAGTACGTATACTGGATCTGGTGGGTATACCTCCTTAGACCGTTCTAAATGTTGATGAACCACGCGATTTTAGGTGGCAGAAACCTCAAGGGGACAAAGGCGAACCCTCTGAATGTGCGTAGTTTTCAAAACGAAAAGTTATCCGAAGGGTTTGAACTTACATTCATGTTCAGCTTCGTACTGCGGCACAAAGCTCAGACCAAACGTTTGACAATAACGTTAGCATTGACCATTCCATATCTTGCTTAATCCTAAGCGCTGATCGGTCGAGCAGTTCAATAAGGCCCTCAAGATTTCCGCCGAGTCGAAAAAACCCGTTCGCGTCATCAGAGGATATAAAGTCGATTCGCCGTACGCTCCTTACGAAGGGTTCGTCAAGTGGATTGATTCATCAGCAATTATATATTTAACACTGTGGGCAGTTATCGCTATGACGGGCTCTATCAGGTTGAAAAGGTGTTTCCTTTATTTTCATCCTCATTTTCGTCGCACGGGATGCTTACTCGGCGGTCCAGGCGTGGCAGGAGCAAGGGATGGACGGATTTCTCGTTTGCAAGTTCGCGTTCAAGGTGCGCGTATTTTGGGGGATATAATCGCTACGGCGCGCTGAAAGCATCTTTATCTTTATAGCGGCTAGCTAATCAACCGGCTCTTCCCCGCAGGGCCGCTGTTGATGCAGATGAGCCCAAGGCCGATGCGCCCGCAAAGGACGACGAGGAAGAAGCTGAAACCTCCGAGGCTTGAAAATTCTTGGCCGCGAACAAAATCTTGACCCGAAAACTATATAGCATTTCTTGGTTTTTTACAATGTACATAATTCATATCTTGTATCTACTAGGTCAACCCAGCTTTCTATACGACACAATAAGCTGACTTTCGAACGCTCAAATGATAGACTCGACAACCGACGACGATTTCATCACATTAGCAGACTCGGAAACAATTTGGTATTGGTAGCTACACGGATCGAAAGATATAATATTAAGGTGTCAAAGGAGTAGAGTGGGGTGGGGTGGGTATGCACAACAAAGAGGGCGAAGACGAAGAATACTGTACAACGGGTTGCCAAAAAATTCTGTGTTCTGTTCTGTTCAATCATTCTTCCAATCCGATCATATCCTACAATTCGTCTTCTGGGTCCCACCGCGAGATCTTTTCGAGTGGCCGGTAATAGTATTGTTTGTACTTCTTCGTCTCGGAGCGCTTTGCGGGGCGGGGCATCATACTGCTGATGAGCTGGGCGCGGTCTTGGTCGGGGTCGCGCTCCGGGACATAGAACCACTGCGACTCGAGAGGCGGGTCCAGTTCGTCCTGCATGACGGGAGTGAATTAACGAAACCGGGAGGATTGAAAAATGGCGTACCTTGCCATTGCGCTGCACCTTTCCAAACACGCCGCTCCCTCCGCTGGCCACGGTCCCACCTTCGAGTACCCGCTCGACGAGCTCGAGACACTCGTCCTCGCTTCCTCGACTCTTCAGCGACGGATAGCTCTGCATCACCGTTTTGTACAGCGTCGACATAGGTAGCGACGACGCGCGGGACGTTGCCATGCACTCGATGAGCATCCCACAGAGCTCCGGGTCCAGCTCCGGCGCAGGCCTGCGCCTCGGCTCTTCGGGAGCGACCGAAGACGCGCGGGACGAGGAGGCAGACGGGGAAGGGGATCGCGGGCGGGTCTTACGCTGTTTCGTTTTCGGTACTGGAAGGGGCGGATTCCGTGCATCAGCGCGCTTCGCTTTCTTTCCTTTCGAGGGCACATCCTTGTCCTTAGTTTCCATCCTTCGGCTCGGTTGTACCTCGACACGTTTCGATCGACTTTGTGTTGATGAGCGGGACCCGGATGCCTCGGATGCTGGCTGTGCAAGACGAGCCTTTTTCGATTTCGGAACCTCATCCCGAGGTGGTGGCTGGCTCATACGCTTCTTCCCCTTATCCGCCTGCTGCTGCGTATCCTGCTCCTCCTTCTCTGCCGTTTTCCCAGCTTTCTTCAGCCGAGACACCGTTTTTTTGTGAACCACGGTGTTCACATCATTCGAAACAGAAGGAGTGGGGACGACAGGATCCTCGTGCGGACTCTCGGGCTTCGACCCTGGCTCTTTCTTCGGGGCGGAGAGATCCACGTCCATCGCACCCTCAGGATCATGTGGTTCCTCTTCGGCTTTTGTTGACGAGGTCGTTGCAACAACTTCAGCTTCGATCACCTCGATGGAAGCGGGGGGTTCCGCGATTGCGATACGAGGTGAGGAAGGCAGAGGGATAACAGGGGGAGCATCCTGCGTACAAGGACAATATTAGTCGGATAAGGGCCACGACGGCGGCGATGGTACGAACAAAGAGCCCCAAGCCGGTTTCGGAGTCCATGGGCGTCGGGATCTCGTCATTGTCAGGGAAAGACTCGAGATCCATGTCCATGTCATTATCGCCCGCGAGGGAGGACGGGTACATGGACAATGGCGACAACGGCTCCAAGGCGGATAGAGGAGACACGGAGCCGACCAAGGGGGATACGGGGGAGGACAATAATGGGGACGAGTGGGCGGGCAGAGGAGGAGACGAGGGTTGTAGGTCGGGTGAGGAGGCATTGAGGGTGGGGCTTTTGATGGTGGAAGGAGCGGGTTCTGAGATGTTGCGTTGTGCGATGGATGGGACGGGGGATGGCGCGGGGGATGTTGTTCGGGCGGAAATACGCAGGAGGGCGTGGCGAGGTAAGGGATCACTCTTCCAACGACCGCGCTCTGCGGAAACGGTGAATGTGACACGAGAGTCGGAAAAGAAGGGGTCCTGTTCCTCGTCCTCACTTTCGGTGAGGAAGGAGTCGTCCTGATGGGCGTCGGGCTCTGAGTACTCAGACGCGTCGTACTCGGAGGTCAAAGGGTGCTCGTCGTCGCTCGGAAAGAGAGAGCGGAAGCTGGGGAGCGAGTAGGAGACCTTTGGATCGATTGGGGGGTCCCAGGAGAGGTGGTAGTCGTCCTGGGGAGAGGAGGGCGAACTGGGGCCGGATTGGATTCGGGGGAACGAGTAGATGGGAGAAGACGGGGAGGGAGAGGAGAGAATGCGGTCGGATGCATGGTCTGGCGAAGAGGAAAGCGACGGCGGTCGATGCTCGTCTTTCCAACTGGTCGAGAACATAATGGCCGTAGTGGAGAAAGGGGAGTCAAACAAACGAAAACACAAACCACACAAAGGACTCGTGACTGCAGACTCGCGGCAGCATTACTTCTTCAGTCCCTTCACTGCCTCTGCCCACTGGCGAATAATGATTTTTCTGTTTCACGACTTTGGCGGATTATGCGTGCTCTTTGTCTGCCCTCACGCGGGCCTGCGGTGTCGTGTCACCAACACCACGAATGATTTTTTTGTCCATGGACCAATGATAACGGTTCAATTGAAAGGGCTCAAGAGTAGGCTTTTTGAAGTCAAGCGTACGGTCTCGATTCGTGGAAGCTAGGACAGTAACCTCGTTGTGCTCCACCAACAAACTTGTGTTCGTGTTTCCATCGCCCGCCCACTTTGACTTTCGATTGGACAACTTGCATTTCAATTTTGCCTTTCGCTCCCTGAATTTGACTTTGGATTAGAGGGCTTCGCTTTCTTGACCTCATCTGCGACGAAACCAATTCATGTCTATGGTTCAGTCACTGCAAATGATTTACATTGTCAAACCCAAACCCTGTGTAATACTGCGGCTTCGCCACTACGGCTCCTCCAAAACCTCATGCGCCACGCGCAAGAACACCTCGTTGTCCCCCAGAGTGGAAGTTGCCCGCGTAGACTTCCACAGTTTCCACACCCCACGCAAACTGTCCTTCAATGCTAGCTCCGACTCCGACACTGCCTCCTCCGAGGTCCCGTTCACTGCGGTGACGGCGTCGTCATCTGGGGGCGTCCTCCGCGAAAGAGCCCCAAGGCGATCGCTGAGCGATTCGATTGGATCCGTTGCAGGGTGCATGTCGGCATAAGAATACGGGACGACATATGCGTCGTGCCGCTGTTTCTCAGGCGCCGGGGAGGGAATGGCCGAGTCGCCGCTGCCGTGGACGGAGTTGTACATGTCCCAGTAACTCCCCGTCGATTCCTGCCGCTCAAACTCCACCTCACGTTCGCGATCTGGCGCGGGCTCTCCGTAAGAGTCCCAATACGAATCAGGGGTGTCCTCGCCGCTATCGCCGTCCTCGTCGCGAAGCTGCTTTTCGGGCAGTGCGTCGAGAGACGAGGTCGAGTCGGGCGGGAATGGCATGGGAGCAATGTTATGATATCTCCACGTCCCCTCCTCCCATTGGAATATGATGCGTAGACCCGTAGGAGTGTCTGGTGTGAGCTGGACGTGGGCAAACAGAGAATCGTCCGCGGTGTAGCGCGTCTCGAAATCTAAGCGATCGTCATCTATGGGTTTCTGCTGGAATGATTCCAAAGCGTCTATGATGTGCTGGTCGTCGGATGAGGGCCAAAAGAGATACGCGGGGTCATCTGGGCCAAGCTTGAGACACGACTGGCGAAACGCGAGCTGGGAGGCGACGAGGTGCGGCGGGAGGGGTTGGATTGTGGGGGAAATATAGTGGAGGACGAGGGTAACTGTGGTATGGTCCAAGGGCGTCGCCGCGAACATGGATTTCGATGGATAAATGCCAAAAGATAGACGTAGGGAATTCAGATTTTAAGGGAGTGAGGGATGGAAGGAGTGGTGGAAGAAGAGAGAAGAAGAAGGCATATTCAGTTGCTCCGGGCCGCTAGGCCTGACGGCCTACATCATGATCACGCCGCTTACTGAAAACACCGCCACTTCCTTATTTCATCTCCACGATGTGGATGCGCCGTGTGGTAGGGCTGCTGGCTGCGGCGCTCGTCTCTGCTCAATCTGTGCGCACCCTATCCAGACTTTCTTTTACTCCTTCTCATTTCCGCCTCAGAGTAGCAACCCACCCTCCAATTCAGCCTCCAATTCGCTGTCTCCAAGTGGCGGCAGCACAAATTCCACCCAGCCTTCTCCCTCAATCACTGTCATAACCTCCCTCTCCACCAGCATAGGCTTTGCCTCGGGAGCCTCGCGAATCCTCACCACCGCTGTTGTCACTGACCTCATCGTACTTGTCTTTCTTGTCGGTAAATTCTTTCAATGACATGCGAATTCAATAGACGTCCACCATCCAACCCGCCGCGCCGACGAGTGCGGCTGGATCTAATCCCTCGAGCTCCTCGCAGAGTCCTACGTCAACTGTCGTACTTCCTACAGGAACGGTGGGGAGTGTCACCGACCTAGCACCCTCACCGGTACGTGCCAGGTGTCCATCCGTCCGTTCAAAGTCCTCACCTTGTTTTCAGGGCGCTACCGGGGGTGGTGGTTCCTACGGCCCAGGCGACAGCTACATAAGCGCTGCCCGCTCGCTCCAACGGAACGTCCCCCTCCTTGTGGGCGGCCTTGTCGTCGGGCTGTTGGTCTTATAGGCGGTCATACAGGCCGTGGGGATATTTATGGACTCTCGTGTGGAGAACACTTTTAGCATTGCATGGCTGCGTACTATATGATTCGGACTCTAATTCCACGAACGCTATGCATGCCTGTATACATAGACCCGCATCTCGTTTGGGCTGTATCCAGGAAAAAGCCTCATGAATAAACTTTGCGGGGCAATGATTGGCGATGGGCTGATCGCGCGCGTCATGTTTGGTGGTCTTCGCGTTGCTTCGCGCACTTCATTCCATCGATTTCGGTGCTGCCCACCGATCCAGCCACTCCGCGCAATGTCTTCTAGCACACACGTCCCGCAAGCCAAAAAACAGAAACTAGACCAAACCAAGGTCATCGGCACGCACAACGGCACCTTTCATTGTGATGAAGCTCTGGCTGTCTTTCTTCTCCGGCAAACGGCGACATATCACGATTCAGGCGAGAAAACTAAACGCTCTGCTGCAGCCAATTCCGGTTAAAACCCTGCGTTTTAGAGGTGAGGCGTACCAGAGACCCGGCGGTGCTCGAAACCTGCGACATTGTGGTTGATGTCGGTGCCGTCTACGACGAGAGCAAGCAGCTGTTTGACCATCATCAACGGGGCTTCACCGAGGTCTTTGGACATGGATTCGAGACCAAGCTGTCGTCCGCTGGATTGGTTTACAAGTTCGACTGGAAAGCTTTCACCTTTGTCCAGCTCTAAATTAGTTTTGCAGGCATTTCGGAAAAGAAGTCATCGCGAACAAGACGCAGCTTTCTGCGGAGGATCCAAAAGTGACAACCTTGTGGCTCAAAATGTATAAAGTACGGGTCGCCAGCGTACATTCTTGTATCGATGATCCTAACCAGTTTCCAGCAATTCATCGAGGCTATCGATGCCATCGACAATGGCATCTCCCAATATCCCTCCGACATCAAGCCGAGATACAAAAGCAGCACCGATCTTAGCAGCCGTGTCGCGGGGCTCAATCCTGTTTGGAACCAGCCCTCCAGCCCCGAAATATATGACGTAGGGCTGTTCTGCTCGCATACAACGTCGGCTGACCAGCGCTAGGCTCAATTCGCGAAAGCGTCCCAGATGACCGGCGAAGAGTTCCTCGGAAAACTGAACTACTACACCAATGCGTGGTTGCCGGCGCGGGAACTGCTCAATGCGTTCATAGTATCCAGCAAGGATATCGACCCGACTGGCAGGATTCTCGTTTTCGAACAATTTTTGCCCTGGAAGGTCAGCCGTGTCGTTTTGCGACCAATAAACTGGTGCTGATCTTTTGCAGGAGCATCTGTATGATTACGAGGCCGAGGCGGAGACGCCGGAATCGGAAAAGGCTATATATGCTGTCTATCCAGACGATGGCGGCAGTTGGCGCGTGCAGGCCGTGCCCGTGTCGTCGGAGAGTTTCGACAGCCGGAAGGCTCTGCCGGACGCCTGGAGAGGCTTACGGGACGACACGTTGTCCGAAGCAACCGGCATTGAGGGGTGTGTGTTCGTCCACGCGTCGGGATTTATTGGGGGTATGTCGCTCCTGAAATATGCACGGCTTTGGCTCATCGGGAAACCTGCAGGAAATAAAACAAAAGAGGGAGCCCTGCGGCTCGCTCGGGCTGCTCTTGAGATGTAATCTTGTACTTGCTTGGCATGTAGAAATCGCCTTCGTGTTTCCTGCTGCGCTGGCTGATCGACCGCCTGGCGGTTGCAACGTTTTCCACACAGTATGTGCATTCGGTGAGTGAGGGATTTTGACACCTGCAAATTACTGCACCATGCACCTCCGTCGTCCTCGAACAAAAAGCACGCTGTCTAGTCGGCTATCCCGCTCTGACTTCCCTCCCAACTTTACGCGCATGTCGTTCGCGGAAGCGCACTACCACCCGTTTTTATTCACCATGATGATCCTGGCCGGAGTCGCAGAGGCGGGTCTGACAGCGTTCTTGGTCAACGCAGGAAATACGCACGGCACATGGCCGAGCCCGCGATATCACTCCCTCTTACTCTTTATTCTGTTCAATGCGGCGTGGACTGTGGTCTTTGCTGCCGCATACATGCTGTGGCTTGTGGATGGGGCAAAGCACTTACTGGCGAACATCGCCAGTTCAATATTCTGGCTGACTGTTACCGTGATTTTATGGGTTTGTCTTCATTTGTCTGGATTTTTCAAGCCATAGTATTGACAACTCACTTTCGCCGTAGGGTGTTTCTGCCGGTGTGTTTCACTTCACGAGAACGGGGGGCAACTGCCCGACGTCGCCTACAATATCAAGGTTAGCAGTTTGACACACGAGACGTTAATGTGTTTTGAATATTAATTATTATTCTCAGGTGTAGACAGAGCTTAACGGTCGAGGCTCTTGCGTGGGTTGAGCTTGGTCTGGCCGTATTCGCGCTGTTCTGGACCTGTGTCTGGGTCGGGTCCTCGGGACAGAAACGTGCCCGGGATTCCGTGCAAGATTCGAGGAGAATGGTATAGCCAGAGTGGAGCCGGAGACCGCCCTCCAGACCCAGGGTCATTTCTGCCGGATGGACTGCACTAATTATAAGACATGTCTTGCATCATGCGTACTTGAAGCGGACTTAAAGATATTTAGAGACATTTCACTTATTCGTAGTTGTATATCTAGCTTAGCAATAAACTCTGGAAGGCAAGCCTGGCTGTGGAAGCAACACCACTTATGCTGAGCAGAAAATGAGAAGAACCCGAAAAGAGAACTGGCGGCAATCAACACTCTTATCAGATCCCTCGCCAATCTAATCTCGTACGTAAATTAGGAGTCTTCCAACTCCAACTCCCATGTTGCGTACTCCGTCACACGAACCCAGCGAACACCGTCGCTCGGAATGCGACGAGCTGCTCGTTACACCCGAAGCCGATGAACTCGAGTTTTTGACCGACTCCGAGTCAATACCAGACACTCTCGTAGCCGCCGCGGTTTACGCAGACCATGGCGAAGTATCCGAGTCGACACCGTCTCCTCGGCCTAGGCGCTCCAGGATAAGTGTAAACCACCGGGCATTCCTAATCCGATCTCTGGCTCTTTTTTGCGCCTGCTGGCTGTCCGTCGGGTCCCACTAGTGAGCCCTACTTGCTTCAATCCCAACGCGTTCGTCTGTCCTCAAGTCCATGCAGTGCATCCTACGTGTTAGGTCCGCTCAAGTCCAGAATCTCCAGAGATCTTGGACGGGTCACACGGAATATAGTTTGTTAATATCGGCGTTAAGCCTCAACTCTACATGGACACCGCTCGTCGGGTAACGCGTTTTTTCGACCGTTAATACCGAAATGCTCTGACAGTTCTCAAAGTGGAATTTTAGCCGGTACCCTCGGTACAGTAGGTCTATTTTTATGAAAGTGTATCAGACGGTTTATTTTATTCAGACATTCACCAGCATCCTTGCTACCGGTGTCGTTTTTGTTGGTAATATATTACAACGGCTGTCCCGTCGTCTTTTTAAAACTCGACGCAGGAACCGCATTTTTACTGCTGGGCGACATCTCGGGAAATGTCCGTTTGATGGCTGCCGGGCTATTCATCTTCGGTCTCGGAGTCAGCCCCCTTGCCGTGGTGCAAGAAACGATCATCGTTCGTTTCTTCAGATCTCACGGGCTCGGCGTGTCTATGGCTTTTGGACTCGTCGCAGGCAAGGGAGCGTCGTTTGTCTCAGCCCGCACTTCGTATCCTCTCACCGAGCGTTTTGGACCCCGCGCACCGTTCTACGTGGCCACATTCCTCGCGGGGATGTCGGTTGTTATCAATTTGGTTTATATCGCGGCCTCCAGGTGGTTCATAGACGGGGCTGGCGCAGAACTAGAGGCGGTAGATATCAATGAAGAGGCTCAGCGGCGATCTGTCATCAATATGTCTGAAGCGCAAGCACTTGAAAAGGTGGCCGCGAAACGACGAGTGCATCTCGGGGAAATTGCAAAACTCGGGGACATATTCTGGGCCTATATCGTGGTCAACGTGTTTTGCGGAACGATTTGGGCGCCCTTCACTCACCTCTCTGCGTGAGTGTAATTTAAAGGAGTTACCAAATTATTAACGCCTTCTCTGTGCAGAAATATCATCGAGCTCCGCTACCAAATGTCCGAGAAAGATGCGGCAAACACGGCGTCGTACGTTCTCATTGGAAGCATCTTGTACGCCATATTTTCCGTGCATTTATTTGCGCTCAATCTATGTAGCCTTTACCCGATTTGCGGGTACATAGTAGATCGTTTCAAGCGCAAAGCCATCGTTGTGGCTTTACTCATTCTTTCTTCATTATTCACCCTGGGCGCATATTCATGGCTTGCTCTGCCCCCGAGTTGGACGCAGACCGCCAAACCTGCCGTCGCTGCGTTTGGGTTCGGTCATGGATTTTCTCCCTGTGCGTTTTATACGTCGGGTTCGGTGGAATACTCATTTGACACGATCCAGTGCTTCTTGTGTTATTAGTTCCCAAGATTGTACCGATCAAGTTTATTTCCACGGCCCTTGGTGCCCATAAGAGCGTATGTCCCCACTGCCTCCATAGTTTTCTGGATCTCATTTCGAGACAGCTTGAACAAACTGGAGCAACCATTTTTCAGGTAACAGTCCAGAAACCTGTACCTGTGATGAATGCAGATGATATTTCAGACTCTTTCTGGGCTCGCGATGGACAATGCGAAGAAGAACCACCCAGATGGTTCTTCTACTCAGGAAATCATCAATGCCTTCTTGATGTTGAACTTGTTTCAATTGCTGAGCATCTTAGGTGTTGCCTACCTGCAGCGGCGGAGAGAAGTTGCTTCGCGGACAGCTAGACGTCCTTCTGTGTCGCCAGGATTGCCCGATGACCCTACTCGCCCTTTGCTTGATGCAACACAACCGAATCGTCGTTACTCGACGGACTCGAGGATGCGGCCGTTTGAAGGCGAAATCTCAAAGCAGCAGCTCAGGCGGGGCCATGTTTTCGCGGCGATATGTGTCGCCTTGATTATTTCAGCGTGGGTCCTATTCCTTGGGACGGCGTGGTTCAAGCTAGGAAACAAAAATACGGGGCATTGACCCGTCTTGTGTGTGTAACTTAGAGTTTGAGGAAAATTTAATCTAGCGCTTTGTCTCGGCCTGTTTATGATAACACATTGATGGTTGTGATAAGATAACGGATCGTGAGAAAACTAGTCAGTACCTCGCTTGCCGAATTGTGCCGAACTCACCTTTTCGTCTTTCTCTCTTAAAACCAAAAAGGTTTGTCTCATTTCGGGCTGTCGCTCTCTCGCTCACTGTCTCTTCCAGCCGCAAGATGGGCGCATACAAGTACATTGGTGAGCTGTACAAGAAGAAGCAGTCGGATGTCCTCCGCTTTCTTCTCCGTGTTCGGTGCGTCTTGTTCGCGTTCTGCGGTATTTCCTCAACTCAATTTTTATTCTGCAGGTGCTGGGAGTACCGTCAACTCAACGTGATCCACCGCGCATCCCGCCCGTCCCGCCCCGACAAGGCTCGCCGTCTCGGGTACAAGGCAAAGCAGGGCTATGTCGTCTACCGCATCCGCGTCCGTCGCGGCAACCGCAAGAAGCAGGTCCCCAAGGGTGCGTGCCCAGTGCAATGTGGATTTTAAACGCCTCATTTTTGGGCAGGTGCGACCTACGGTAAGCCCGTGCGCCAGGGTGTCAACCACCTCAAATTCCAGCGTGGCCTGCGGAGCACCGCTGAGGAGCGGGTGGGCAAGCGGTGTGGCAACCTGCGCGTCCTGAACTCCTACTGGATCAACCAGGACGGTGTGTACAAGTACTACGAGGTCATTCTCGTCGACCCCAACCACAAAGCTGTGCGTACTTTTATATTTTTGGGCGCAAGGGTTTTCCTAACTTATTCTATGACATAGATCCGCAAGGACCCCAGAATCAACTGGATCACAAAGCCGGTCCACAAGCGCAGGGAGGCTCGTGGCCTTACCAGCATCGGGAAGCAGGTCCGTCTCGTTTCTATTTCCGTATGTTCTAGGCACTCATGTCTACTGCGCAGAACCGTGGCTTGGGCAAGGGTCACCGTTACAACCACACCCCGGCCCGTTCCACCTGGAAAAAGCACAACACGCTCAGCCTGCGTCGTTACCGTTGATCTGTTTTTTTTCCCTTTGTCACGTACTATGTCCTGCTATGCCATGGCTCTATGCTGGACGATCGAGAACTGAGTTTTGAGCAGTCTTTGAGACTGCTCATTGAGGGTTGCGAAATTTTCTTTCTAATTTTAAGACTGCCGTACGCGCCGGCAATCAGTGAATCGCCACCGTGCGGCGCCGGCGTGGTTGAAGTTTGCCTCACGCGTCGAAGTCGTGTGCAGCAGTATCCACTTTGTGCTCCACTGTATCTAATGCTCTCTCCTACGACTCTTATGCACATTCACGAACTATTTTTCTTGTCCTTTGCTATCGCTCCCTCACTTGCTTTCCCAAACATTGCGTCGGGCTGGAGGTCATTGCAAATCTGGCCACGGAACTATAACCTCCAGGATCTCGCGACTAGCCCGAATGTTTCCGACTTTCTGTGGCTGCCACAAGACGAGTACTCGGGCCAAAATTTCTTCGAGTGCGTCTTCTGGACTGCGATAAACCCCGTCCTCATATACGTCTGCAAGTGGTTTCACGTTCTACAACGATTCCGACCCGACACAGTGCGGCCCTTGCCTGATTTCTTTCGTTAATTGCACTCAATTCTTCTCCGGCGCGTCTCAGCGGCCTGGTCACGTATGTGGCCCAATATGCACGCGACGCGTTTCTCATTGCATTCCATAGCTATGTGAACGACACCTATGCTTTCCAGAATGGGCTCGCATATGTCGACAGCGATGGAACCGTGATCATGCAGGTAGTTCCTAATTCTACGCACGACGGGTTTGAGGTTCACGAGAATATTCCAGGGCGACAATACAACATGGCTTACAGAAGGCGAAAACCGATCCAGGTACATGTCGCTGCGTAGAACGTCAGCGCCAGGACTGAATCATTTTGCAGTGTACGCATATCCAGTATCGCTGAATACAACACTGGCCTCTTCATTCTGGACCTCAACCGAGCGCCCTGGGGGTGTGGTATGTTGGATTGCACCCTAGCCACTTGCATTTCTCATTTGTCCAAGGTGTCTGGCCAGCTTTTTGTAATTTCCGTTCACTTGCTTGCTTATTGCAAACTCACGCAATTCAACAGGGACACGTTAGTAGTTTGCTTGCTTTGGTACATTATACTGCTCAACTGCATCCTAGTCGGCGGTGGCCAATGGCCATATGTATGTAATTTTCTCTCTCGCGACGCTCAGCTGATGATTTCCGATCCATAGACGGGGGAAATTGACATTATATTGAGTACTCTGTCGTTGGAAACTCACCAAAGCTAACTTTCAGAGCAGGAAGGAGTACACGACAATGAGCACAACCAGGTGACATGGCACACTGGCCCAGGTCCGTCGCTAAAAGAGTATTTTCAAGTCTGTGAACATAGATTGTGGTTTTTCAGGATGCTTTTTGACTCCGGAATCAAATTACACCGGGTCTCTTGTGATGGCTGCAAACGGTTCCGCGAACTTAGATTGTGACGGGAATCTTCCTGGCAATGCAGGATGCGGCATCACGGAATGGAGTAAGGCGTCCTACGGGCCGTTCTTTGATTCGCTAGGTGGGGGTGTATTTGCGATGAAGTGGGACGACACCGGGATAGATGTCTGTGAGTTTCAAGGTTGCGATTCTTTCTTTTGCCGCTCAGCTCCTCCAAGATTCCTTTTATCGCTCGGCAATCCCCAATGATATCACTACAAACAGTCCTAATCCTGCTAACTGGGGTGTTCCAAGCGCGTCCCTTGCACCTGATACTTGCGACCCGTTAACATTTTTTGTTAACCATTCCATTGTCTTCGGTGCGACGACTTAAATGATTGAAATCCTCCGTTGACCACCTTCATTTTCAGACATCACCTTCTGCGGTTATTATTTTTTTGTGTCCTGACCTTTGAAGTACTCACTTCGCTATCAGGGGACTGGGCAGGAAATAGTTATGCAACGTCAGGATGCCCCGGTTCCTGCACCGACCGGTTAATGGATCCCGCTAATTTTGTGGTATGTTGTTCTTTGGGCTGATTGCGCTGTCTGGCTTACCAGATATGCAGAACGCATCCTGGAGCATTAACAGCTTGAAGGTGTACAAGAAGCAGGTAATCACAGGTACAGTGTCGCCTGCTCTTGCGCTGCAAGTCCCCCTTCACTGGATGTCGGCAATCCTCGTTCTTGTAATCTACGTAGCGTGGTCGTGAATTCATCATTGAAGCCACACAACGCCATTTCATCTGATTTCAACCGTCGCAAGATCCTCTTCCATTAATCTTTTGTGATACACGGTCGCAATAATTTCGAGAGAAAGCGACTAGAAAACCCGAAATAGATAAGAAAATCCCTCCTCCGCAATGCAAAAGAGTGTGTAGGGTCAAGATGATAGATGAACCTTGCAAAGAATCAGCAATTGGCGAACCGAGCGAAGGAAAATGAGGGACCTAATGAATGAAACGTTCAAATAGCCACGGGAATTGTGGATGACGTTGCAGTTGGGGAGAGAAACAATCCGTGTCCAGGGGTCCACGAGGAGGCATGAGGAGACGCTGCTGGGACGGAAGGTATTGGTGCGGGAGGTGGTCCCGGAGGGAAAGTAGGAGACGATGGAGACCGAGGAAGGGCAAGGGTGAATGATACAAGACTTTTGAAGACGCTAACGCGTTTCTTCATCCCCCGCAGCGGTGATTTGGTCTCGGTCGTCGTACCCTTCGGTTTGACCAGTGTAGACATTACATTTGGCGCAGAAGACGACTCGCCAGATCTTGGAGTCGTGGGTGGATATTCGGGGGTCGATGGGTATGGGACAGTGGTGCCGATCCGAGTTCGAATCGTTCTTTTTCTGCGATTGGGGAGAAGCGCTCGCGGGGGCGAAGTCGAGGTTGTTGATATGTCACTGATACTTCCACTTGTCGCCAATGAGCTCGCGTCGGTGAGAGCGGGTCGGGCCATATCGGTGGCCATAGGGACCTGGATAATCGGGACGGCATTTTCGACGACGGAGATGTTCGACGATGTCCGCCGTTTCAACTTGCCCTTGTCCTGCGCAGTGAGCAGGGCTCGCCAGTCGTCGTCTGGTCGTATTTCGCTATCTACTGCTGAATCTTCGCGCCTGTTGGGACGGGAAAAGAGAGCTGCTTCAAAATCCGACCCACTTCTGACAGGACTCCGCCCTGCTAAAGCCGATCCCTCCAACCCGTGGTCGACATAATCGTCCCAAGAAAACGCGTAGGCGTACTCGGGAGCCTCGAAGACCATCTCCCCCAAGTCGTTCTCGTCGAGGTCTTCGTGGCCACCAATTGAGTCGCCCGTCATGGCCGGCAATATAGGCACAGATGGCGCATCTACGGCGTCCTGGGAGCAAAAGGACGCCTGCGAATACACCGATATCATGGACACCGGGGTCATCCGTCTTCTCCCTCCCTTGCTTCCGTTCCTTCGGACTGAACGCTTGCGCCTCGTGCTGCTGGATCTGCGACGGAAAGTGTAATATGTGGAGGAAAAGTGGGAATAGGTGGAGAATGCGTCGTCGTCGATATCTGAGGGTGTATGGACGCGTTCCGGAGACTCATAAAAGGATACGCGGGAGGGAGGAGCTCGCGGCTCCTCCTGGAACCCAAACTCCGGAATCGTCGTCCCACAGGTGGTCAGATCGTCGTCGCTGCTCTCATGCGCTCGCGCGATTGCCTCCAGGGACATGCCACCCTCGCTTTGGGGTTCGCCGACCAAGTTTGGCCCACCACGTTGTGAAATCAAGGCTCTCAACACATCGAGGTCAATCCGGGGTTCCGGAGTGTCCGGGCGTGCCCATGGGGGGGATGACGGGGAAAATTCTGAAGGAGACAGAGGTGGCGGTGTGGGCATCGGTGAGATCACGAAATCTGACGATGCGACCGAAGCAGAATGTGAGTGTAGAGGGGCCGCAGGCCTGGGAGAATCTATGAATGGCGCAAAGGAAGAAGAGCGTGAATAGATTGGTGGAGTCGGGAGCGGTGATATAGTGCGGAAGGTTGTGAAGGAAGAGGAACGCGAATGCGTCGGTGAGACGTATTCGCTGTATTGCCCTGAAACCTCTATTTTGGTCCTATAGGCTTGGCGACGGGGACCCGGAATTTTCACGGGGGGTGGTCGCAATTTTGAGCGTGGGGGGATCGCCGGAGGTTCATTTAGCATGAAGGTGTCTCCAACAGTAATTGGCTTTTGTGATTGCAAAGGGAGCGTCTGGGCCAATGCAAACGGATGGGGGACCCGCCTGCTGGACGGAGATTTTGGCCAGATATCCTGCCGCATTTCCGTCACTCCTGCGGACAGAGGTGTCGGAGGTGACGGAAAATCAAAATGTAGAAATGACTCTGAGGCGGTTGGGGGTGAGAGGGAATTCGGGGGGCGCGGAGGTGGAGTACGGGGAGATGGAGGAATGGCGAGCGCGCGAGGCTGGTTAGAGTGCGGCTTTGGGGATAAATCGTTCAATCTGGGCAAGTTCGAGGACGATGCGAAGGCCTTCGTGGAGGTTCGCATGGTGGACGAAAGGGACGGAGCGGGTGCACGAAAACAGTCATAAAGCGGACTCTCAACAGAAGCAATGATCGACTTATGGGAAGCCGCGATGCCATCGATCGATGTACTTGGGAATTGACGCCTGTGCTGACATTGGACTGGTATCTGTCGTCGTCGGACTGGTCGCGGACACAGTGGACGGTTCCACCTGACTGTGATTCCAGGCTCTGTTTCCCATATCTGATTGTGGGTAAATCGGGGAGAAAATACTGGAGGGCGGTTATGGAATGCTTACTTGTCCGCAAGGTGTGTGTATCAACCGAAGAAGAGGGAAAAAATGGATCCAACTGGAGTGGAATCGTACCCCGCTTTGCTGTGGCCCAAACCCGGGAAACGGGACGAATGGTTGGAATTCCAAGAACATTTGTTTCTATCAGATAATTATAGAAATTGGCAAGATGCACGATACGCAGAAGGCACTTGCCGTGATTTTGAGTTATATCTGAGAAGTGATTTCAGTACCAATGATATCTTTTAAAAAGGCTAAAAACTAGCGGACCTGGGTCTTCCTCCTCACCAATGAAGGCAGACTCATCCATGATCATCGCTGTGTCTGGTCTCTTTGATATCCCTTCCTGAGCCACCCCATCTGCCAGGTTTCAGTCAACTTCCAGAGAAGATGACTATCAAAAGACATACCTGTGCTTGCACTTTGACTTCTAAAATGGAATCCAGAGTTGACAGGATTTCGATTAATGTTCAGCCGACCAAGAAGTTCTTTGAGTTTGGTGGGAGATGGTTTTTCTCCCTTGAACTTCTCGAGTGTGCTCTGATCTCCATTCCCCGCTGAAGACTGCGAGTGGTGAGCATGAGACAAGGTGGAAGATGACCATCTTGATGACGAAGGGGGACTGCCAGTAGGGGAATAATAAGGTGCAGCGGCAAATGGATCGATCTCCCACTCAACGTTGGAGCCGAGGCCAGGCGGGGTCGGAAGAGGAAGGGAAGAGACGTGATAGAAGCAGCGGAGAGGCGGTTTAGTTTCACTGCCACTGCCCTTGAAGGGGACGTGGAAGGACGACGTGGGGAGGGATATGAGGGTGGAGAGTCGTAGGAAAACGCTGGGGAGTGAGCTGCACGTTTCTGGCGCTGAGAGGGAGTCGAAGTCAGGGAACGGGACGTAGGCGGAGATGAAGAAAGGACGCGATGCAGCCCAGGATCCGAACCCGCTGGTCCCAGCGCTGCCGTTGTGGGGGAACAAGTGGTACCAAACTGCGCCGCCCCTCCTGTGTGAGGTGATTTACGGGACAGCTTGAGGGGGGCAACCACTAGGGCACCTTCCTCTCTAGGGGGAGTTTCTTCAGCCGAGCGAAAATCGGATGGGCCCTGGATGTACACGGCCTGTCGAAATTCGGACAATGCAGGAGAGGATCGACATCTAGTTGGCCGGGGAGTGGTGGGCCGGGGAGCGCAGAAGGGCGAAGGAAGACTGTAATTATGCATATGTCTCTGGGTTGGAGAGCGTTTGCTAGCCGGGGTGACATTGTTTGCATAATCGACGGACATTGGTACGAGGAATGGTATGTGTCCCGAGGGTGGCGGTCGAGTTGCAACGGCGAGGTATGTATATAGGCGATTGAATCCCTGGACGCGTTTTTATCGGAAGTGGAGAAAGGGCAACAGATACATGATGGCCCGAGGAGGAGAAGACGCGAATAGCAAGCTACGTTGGTCGGTACGGTAGACGGAGGTGACAACAGACTTTTCGGGAGTCAGTGTAGGTGAATCTACTGCACTGAGCATAGCAGTAAGTACCCGCTGAGAGTCCGAGTTGCCGTGTCGCGTTGGATTTCGAGTACACCGAGCTTCAGGCCCCGACAGGAAATATCTCTTCTAGCACGAGTGATTCCGTACCATTCACTTTAATGGTGGCGAGGGACGCGGGGGCTGCAGCAGATTCGAATAATTCGGTCCGGCATCGACACGTTGATATCGATGACACGCTTACTAGTCGACCCGAGGAATAAATGTCCGTGGTCTCGCATATCCAGAACCAGAGCAATTCAACGATTTTAAAATGAGGTTGACGCGTCGCGCCAGGTCCTCTAGGTCCGATCATGATGAATGTTCAGCAAGAGAAGGAAACTGCGATTAAATTCATCTTTTGAGTTGCTCCAGGCTAAGTGAGTGTCGGAGTCTACTAGTAAGGCCGATTTACCACACCTACAACTAGGCCCACCTTGTTCCATACAGGTTTTTTCCCAAGAAACAAAATCGTCACGCTGTTCGTTTGGCAAAGCGATCAATTCTATATGTACATGAAGCTCTATAATTTCATTTTCCAAATTCTATCACTGATATCTCTAGCGTCTTGAGATGGCTCCGCGAAGCTCGAGCGTAGGGGAGTGACACTCGCATAACCTTGACGAAAATTAGCATCTTGCGCTCAAATTATTCCATGAAGCAAGGGAAATACCTTTCAACATTGCCCATCCTGATCGTGTTTCAGTAAATGTCAGTCGAGCAATACGCGCACACACCATCGGATCCGACAGGGAGAGAAGACTCGTCTGGGTTAATCAGACCCTCCATGGACGGCGAAAACTTGAAGGCCAGAGCATCGTTAGGATTCCCGGACGTCTCTTCCATGCTCGGCGCCTCCGCTGTCGATGCGTCTGGTCCAGCCGCACTCGCGGACTGTTGAGCCAGCCCAGGTGTCGTACCGGGCACTGCTTTGAACAGGGACCCATACGAGTTGCGCCACATTGTAGTCCACAATATCTTTAGGCCTTCATCCGCCAAGAGACCCTCCACCATGGGGATGTTCACGTTGTAGAGATCGACTTCCCCGGCTCTCAGACCGCCATCGTCTTGACCCCAGTTTTCCCAGAGGTGACGGATGATGCGGCTGGCTAGCAGGTGTGCGGGCTCGAAGAAAGATTTCGGCGTTGGATGGATGACAGTTCCATATGAAACAGCAATAGCACGAGTCCTTGACAGCGAGGCGCTAAGAGCGGCACCGACAGTCCCAGACGAGAGCGCAAAAGCCGCTGGTCACAGCGCATCGGTCAACTTGGAGTAGAACAGAGGTGGGACTGACAAGAGGTCTAAGTGAAAGAATTCATTAAATTGGAAACACAGGTAGGAAATATATACTTGCATTGCGACCAAGATTCGGACCACTGATCTGTGGGAAAGACTAGGTATAGTGAAAGTAGATCCCAAAAACATACGGACAACCAGGTCGATTTCGGAATAGATGTTGTGCAGGCCGACGTTTGCGCAGGTGGCTGGTGTCTAGAAGAAATTAGCAGGGACCCGATTCGAGGATGCGCCGGAGATTACTCCATCCAAGAGAATCCATTCGCCCTATTTCAGGTATCAGCAACATGGTCGAATTAGTACGCCGAAATCTGACCACTTCGCCATCCTTCAGTGGTCTCGACGTCGGAGAGGTCTCCCCTGTCAGTCCATCTGGAGGAATGGGAATTAATATAAAGAAGATGCAGTGTAAGGAAAGCGCAAACCAGGTCCTCTTGGATAGAAATATCTGCCTTCAGTGAAGCCGGTTTGAATTTATTTCTTTAGCATCGCAGTCGAGGCTGACCTTTGGTAATCTCTGTGATATGGAACGCTTTGCCTGAAAGGGCTAGAGCTCGAGGTCAAATAGTATTAAGAAGATTAAATTTACCGATCCATGATTTTTGAGAGCTCGGCAACAAGACTTTCACGTCCCAACCAAGCTTGATTAACTGCGTATAAAACGAGAAAATATAGGGCGAGGCGGCCAAATTGGGGGGACCGTCATCGTTTGTCAAAAGTACCTTCATCGGACGAGCTGGAGAAGTTGTAGAATTACTGTTGCCTTAGCACCGATACTCGGGGTGTGTGGACCAGGAGAAGGAGCTCCGACCGGAGCACGGCCCGAATTAGCAAGCCGCTAATGCAGTTAATGATTTTAGGATCAAACTCGTTCACAGCCACCTGCTGAATGTATTTTTCAGCTTCCCTTCCTTTCCCTCCATAACCAAAAATCACAAAGGCCGAATGCCCGCCGCCAAGAAGCCTCGACACAGACACTCACAGGCCCAGCTTTTTGCGCTGAACGCATTATACGAGAAGACTGAGCATCCCACCCTCGCACAAAGAGCAGCTTTAGCGACCTCGATTGGCCTGTACGTTCTTTTTCAAAGCGCCTTTGACCTTTTGCCAACTCTTTCTGTTTTTGTGCGCAAAGGGAGACAAAGAGCGTCAATTCTTACTTTCAAAATAAACGGGCCGCGACAAAGAAACAACGGCCTCGAGGCATCGCCTATATATCCTCTTCAGACGCTCCTCCATCCCCACACCCAGAAATCGACCACTTCCAAGCCGACGACGGCTACTCTCCCGCTGAAAGTGCAACCAAATCATCCTTCCCACCCGACGTCCCAAATCCCTCCGATTTTCTTTCCGAATCAGAAATCATGCCTCGAAGGATGATAATGCGTCCATCCATGGACCAAATCGCCGAGCTGCAAAAAAGCTACGCCCTCCACGACGAGAGGCAGGGAATAGCAGATGTGTACGTTTTATCTCTCTTAGTTCCTGTATTTGGGCTCACACGTGCTTAGGCGATTTGGCGGTGACACTAATTGGTTCCAAAATCAACGCACCTTGGCCGAAGAGCAAAAGGACCTAATCCCGGCACCCGAGGAAGGCGATTCACCATTCCCACCTGCGCCCGATCAGCCTTCATTGACAGAGAGAGGACGCCGCTCCGATACTTCCTCTATTCCCGATGACGGTCTTGTCTCTAGAAGTCGGAGGACTTCTTCACGCCGCAGCACCACACCTTACAGTTCCACCAGTGCGGTCATTTCTCTGTCTGCTCGCCAGCGACGAGCTCGGCCGGAGCCTCTTCAACTCGATGCTCTAAAACAGCTTTATAAGTAAGTGCCGCGATCGCTCTGGAATTCGCTGGGTTAATTTTGACTGTACAGCAAAACTCCCACTCCAAGTATCGAGGATCGGACCTCCTTGGCCCTTGAGATCGGCATGTGAGTAATCGTACTACTCTCGCAAGGCCCGAGATTGATATGGTCCACCAAAGGGAGATCGGTAAAGTGACCAACTGGTTCCGGAATCTGCGCCAATCAGCCAGGAAGCGGGCGAAGAAGGTCGGACGGCGGCATGGGGGAATAGCGACGACGACATGGATTACACGGACGGCTATGGGACTGGATTTAATTCGCCTTCGGCGTCCGCGCCTGTATCCCGGGCTGGCACGCCATCTTCGTCGTTCGAGCGGGAAGATGGACGGCGAAGACACGGACGGTCGCCTGCACGCTTGCATTCGAGCGACGAGGACGATGAGGACGAGGAAGAACCGCAAGAGGCTGTGACACCATCTCCATCACAATCGCCGTCACCCGCATCATCTCCTTCTCATACGCGCAACCTCGACTTTAGTGTTGCTGCTGCTCTGCACGATGCAATGATGCAAATGTCCAAGCAGGAGAAATTCAAAGATCTAGCAGCAGATGCATTGCTTCTGCTCGAGTTCCAAGCTACGTCAACGTGAAGTTAAGGTGACGATATACATATGCTATTTGTGCGTTTTGCTTCTCCTTTTATCTGCCATCTGACGTAGGCGCGGCAGAACCATATCCATACATTATATCTTTTGTCAAGATGCCTTTCGCGTCGCCGTCCCAAAAATGCTCTGTCGAGCTCAAGTACATTCAACCGAACTAATATTTCTTGACCCGCAGTTACACTATGTGCTAAACCCCCTCTGTTGTTGTTGTAGTCGGTAGTAGTAGCTGAGATCGCTCGAAGAATGGATATTAATTCATGTGTGTTTCTGTTTACCTTAGGCTTGAGTTTGACCGAGAGCCCGCCGAGTCGCAGGTTTCGATTCTACCGGCACGGAGAAGCGCTATGAATGCCGACAGCCAGGTCGTAGACGGAGCCTTCTCTGGTGCTCCCATGCCCTCCCCCGACCCCACCCAGACTGTCCGCAAGTCCGTCTCTGTCGATTCCTTCGCTCCCCTTGCCCGCGACGCTGCACCGAGGCCCAACCGTGGCCACACCGCCTCTGCCCTTGAAGATCCTCGCCGCAACCTCATCTTTGACCGGTCCCCCACCCAGGTCCAGATGTACAACGGCCGCAAGCGCGGAACCAGCGTCAGCTCATCTCTGCGCGATGAATACGACTCCGACATGGAGCGTTCTGAATCGTTCCCCGAGCGTTATGCTGGCATGGACAATGTCAAACCTATTCGTGGGGGCGATCTCCCACTCCCGCCCCGCGCCACTACGCTCAGTACCACTTCGAGTATGAGCAGTATCATGACTGCATCCTCGACTTCCAGCACCGAGGACGGCATTCATATCCGCCAGCAGGCGATGAGGGCCTCCATTCCTGTTGCCGCAGCCGCCTCTTCGAGAACAGGACGAACCCGAAGCGGCAGCTTGGGGGTCTATGCTTCTCATCCCGCCAAACGCATACTTATCAATACGCATGTCCCCGACGTGAGTTAATTTGCCCACTTCGGGCCCAAGTTTGAGCCCTCTTTTGCCAGCTCGGTGCGCCCAACCAGGACAATCCTCTCTCCCTTCTCGTTGTCGGCGCAGCGAAATGTGGTAAATCCGTTGTCATTCGCAAGGGGTTGAAAGATTACGGCCTTTCCGAGCCCACCACCCGCTTGTTCGAAATGGAATCTGCCCACTTCTCCACCCATTGTATGCCTTCGCTACTACAGCCTCCTCCTGCTCCTGACCCGCCATTGCAGACAGCCTGCGCGTTGGTCGCATCAGAGATGGGTTTGAAGAGTATTCGCTCCATGTCATAGAAGCGGACGTGGAAAAAACTAATTTGAATGACGCCGTCTGGCCCGATGGCTCCCCCGGAATAGACGGCGTCATAATGTGTTACGATGCCTCCGACCCCGATTCATTCCTGCCCGTGGAAGGGCTTCTTCGTGAGCTTCCTCTGTTTCTCGATGGCGTTTGCCACTGAGCTACGGTTCTTTTTTCAGAGCGATTCCGAGCCATAATGATTCCGACGGTGGTCCTCGCTTGCAAGTCCGACTTGGAACGCCGCGTTGATCCACAAGGAGCAGCAGCCGACTTTCTGCAGCTGTACGACAACGGACTTGTCGAAGTCTCAAATGCCTCAGAAATAGGCAAGAAAAAAATGCGTCAAGCTTTTGAATGGCTCATCAAAGCAGTGTTCCGCGGTCGACGTCCGTACTGTTCGCCCTTGAGGGGTCATACTGATTTGTCCAATTTAGACGCAAGTAAAAGCGAATCTGACATCGATTATCGTAACCCTGCATCGCCTGTGTTATTGATTTCTCCTCCACCATGGGAAACGTCGCGCACTGTTACTCCTACCGCCTCTTCGTCTGTATCGTCCATGAGCACGCTCTCTCAGGGACACACAACATCACGCCTCCCTAACGCACCGCTACCTACAATCCCCGCCTCCCGCGCCCCAACTGTCCCAACTCGCCCACGAGAGCGCGATCGACGGGTGATCTATTGTCAGAGCACGAAAAGTCAAGAAGCCGTGATTGGCAAATCGACAATGCAATTGGGAGGAGCAATTCCAATGCAGTGCCAGCACAGAAGAGTCCGTCGTCTTCGGCGGAAGTCGTGGATGTTGTTGTCGACCCTCCGCCGAACAAGAAGGAAATCAAAGAGAAAGATGCAAGCAGTCGGCCGTGGGCCACTCTGGACGAGCTTCTTGACAAGCTTTTGTTTTTGGCTGTCAGCGGAGATGGTGAGCACGTTCACTGCACTGCGGAATCGTTTTATTCTTGGATAGATCCAACATACATAACACATTTTTTGCTCACTTATCGGAGGTTCGCAAGTCCGAGGAGCATTCTTTTAGCCATGCAACTGCGGCTACGTCAATTGGACCAGCCTTCAGGCGATCCTATGTTCGCTTGTTTTGCGCAAATGAGGTCTTTATACATTTATACCGTGCTTTACCGTGTACTGACCTTGCTTTATTTAAGGATCTGTCACTTACTTGAGCAATGGATTCGGGATTACCCATACGACTTCAAGGTCCGGGGGACTCCTAGTGCCCTCTCCGCGCTCTTCAAATCCATAACGTCGAAAACGTATCTTCTTCATTATGGCTCCGACTTTCTGCCCTTCCACGAACTGCTCCCAAATCTCGTAGATAAGGACGCCGCTTGGGCTCACAAGCCGGACTATCCCGAAGACGAGAGCGATTACGACGACGATGAGAAGAGTGCCGTCCTCACGATCAGCAGCAAACACACCCACAGTTCGGAATCCCTGTCACCGAGTGCGCGATCCGCACCTGCCAAGCCCAATACGGCTCCCGCACCGCCAACCGCGTTTCGAGAACGCAAAGGCAGCATCCCGCTCGGGAGCAGGCTGATGGCCACCCAGTCACCGCCGAATAACGTCCCACAGGAAGCGTCTGATCAACGCACTCAGCTGAAGGAGCTGCTCAAGCTGTCTGCCGATGTAAATGCCACCGATTCCGAAGAGATAGCTCAGGAAATAACACGCATGGAAGTCAATTATTCCTGGATATTGAAGTTGGCTTTCATTTAGCGTGATGTCTAAACCCACTGACGATATCCCGCAGCCTCGGCATTGGCTTCGATATACCTTCATTTCCGGCAAGAAGGACCCTGCTACAGATTCCATCGCCCGCTTCAATGAATTTTCAAACTGTCTGGCTGACTGGTGCGTTTCACTACTCTTTTTTTTCTTTTTCTTTGCTCACCTCGTCCAGGGTCGCATCACTTATTTTGGCTCACGACAAGGCAAAGACCCGGGCGAAACAAATCGAAAAAATAGTCGAGATCGCTCAGAAACTGCGTGGGCTAAATAACTATTCTGCCTTACGGGCATTCGTCGCTGGGATCAATCATTCTACCTTCCCCGGCGATCAAACCATGGAACAGTTTAAAGCCAAGTCTCCCGATCAGGCTAAAAACCTTCAGTCGTGGGATGTTCTTCTTCAACAAATTCGGTCGCATCGGGCGTATCGACTAGCACTCAGAAACACCAAGGGCGCATGCATCCCGGCCTTGTGCGTCTTTTTTTTTTGTGAATATTGCAAGTGCTCACGAATTTCAGGGAGGTTCATATGTCCGATTTAATCCGGGCGCATGAAGCTAACGACGACGTCAACCCAACGGACCCCACCAAGATCCACTGGGGCAAGTTCAACATGATGGGAAGATTCATCAATAGCACAACGCAGTGTCAAGCCCAATGTCGGGCGGTCAGCGATTATAATTTCCCTTCAAGACCATATATTGCCGACATGCTCAAGGCGAAATGCATTATGAACGATGAGGTGGGTTTCTGTGGTTCAACTGAATTGTTTGAGCTGACAGTTGGATGTGCAGATGCAAAAGTCACGGATTGCGCCAGAAGTAGACATAGAGGGACCCAGCCCACCTAGGGCTATAACACGGGATAACCCAAGCATCGGGGGCAGGGCAAGGGACATTGCCAGGATGCGCACACTCTTCTCCTGGTAGAAATGGTGATTCATTGGCGGGCCCGATATTGTATTCTATCGAACATTTGCCACATGTCTGCGTATACCCATCCTAAATGCTCTGTAATCATCTGTACTCTAGGTAAAGGAATGTAACACAAATTCGTCGAGCCTATTTATCGGTGTTCTGTCGCTATTTTTTTCTTGAGCGAAGATTTTCAGAATCACGTGGGCAGCGGACACCCGGCCCGGAGCTGATTGGAATTTTCACAAATTTTGGACCTACCCAAACGCTGATCCACGACCCAGAAGACTTCTGGGAATGGACGACTATATACTGACAATCGACTCGGACGTCGAGGATAACGCTCCCCCTTCCAAACCCAAGGACGACGCCGACCTCAACCCGGAGTTCGTGTTTGACCTTTCTGGGGACCCATACGCAGACATATTGGGACAACAAACAGTTCTACACGATATTGTCAAAGGCGGAACTAAACCGGAGCCCATATCGGTCGACGACATTATCGCTCGCCGGAAACTTGGCACGAAACGGAAAAGAGCTGCAGAGGAAGAAGAGGATACGAGCGAGGACGACGAGGCTTCGGGGCTCGAAGACAGCGATGAAGATGAGGACGAATTTGATGCGCTACGTGACGAGGAAGATGGTAGCGACGAAGAAGACCTGCTCGCGTCGTCCGACGAAGACGCAGACGCGCCAAGTGGAGAGGAGGACGAGGACATGTCAGATTCTTCCGACGACGACTCTGAACCGGAAACTCAAGCTGAGAAGGATCGCAAAGCGGCCTTCTTTGACTCCGAGGTCCTTTCGGCAGAGGAGCATAGCTCATTCCTGACCATGAATTTATCGCGCCCTATTCTTAAAGCCATTACTACGCTTGGCTTTCTCAAGCCTACGCCTATACAGGCAGCAACCATTCCAGTCGCATTAATCGGGAAGGATGTCGTTGGCGGAGCTGTGACAGGTTCTGGCAAGACCGCAGCGTTTATCATTCCAATGATAGAGCGTTTATTGTATAGGGACAAGGGTAACAAGTCAGCAGCGACTCGATGCCTGGTTCTTGTTCCGACAAGAGAGTTGGCAGTTCAGTGTTTCGACGTTGGTTGCAAGTTGGCAACTCACACTGACATCCGGTTTTGTCTGATAGTTGGTTTGTCCCTTCCTTCCCAACTCTATCAACTTATATTGACCTTTGACAAGGTGGTCTATCTGTCAAATCGCAGGAAGTTGCTCTGCGTAGCCGTCCTGACGTTGTGATTGCAACTCCTGGTCGGCTCATCGACCACATCCACAACTCTCCGTCGTTCACGTTGGACACGCTAGATATCCTGGTTTTGGACGAAGCCGACCGGATGCTTTCAGATGGTTTTGCAGATGAATTGGCCGAAATCGTCAAATCCTGCCCGACTTCGCGTCAGACAATGCTGTTTTCTGCCACCATGACTGACTCCGTCGACGAGTTGGTCAGGATGTCTTTAAATAAGCCCGTCCGGCTGTTCGTGGACCCCAAGCGTAGCACAGCCCGTGGTCTCGTTCAAGAGTTTGTGCGAGTCCGCGCCGGCAAAGAGGCAGAACGATCTGCATTACTTGTCACATTGTGCAAACGGACATTCAAAACCAACGTCATAATTTTCCTTCGGAGTAAAAAGTTGGCCCACCAGATGCGAATCGTATTCAGTATCCTGGGCATGAAATGCGACGAATTGCATGGTGATCTTACCCAGGAACAGGTGCGGATTTTTACCTTGTGGGTTTTTTATTCTCACCTTGTGTAGCGTCTTGCTGCTTTGCAACGCTTTCGGAACGGCGCCGTCGACTATCTTATGGCAACTGACTTGGCTTCTCGTGGTCTCGATATCAAAGGCATCGAGACAGTTATTAATTATGACATGCCCGGCCAACTGGCTCAATATCTTCACCGCGTTGGACGGACAGCTCGAGCGGGCAAGAAAGGACGGCAAGTCTTTCTTTTCAGTCTACCGCGCGTAACTGACACGACCACAAAGTTCTGTGACCCTTGTTGGCGAGGCCGACCGCAAAATGCTCAAGGCGGCAATCAAGCATGGGGCTGACGCGGACCAAGTTCGTCATCGAATTGTACCACCAGAAGCGGTTGCGAAATGGGTGGAAAAATTGGAGGAGTTGAAAGACGAGATCTCTGAAATTCTCAAGGAAGAGAAGGAGGAGAAACAGGTTTATTATTTCTCCACTTTCCCGCTAAATCTCATACTCACGCCCATTCAGTTCCGCCAAGCAGAAATGGAGTTGAAGAAGGGGCAGAACATGATAGAACACGAGGCCGAAATTTACTCGAGGCCTGCGCGGACGTGGTTCCAGACGGGCAAAGAAAAACTTAGCGCTGAAGGTTCGTTTGTTTGAATGTTATACCATCTTCATCTACAAGAGTCTGCGTCTACCAGCCATCAGCAAGCAGCAGTATGAAGCCAGCGCTATCCCGGGCAAAAGGGGCAAAGAAGAAGCGCCCACTGCCGATAAAGTGGGTCGATGCAACTACGATCTCTCCGCAATGCTAACTTTTATCATAGCCCAAACGGGACAAGTTCTCGGGCCTCACGCGCAAAGCCAAGCGACGAAAAATTGCTATGGAGGAGGATAAGGAACTAGACGACGACCGAGCGACACAGGCAGCTATACGTTCTGCAAAGAAGAGCGCTCGAACTCCAAAAATCGGGGTCCCAATTCCCCGGCCGGCGGTTAAAAAGGCCAAACGGAGTAGCCGAAACAAAGTCACAGGTCGTGCTGGCGGTGCATTTGACAGGGACTTGGGCCAGAAGGGTAGCTCATTCGGAGAAGGTGTTCGATCGAAGAAGGCGATGCTCCGGGAAGAATAGGAAAGAAAGGAAAGCATAAGAAATAGACAAAAACGATGTCGAGTCCGTTGCAGTAATTTTTGGACCTGTTAGAGCATATTTGTTGAAAACGTTAGTCCACCATCCACTTGCCGATGAACGCGTCGCTTAATGATCGTATGTCACTCCCACCGTCACGAGTCCCACGTGCCGTGACCCGTCGTGTTCTTAACGATTATGGAACAAAATTTCGCTTCGTTAGCAGCGGTCCACCTACCGTCAGTCTGCAGATTACTTGCGTCTGCATGTTGCCCCGACAAAGATCTTCTTGTCCTTGTGTCTCGTCTCGGTGGCAGAGATCGGATGAGTCTCTGGAAAATGCAAGGTACCAAGACCTGGGAAGTCGATGTAGGAACCGACGACAAAAGCAGTGAGCAGATCGTTGGTCTGGCTTGGAGCCCTGACGGTATCCTTCAAACGATTCGGCGTTGCACTGCACTCCTTAACTGTTCTGTTTTCAGGGCAGAGTATTGCAGTCGCCCACGATCCTCCTCGCGTAACCCTTCATTCGGTTCAGGATGGGCACGAAGAGCGCTCCCTCGTTCTAAGTCGCTCCTCCGGTCGTATCACGGATGTCTGGTGGTTTCGAACAGAGAAGACTATTGATGTGAAAGCAATCCCCGATATTTTCAAAAGAAATGGCTTGATTGTGCGTCTGCGCGCGAAATTTCGAGTCGCGTCACTCTCTGACTGTGTTTCTGAAGCCGGGACTTCACATTCGATCCTTAGAACGCTTCCGCTTCTGGACAATTTGCAGGAAGAATCTCAAAAACTCACGTCAGCAGCCACCATCCATTATCAACGTATACGCTAAGACGACTTGCTAGTGCTACTGATCTATTTGCCTTCCAAGGCTCCCAAACCAGGTCGACCCCCAAATCGTCGCTCCCGGATGTCATAAAAAGCTGGCCTACCTTGAATTTAGATCCAATAGTCGCCTCGATGAGCCCGCCTATAAAGCAACTGGATCCCAGCAACGGACACCTCGACGTTGCAGACGACGCCAACATCGACAGCATCCTAGTGGTCACCGACGATACTGGTCATATTCACAGTTTTCTCGATGGAAGCTATCACCTCGGCCCAATTTCCCTCGGACCCAACTTGTTGATACCGTCCCTGTGCAAAATCCCCCAGCGTCCCGTCTTCATCGTTTACCCTCAAGAAACCTTTGTCGGAGGAGCATCCAGAACTCATCTTCCTCCTGTATACGTTGAGCTTCCCATGCTCGAAGACCGGCAGATACGAGACATGGCCAGACTGTCCTCGAGTTCCCGGGAGCTTGTATGGTACTGTATGCGCGTTGTCAAGAAATGAGGGCTGTGTGGTTTGGCTCTGAAACTCTTAGTGGCGCACGGGAGCTTGGACCCAAGTGGATCAGGTCCTTAGAGAAGCGACAAAGGGAACAATTCGGCCGTACGTTTTCCTACTCGTCTATTTCTTTCAACTGAGACGGCTTTTAGAACAGGAACCAACTGCAATACTAGATCTGACGTGCCTTCTGCTCACCGGCCGTTCATCAGAAGCGCTCTCAGATTTCCTTGGAAGTGCAGAACAGATGAGCGAGAGGGTGAAAGCATACGCAACTCATGTCTCTATCAAACTCTCACGCCTTGGCAGGGTATTCAAAAATGGGAATCCTCAGCAACGGAAGCTATCGTCAAGTTGCGTGACTTTTCTGAAAAGAGGGTGGCGCCGGCATGCCAGCGTCTCCATCTCATATTAGAAGAGGTTCTGGGCTGGTCCCTATTGTGGGTATTATTACTGTCTCGTCGAAGTCTCAAACTTACGCTCTCGTCCGAAGGCCACCATATGCCCCTTTTCAGCTAGTAACTCAAGATATTGAAATTTGTATCGATTTGACCGGTCGTGCAATCTTCATAGCGAGCTGGCTCGCTGCTGTCGCCCGTCGTGAACTCTGCAGGTTCAAAGAATTTCTAACATGGGTTCGCGCTGGTAATTCAACCTATCTTGATTATTTTTACCGTGTTCGACCCTTCTTTTTCCTAGAAACGGCAGCGAATGCGCAACCCGACATCCATAATCCGCTTCGCCACGATATCTTGGAAGTTAACAATTATTTGATGTCAGGTTTAGTTGTCAGCTCCATCGATAAATGGTTCATGGGACCTGTTCCACAATTCAATCCTCAAGAGCTCGGTATCGTAGACGGTAATCCCACTCTCCGCATTACAATTGAGCAGGCACGAGCCGCAGTTGACCAAACGAAATGGCAAGCGGTATGTTTGCCAGCGGCAACTCCATGTTTTCGGTCTAACTGGTGTTAGACCACCATGCAAAATGAATTAAATCATCTGGACCGAAACCTCGACGCCCTAGTACAAGAATTAGCCTCGAGATGCCAGCGAGTATTCGATGGCGCAGCCGGAGCTACCTCGCGGTCTGCTTTGGTTTCGGCTAAACGGGATTCTATAGCAAGCCAGGCGACACAAGCGAGGCCAGCACCGCAATCGAATTCCCAGATTCCTATCCGCGAACGGATCATTTTTGGTGAGAACGAGGTACGTTGACTAGATGCTTGAGGAAGTCGCCATGCCTGATTGGGCCGTTGCAGGACGATGGCTTTGTGCAATATCTTGCAATGCATATTCCTTCTGCTTCCCTAAATCGAACCTTCTGTGCGTGAGCTGATTCTGCCTAAAGACGTGGCAACTGCTCAAGGGGACATCAGTGTGTCTAGCACGAGTCCGCTTCGGCGGTAAGACTTCCCAATTGCCTCCCTCCGGTGGCATTGTGCTTCTCGATGGAATGCTTCCCGCGGAACAGGAAGAAGCAAGCGCACTCCATCTCGAGATCCTGGACGCTCAATTCTTCGACGATTCGTGCGTCGTAATTGTTTACCGGATTCGTAACCAACCGGGTGGGCTGGGCAAAGTGTCCTACTCAATTCCTTGCTGATCGTGATTAGGGGGAGCGTTTATAGCGACGGTGGGCTACAGTGAACTAGAGTATCAAGAGCTAGACCCCGCCGAGTATGTAAGAACAGCAAGCCGGGAAGATTTGATGCAGCGGGCGACGGGACTCTGGGAACAAGGCCAAGTAGGTTTCAACCAGGTGAACGGCCATGTGCTCATTTCTTCTCAGTTGGCCTCGATACCAATTCCAATTAAGGGACGGCGAGAACTGGCGTACGGCGGATCTGGGCCCGTGTCTTTGGCATTGAACGGTCGTGTTGGACGGAGGGTGGCCAGCGTGCTTGATGGACAAGGGACAAACATGGAAACACTGGATCTCGAGGGGGACGCGGAGCAGGAAGGAGATGAATGAAATGCGTGGCTAGTGTCGGAGATGGCCGGCCGACAAGGTTGCTCCAGGTGTGGCGCACCACCTTGCAGTGTAGTCCGTGGAATCTAGATATATTTTTTGTTTGTGCCTCAAAACCTGACAGCAACCTTCGGAATCGAACGCGAGACGCCGCTGCAACTTAAGTTATCACAGCGATTGATGAGGCTGGTCCGCGGCCTACTCCTCGTGGCTGGATTCGAATCTTCTTCTCCTACCGTCCTTATAACAAGGTGATACACCCGAGTCGTCCTCCTCTCCTTCCACCATATCGTCTCGCACTGTGCTGCTTGAGCGCCATTTTCGACATCTAGCAACTTGGTTCTGACTCTGTCGTGGAAGTTGTGGAGAGTTGTGGATCCCAGCTCTTTTGTCTCGGCAATCAAACAAGCGAACTTGCCTCTCGGCTCCCCTCTCAAAATATTGCTTTTTAATATAGCTTCCATAGCATTCGTGGGTTATGCAAGCTGCGGATACTATTCACGCGCTAAGATGTTCTTCCAGCGTGACCCACGTTTTTTTTGAACGTCCTTCGAGTGCTTCAAGTTGACTCGGACACCGCGCAATAACACTGTTTAATACACACCGAGCTTCTCCCGACACCGTTGGTGGTCTTATCAATTCAATCAAAAATCCCATTGACGCGCCGAGACGTGATTTTAGGTCGACTATACGCTTTCCCAGTATCACGAATCTTTAATACAAAGGCCTCTCATACTGATCCTCCTACGACCCCGCTCTCGCTCTATACGCGCCGATACGTGACTTGACTGCTCTCGTCTCAGCTTCGGGCCTTTCTTATCGTTAGCACTTGCTCTCGGCTTCCTCCGCGAAACTGGCACCTCAAAACGTGTTAGGACGCTAGTAATTCTTTCAATCATCTACGACTCTTTGGCACGCGCTCCCATGCCCAAAAATACGAACGACGTAAGTTATCTGGATTCAACGCACAAATTTACCGCTGAAACAAGTTTTCATAGGACCCCGCAAGTCGTGCTCAGGTTTGAGAATCTCTTCAAAAAATATTGAGCGGGTCCCGAATTTATGTGATAGGAAATCGCGATTCGAAAGAAAAAGAATGCGGACGCGCAGGCTGCGTTCAGGGCGCGAAGAGCGAACTATATCGCGACTCTGGAAGAAACAGGTGAAATCGAATTTCAGTAAATTTTCGCAATTTATTCAATCGTCTATCACAGTAACCAGCTTGGAAAGCGTCGTCCTGCAGCTTCAAGACTCTTGTCGCGAGGCTCGTACTGAGGCTCAAGAGCTGCGCCAACAAAATGCCAGCTTGAGACACGATTTTCACGCCCGTGAAAAATTTTGGAGGACCCTTTGGCAGTCGAGAAAGACCGGCGAGAACGATGAACTGCCGCCACTCCCCCAGCCTGTCCTGAATGGTCATATAGGGTCCTCGCAGATGCACGCCTACGGCGCCGAGAACATGGCGTACAGGTCCCACGACGATCCGACAATGTACAGCGGGCAGTACAACGCTGGGCCGTACAGTCATTCCTCATCCATGCAATACGCGGGCGACGTCTCTAGTGAACAATCCCAGCACTCTCTCGCTCACCGCGGTTCGAAATACGGGTACTCGTACAGCGTCGCTGGATCTCAGCGCGAGCACTCTTGGCCCCAACACATCGGCCAAAACGCGTCGTCGTCCGGAGGCGAATCCGGGCCTCCTGCGAGCGCAAATTCGTCCAACTCTCCTAGTTTTGGTGAATCGCCGAGCTTGACCTCGTCATCGGATCTCTCGGTTCCTTTTTCATCCAGGTTCGGCGACGAGACGAAAGTCCCCGTGAATAATCTTGATACTGCACCCTACGTGTTTCCTGGCCCAGGTAGTCGATCTATCTCCCCCAACGGCACCACACCATCCTCCTCCACCACGTCGCTGACGTCTCCGTTTCAATTTGCGTTCCCCGATGGTTCCGTGCCTCACGAGCGCGCTGATTACGATTATCGCCGCGGCTCTAATCCCCGCTCCGATGTCGGCCTTCATGCGCCAGGCGCTGAAGTGTCTTTATCTGGGCCGGGGAGCGACGCCGTCCGCTACAGACTCGGAACTCGCAGAGCAGATTCGAGTGCCGATCGTCCTCTGCCTATCCTCCCTCCACTCTCGATGAGCGACAACGGGTCGCAGCAGGACCGCGGCAGTAGCGACGGTGACTCCAATTCTTACGGCCCTTCGCGTTTGCGCCCACGCCGTGATTCAGTCATCTCCCCTCCTTCCCGCTCAACCTCTCCTTCCACAGTGCCCCCACTTTCGGGCACGCTTGCCGTGATCAAGGCCCAAGCATTCGGCGCGCTGCGGAGGACTCGAGCCCGGACCAAAAAAACGTCGGTGCCCGCCAAGACAGCCCTCGATGTTCTTGAGGCAAGAGGCATCGACATCGGAGTTTCCAGGGTGGATATGGGAGTTTCCTCGGGCTCTAAACGGCAGCGAACAGAAGAAAGCGACGACGGTGAGGTGCAGACATAGATGTTTGGCCCTAGTGTACCGAAGGACCTGTTCCAAAAAATGTATCACGCCGATTTCTTTTCTGTTTTTGAAATCCGACAATGTAGAATTGTAGACTATACCATGCTAATACTTGTCGCCCACACGCTGTTTCATAGTGTATTCTAGCTGTATATCGTCTTGCTATCTTGAAATAAATATTGCTTTCCTAGTCTTTGGTCCGTGCATTGCATCGCGTTTATCAACAATTAACTTTAGGGACCGCGACGTCCCATGGTCCCCGGATTTCACTGATATCAGGGGCACGTCAGCTACTCTGTGGATGCCAGGAAGGAGGGAAACGCGGACTTTTTAAACTTTTGAGCCCAAACCAGGAATGCAGGAGCGACGAATGTAACACCCAATTGCACGGCGGAATAGATCCTAGTGACCGTGCGCGAGAGAGACATCGTTACTGTGATTGAAGTGGAAAACAAGACGACAGTAACTGCCAGTTGTAAAGCGGGGGGCACAGCTAGACAGAGTGAGATTAATCTAAGATTATTAGAAGGCGTTGGAGCATGTTCACCCCTAGGCGGCGACGTAGCCGAGGAAACAGAGCAAAGGCTTGTACCGAGAACAAAATGAGGGCAAATACCGCCAGGTCGTTGGCCAGACGCGAGGCGAGCACCACGGACGCCGAAATCGCGGCATTCATGGACAATACCGAGGTAAGTCTATTACGGAACGGTTAAAGGCTGATACAAAGTTAATGCAAGGACGGGAAGATCGGACCTCTCGTGAACCTCTCCGTCGCCCCGCGAAATCGCACTATAATCCGCGAGAAGAGCGTTCACGCCAAACAGAATGGCCGATAGGGCCCAAATGGAGTCGGACGAGGTAGCTGCCGTTAGAGTTTTGAGAACTGGGGACAAGGACATGAGGGCGAGGAATATTAGAATCGAGGACTTGACCGCTTTGACGCCTGTGTGATGTGATGCCGATGAGCACAAAATGGACCAGGAAAAGGTAACCTACGGTTGGCGTGTCGATGCTCATGGCTCGCGCCTGTTCGGTCAAGTAGCTCCCAGGTTAGATAGCCTGTGAAGAAGCAGCCGACTGATATCCACAACAACGTGTGAGGGTCGAGATAATTTTTCTTCAGTCTAACGAAGACCGAGACAAAAATGGATATAGTCGCCAGATGCTGGGTAATGGTACAAGAAAGCAACACCAGCGGCCAGTATGTGTATGGTCTGAAGTTGGCTGGGGTGAGTGCGAAGGCGTTGAGCAACCTTGTCTTGGGGTTGCGGCAGACAGTACCGTTTCTCTTCAGCGACGACAAGAAGGACCCCGTCACGATATAGTTATCGGGCTGCTCTTGTCTCTTCCAGAGGACTTTCTCCCATTCCTTTGACATTCATATGGAGGAAAAAGGACAAGATGTTTGTGGAAAGTGAGAGTACAAAGCAAGCGAGTTATATACATGAATGTCAGGAATTTAGTACAGTGTATCTGGTTGCCAACACCTTGTGCTTTCGCTCCACTCAATCCCACTGGACAAGTCGATGAATACAGGTTCGTGCATCATAACGACGCGACTCACTACCAGCCGTTCTTCTTGTTGAGGCTCTGGCTCCCTCCGTGAAGCTTTGCCTGCTTGCTGGGCAAGAACACCTTGTTTAGGGGCACCTCTTGCCTTACTCTTTGGTAGCGTGAATTAGCCGCAAAACTGCATGTAGACCGACTCACTGCCTGTACTCTGGCCTCTGCGGCCTGTAAGGCAGCAGCGCGCGGATCAGCAGGCCGACTGCCTGCTCCGCTGCTTACTCCGTCAGCCGACGACCCAAGGACAGTATGCCCGCCTTCGGAGGTGAGCATGGACCAGCCAATGTGAACCGGATCTACCTTGGTAGTTGGAGCCTTTAGAACATAATGAACCCATGCAGTCGAGTGATGTAACTGAAAGAGCCCAATGTGTTATTACTGCTAAAGTACAAATTCTATCATAATCGCGAGTCCGGTTCGGGTGCCACTGGTGCGTATTCCCCCATGTTTATATCGTTCCGGTCTGCACTGCGCCCGAATCTCGGCAGTCCCATCTGCGTTCCGGGCTGCCAGGACTTGAAATATAATGTCAAGTTTTGCGTGGTGCACACAAGCTGAACGTTAAACTCACATCCCACCATCGGCGACCGGCGTCCCAAGGGATAATATGCGTGTCAGCCATGCCTGCTTTCACCATTCGGCTCTTTATACCAGCACCCAGCAGCAAGCCGAACACGGTCAAGAGGAATATGGTTACAACTAGCTGGTCTCGGGGCGAGTCGCGTTCTTGGGGACGCGTGAACAAGGAAACAATAGTTGTGAATACCAGTATCACATACGGAAGCATCGGGCCTCGACGTCGCCCTCTTTCCCGCTTGCAGTGTCAGGATTTGTGTCGCCGAGGGTCGCCCCGGCGCACATGTGCAAATTTTGGTTCAGACACCATTGCTTGGGGTTGTTTCTTAACAGGAGCGCGCCGGAATATACCTAGCACCTACTTTTGTACAGGAGAGACACGGTTGAGCAGGGGTATCTGTGACATCGAGGTGCAGGATCGTGTAGTTCGCTCCAAAGCAGATGCCTGGTGGAATGAGCGTCTGGGGGCGAGCGGTGCAGACGCGTACATTTGCAAAAGTTGGGTGCGTCCCATTTATGTAGCGCGGCGTTGGCAGAGGCAAAGACAGAGAGGAGGAGGAGCCACACAAGGGATTTGGCCATGGAGGCAGAAAGAGAATTTCCTGATTAGGGCACGGCAACAACCTGCTGTAACACGCGTCCATGTCCGCTGAGTTTGACGACGTGCTCACTAACCAGCCCGTTGTTATCGACAATGTTTGCTCTGTGCTCTGCCTCGTCTGTCCTCAACTGAACCGCTAGCAGGGCTCGGGCACAATCAAGGCTGGTTTCGCCGGACAGGACCACCCAAAATGTTTCTTTCCGTCTTTGTAGGTCCAGTTTCCCCATGTTCGCCGTTCCTCAGACGTCCATCGCAGCGTCGGACGTCCAAAACATATCCGTGTCATGGCCGGCGCGCTGGAGGGCGACACCTTCATTGGAAAGAAGGCGCAAGAGTTCCGTGGACTGCTCAAAATCAAGTATCCAATGGAACACGGCATCGTAACAGACTGGGACGATATGGAGCGCATATGGAGCTGGGTATACGCAGAGGAGCTGGGTACACTGAGCGAAGAGGTGCGTCGCTCTTCGGCAGACAGTGCGCATCCAACAAACTCGAATCCTAGCATCCCGTATTGCTGACGGAGGCGCCTCTCAATCCTCGAAGTAATCGAGAATTTGCGGCCCAAATATTCTTTGATACTTTCAACGTCCCTGCTTTGTTCATGTCGGTACAAGCAGTTTTGTCATTGTGAGTTGGACGGCTGGGGTAAAATTTGGGTCCACCGCTTAATACCCTACTAGATATTCTTCAGGACGAACAACAGGAATCGTCATCGACTCTGGCGATGGTGTAACACATGCGGTGCCTGTATTTGAAGGGTTCTCGATGCCGCACGCGATTCGGCGGGTGGACGTCGCGGGAAGGTGAGCGGATCGCACCACCCATTCTGTGCAGAATTCGTAAACGCCGTCTTAGGGACGTTACCGACCACCTCCAACTGCTGCTTCGTAAATCTGGTCATCACCTGCACACGACGGCAGAACGCGAAGTAGTCCGGACGATCAAAGAGAAATGCTGTTATGTCGCCCTCAACCCGGCCAAGGAAGAGAAGGAAGCACAGGGACGAACGGAAGAGTTCCGGCTACCCGATGGAAACGTAGTTCAGGTGCCTTAATCCTTTGTCTTCCCGCTCCACTTGAACCTGAACCTTCCTTTTGTAGCTCGGCGCTGAGCGTTTCCGTGCCCCGGAGATCCTGTTTAATCCCGAGCTCATTGGGCAGGAGTACGCTGGCGTCCACCAAGTTGTTGTCGATTCCATCAACCGTGTGGATCTCGACCTGAGAAAGTCGCTCTTTTCAAACATTGTTCTCAGCGGAGGCAGCACGTTATGTCGAGGTGGGGTCTTCTTTGTTTGCCCGGGACTGGTCCTGATCAGTGCGTCAGGCTTCGGGGATCGTCTTTTGAACGAGGTCAAGAAACTTGCGCTCAAAGACGTCAAGATCAGAATATACGCGCCGCCAGAACGGAAATATTCAACATGGATTGGGGGTTCGATTCTTGCTGGTTTGAATACCTTCAAGAAGGTGCGTAGCCTGTTCATTCATCTCTGGTCGTGTGCCAAATTAATTTCTGTTTAGATGTGGGTATCGGCCGAAGAGTACCAGGAAGACCCCGATATCATCCACAAAAAGTCTGGGTTCTAGTTGTTCTTGGTTGTCCTACTTGCTTGCACTAGAATATTCACCATCGCACTATGATACCCATGTACTTTTCGATCCACATATAATATGCAATAAATGTTTTGGACGGGCATAATGCATAAAATTGAGGATAGCAAGCATACAGTGCCCTAGGTTTTCGACGGCCAGCAATCCCCACGCAACAACAGCCACCAAAAAAGCATCTACTTCTTCTTGGGTGCTTCGGCCGCCTTGGCCTTTTTGGTGCCACGGAACTGGGAAGCGGAGAGTGAGTCAGGGAAACCACAGAGGCAGAGAAAGCACGCAAACCTTCTTGGCACGGTTCTTGCGCTCCTTCCGCAGTTTGCGTGAGGGCTTGTCGACCTTGGCAGCGAGCCCGGACTAAGAAATAAAAGAATAGGGTGAGTCGGGGGACGGTCGAACGGCCAAGGGCACGCACGCGAACCAGCCGGTACTTCGGCTCGAACTTTTTCTGCGACGCCTCGTCGTCGTAGATCAGGGCAAAGCCGGTACTCCTCCCACCACCAAACTGTGTCCGGAAGCCAAAGGTGACGACGCGGTTTTTGTCGGTCTTGTACAGAGCGGCGAGTTTCTCGGACAGGTCAGCCTTGGAGACGTTCGGGCGCGAGGGGTGGAGGACGTCGATGACGAATTGGCGACGAGCCAGGAGACGGTTGGTGATGAATTTGCGTGTGCGCAGGGTAATGGGTGCTGAGTTATCGGCCTGTGGAGATTTCAGTCAGCGGACGCGCAATAGAGCGCGATTGAATAGAGACCATCTTGGAGGGCTAGAGTACGATGCTACGGCCACAGGGTGAGATGAGAGAGGATGCAAGCGGCGTAAGAGCTACCTGGATCGTGAGTTGTCGAGGCCGGCGCGGAGGGAAAGAAAAACGAAAGAGGCGGTGGGAATCTGTGCAGCAGCACGTGCGGACGCAGACGGGTCTGGGGTTAGGGTTCGGGTCAGTTAGCCGCAGCACCACCATGCAATCGTCCTCCTCCTCGAGCCATTTCGCGTCCTTTGCGGCCTATGTCGGTATCTTGGATTACAATAATACCTGCTTGTCCTGAATACGCCCTCTTTGCTAGACCCCTCCGCCCGATGACCCGAATTCGCTTCCTCCGACCTCCAAGGCTCCCGCAAGACCCTGGTTCCCGACCCACCCATCGTCTCAGAACGACACGTCTTACCAGTCTGGCGGCATCCCCACCTTTGGCGCATCTGCTTCCGGTGGTCTTGGCGCCGTTGAGGAGGCCGAGAGCCAGCAAAATCAGTGGGAAACTCGGCATGGGCTGCGCGTCGACCTGCTTGCGGCGGCGGCGTATCTGCTTGGCCCCATTTCAGGTGCGTCCTCACCCCCGGGTCCGACCTCCATAACATTCTGCCCCTCAGCACTGGCGCTCCTGATTATCGAGACTCACAATGATTATGTTCGATTCCATGGTGCTCTTGAGCTTGATCTGCTGCGTCCAACCTAAACTGACACCACCTCAGCATACCAGTCGGCGCTCTTCACCACTCCGCTTGTTGTTGTTCGAATACTCGCGTCTTTGCTGCAGTTCTGGGGTTGGCTGCGCACAATTCTCACTCTCATGCTCATTGGCTCGCAACTTTATATGGCGTACGCGTTTCCTCTTCCCCGTCCACCACAGCTCATTGTCTTGTACTTGCAGGGTTCGAGCATACCTCGACGCCTCGCAGAACGGCCTTGCACGATACCAACTACCGTACGTTGGCCCTATTGCTGAACGGTGGCTCGAGGAGGAATAGGCGCGGCGGACAGACATTATATTATACCACTCGTTCGCGTGTATTTTTATATCTGTATGGAGAACTCTAATCACGATAGTCCGGTTTCAGTTTTCGGACAGGCGCGTCGTTCTTGGTTCGCGCCGTTAAGCGTACGCGTACTGCCGCTGCCGAGTTTTGGAAGAAACAAAATAAGAAGCGCGTTGAATAAGCGCGCCGTTCCTGCGAGTTAGGACCAGTTGAGATTGTTCACGTCAAAGTATACATCAAGGAAGTCTATGGTGATTCAGGATAGTCGATACAATGTGCGGTGGTATAGTAATGTGCTACAGATCTACGGCAAGGCGATAGTGGTGATGTACAATGAGGTCAAGTCGATGCAATGGAGGTAATGTACAGTGAGGTCGAGGGAACGGCAACACAATCTAGCGCAGACCGGGGAGCAGACCAGGGAGAAGCCCTTTGACCAGGTCGCCCAACCCAAGGGCGATAACTGCTTTCGACGTGATATCGAGGAGGCAATCTGTGAGGTTCTCCACGGCGTCGAGGACTTCGTCGAGTATGCATTTGATGTCGTCGACGACTACACAAAGATTAGGATAGGGTAGTTCAGACAATCCATGCGACTCACGAGGACCCAAGAGAGGAATGTTCTGTGTCAAGGCCGCGGTGACACTGAGAATGTTCTTACTAGTGTTGATCGTGTCCTTGAGGATGAGTTCCAAGCCACTGCTGGGGTCGTAGCATGCGAGGCCGTCGTCGAGGGAAAGTGGGCAACCGCACACAGCGTTGAGGCCGAGAACGACGAGGAGGCCTGGAAAGCGTCGAGGTTCGTCTGGTAGCTCTGCATCTCCGACACACACTGTGCCTCCCACTGTGCCTGAGAGACGGATCGAGGGTGATTTGGGCGGCGAGACTCTCTGAAAAAACTCGCCGTTAGAATGAGGTACGAATGGAAGAGAGTGAGGGACATACGCATCGTCTCGTAATTGGCTTTCATCTTGGCACTGTAAGCATGAAGTTTCTCGACCGTTGGGTAGTATTGGTCTTGGATCCACGCTGCTGAAGGGTCGAAACGACAGACGAGATGGGACTACGGGCGACGAGTCGGTATCGGTGTGTTTGCTAACGGCGCGCGCGAGGAGAGACTGGGCGAGTTTGCAGAAAGGGCGGGTGATGAGCCTGAAAGGGGTGACGCGAGGGCAGTGGTGGTCGCCGGCGAGAACCTAAGAGGGCGAGGAAGGAGGCAACTTGGACGGCGAGAAGGATGGTACGGGCAATGGAAGGCATGGCTCTGAATGTATACGAGAAAGGGCGTGGGCGGGCAAAGAGGTTTGGTTGACGCGAGCGAGGAGCAAGAGGTGAGGATGGTGGTGGTTCGAGAGAAAGAGCGTGTCGTCCGGATTTGGACGCGCGGAACCTTCTTATACGCGGAGTTTGAATGTGTTTGTTTGTTCCAGCTTTGGGTGACGTAAACACGTGATCGTTATAGGTTGAAATGTGACGAATTCGGAATTCGGCAAAGCATTACGGTACCGGTCTTTTGTCCGCCGCGAGACCCACATATGTTGTAGAAAACAGTATATCAATCCTACAACCAGTGTGTGAAACGCATGAGGGAAGAAATGCATTTCTGTCAGCGCGAAGGGATTGCAATAATGTAAGTCCAAATGTGCAGGTAGCCAAGTAAACGATAAGGGGAGCAAAGCTGCAAGTCTAGTTGGAGAATAAATAGCTAAAGCGACGGGGATAAGCCGCGAAGCATTGGATGAAGCGTGTCCGTAAGGTGTCCTGAGGTGATTATGTCCAAGATGTCCCGGTAGGAAGAGTAGGTAGTCGCGGAAAGATTGTGGAGGTAAAGAACGATGTGTCGGGGAACGACGGTGAGTGTTTCTGGTTCGTGTGTATTTTTCTCTTTAGACGAGCGGGATGCAGCTTTGACCATCCGGGGCACGCTTGAAACCAAACGTGCAGGTGTAAACTGCCGACCGACAATCTATTAGCCGGTATCCAATGGAAATTGGAAAAGAAGATGACAAACCTGCGCAGCTACCCTGCTCGCAACCGACGTTCCACGCACCAGGGATGGCGGTGCAGTCTTGGCCTTGTCCCAGGGACGAACATCCACCGCACGACTCGAGCTCGACCGCGTGTCAATGCATTCGTAGTCGTTGGCGGCAGACCCAGGGATGGGGCACGCGTCAAGACCCGAGGGGCAGAGGGGGGCAGAACGCTTGTGCCCGCGTGACGCTTCCAGTTGGAGCCTCCGCCTGACGGGTGGGAAGGAGGCGGCGTCGGAGGGGAAGGGGCATTCGGAAGGCACGAGTGAAGGTTCGAGTACCAGGCCCACCCATCTTTGCATTGGGGAGGCGGGTTATGCGGGGATGTAGGGTGCGTCGGAGTGCAGCAGCCCTGCTCGGTGTTCCAATAGTAATTGGAAGGAGGGCAGGCTTGACCTTTGGGGGGAGAAGGAGGAGACGGAGGGCCGCCGTGGGGTAAACAACAGCCCTTGGCTTCGTACCTTGGAAAAAAAAATAGGTATAGATATGATGATACAAGGGCATGAATGACTTACCAGAACTCGTTATTGCCACAGCTGTCGCTCTTGACTGCCTTGGAGGCAACAAATGGCAAAGCAGCCGCAAGCACAACGAGGACGGCTCCGAGACGAGTGATTAAGGTCATGCTAGTCGTAGGGTGGTGAAAGAGTGTGTAAAAATTAGGCGGAAAACCGGCGAACACGAGGGGAGAAACTGAGAGACAAGGATGGCCAGAGACGGCACCTATATAGAGGTGATGGTCATCATGGGAAATTGTTCGCGCCTGATATTTCAGAACATCAACAAAAGCCCATCGATGGGCCATCAAGTTGAAACATCAAGCACCATATCCCGCATGACAAGTTCAAGGTTGTGAGATAGTGCTGAGATAAGATCACATCCAGTTACAGCAACGACCCGCTGTGCAGTAGTGTCCACTAATGGTCGACAACATACACTCACCGTGAACCAAGTATAATTAGGTATCGTGCGAGAAGATAGCTGAAACGCTGTCTCGGTGTCCGGAAGGTATGTCCATTTCATCAAGGGTTCTGTCCAACCAGCCAAATATAAGGCCTTTGCTAGAGAGTAGCTTTGACTTGCGGAAATATTTGAAGCACGCAAATACCGGGAAATAATATTCATTAACAGTTGAAGGTGTGTATAGGTGCAAAGAAGGCACAGAACTCTCCGAAATTGTAATCTTCATTTCTGACTATCAAGACTCAGGGATGTCTTATGCGACTGGATGAGCGTACCTCACGACGCAGCAAGAGCCTTCTGGAGCGCCCGCGCTGCGAAATACCGCACATCTGCATCTTGGTCGTTTTTCTGTTGCTCCAGAGCAGGAACGATCCTCGTCTGCACGAAGTCGTTGCCGGCAGGGACGGTCCCGTACGCAGTAGCGAGCACTTCGAGGGACTTCGCGACATTGAATCGGATGTTCGGGATAGGGTCTGATGCAAGTTGGAGCAAAGGATCGATGATCTCGCTGCGAACTATCTCTAGATTCAGCGATGGGGCAATGGTCTATCAAAGATATCAGCGGCGTCTGAAACGAAAGACCGACGCTTACGGTGATAGCCTGGACAGTAGTCATTCTAAAGAGGTAATTGGGATGCGCTCCCATCCCCATAACTTTTGGAACGATTGCACTTTAGCCCACTCCACGCCAAAGACTTCGGTCAGCTTTTTCAGGTTCACGGTAGCAGCTTCCCGGATACTGAAAACCGTATCGCCCAGCCACGACATGCACAGGTTCCCGAGCTGTTCGTCGAAGAAGGTTTACCGAGCTGATTGGCAAGCAAGGGGATATATTCAATGATCGCCTGGCGGACGCGCCACGATTTGTCCTCCGCAAGCTCGACAATGGCGGGAAGAAGGGTCTCCGATAAGAGTTCTATGCCGATCACTGTTTGCTCATTAGACGCGGTATGCACCAAGGGGACGGGACGAACCATTATTAACTGTTCCAGTTTACTGATAATGTTCAGTCGCACTTCCGGGAAGTCGTCTTTGAGAGATGGAGGAAGAGAGGGAGAAGATTTTCGATGGTCGATTCTTTTCCAAGCAGTGGAGCGAGGCCACTGATCTGGTTGGCAAGAGCGGCGCGCACGTGTTGGAGGAATCTGAGAGAGGTCTCGGACGCAGGGCACAATGCGAGCCAGAATCACATCCTTGTCGAGTAGTTTGGAAAAACCTGAGCTGTCGTTAGATGGCAAAGACAGGGCCACAAGGGATATGCATGCCTGGAATTTGCCCTGCAGCAGCGGTCCGGACCTCGGCTTCGTTATCTTTCAGCAGTTGCACATACTGTGCAGTAAGCTCCTCCCGTACAAGTTCGACGCCGACGGCGTCTGCGAGCTTGAATCAAGCAAAAAATAAGCCACATGTTAGGGAGAAATCAGGAACGAACTTCATTGAAATGGTTAGCTGCCATGTATCTGACACGCCAACTCTTGTCCCCAATGCTGTGGCGGATTTGTTTTAATAGTTGTTCCTTGACTTCAGCCGGGGACATCCGTTGCGCGATTGCAATCAAGTCCTCGACGGTCAATAACCGAACAGAATCTTGGTCGTCCGACTGAAGCCTGCGGTATATTGGTAAACCGTCCGACAGAACATGTTGGGGAGAGAAATGAGTCAAGAGAGGCTAAACGGTGGGCAGGATTAGTCGCGCCAAAGAAAGGTATTTCAGGCGTACCCCTAGCCATTTAGCAGCTGCTCTTCGAACCATCGGGGTATCGTCAGAGCCCAGGGCAGCAAACCCTTGCGCAAATCTTCCTGGATAGCAGGGAGACCTTGGCGTAGACGGCAGGATACAGAGCAGCAGAAGATGTCCGTGATGTGAACCATTCTCCTTGGGACAGACGTTTCAAAAGGGGGATGTAGTATTCTTCTATTTGCGCCTGTGAAAGAACGACAGCGACTTTGGTGATGGATCTGCGGCCTGGGTGTCATTAGCACGACGACGGGAACTGAAGGGAGGCGAAGAGGACCTTATCCCGCACGAGCGTCTCCTCTACAGCAGAGAGGTTTTCCAGAGGCCCGAGAAGAATGTGGGCATACTCCTTCCCACCGATGTACTCTTCGAAATTTCTGCCTAGTTCTTCCGCCAAGGCAAGCAGAACCTCATCTTCGTCATCGACCGAGTCCTGAAGGAATGGCACGAGCTCTTCGCGTGCACGATCCGGGCCCAGAGCCAGAGCTATGGTGGGAACGCTGTGGATTGCGTTGAGGCGCAGCTGCACGTCCTCGGATCGTAACTCATCCATAAGGATGGCAATCGGCGCAATCTGCTCATGGGGACGAGGGCGAGATCAGAGACGGTGCACGGCAGGGCAGGGGACGTACATCTTCGCCCGAATCCATGGTTGTGGTACAGTTGTGGGTGTATAGAAAGAAAGGCAACGATGAACGGGTCCGCCGCTCGATATGTCGTTAGAAACAAGTTTCTCTACGCAAACGCGATCAGAGAGTCGTCCACGTGCTTCACAGCCGCTCTCTCTCTCGTTCTTCCGCAAAATGGCAGACTCTATCGTTCTCCGCCATTCCAAGTCCAACGCGTCTGTTCAAATCATGCAATACGGTTATTAGTTCTATCTCATGCACACTCCTTGTGATCCCCAACGCGCTTGATAGGTGCAACCATTGTCTCCTGGCAAAGCCCATCTCTACGTGATCCCGAACCTTCCGAACGCCTCTTTGTGTCTGCGACTGCCATCCGCGACGGTAGCAAACCCGTGAGAGGCGGGGTGCCCGTTGTCTTTCCATGTTTCGGACCCCCTACACATGCCGAACATCTCAAGCTTCCTCAGGTAATGCTTAGTGCGTCTTTATAAATCGCAATACCCATGTGGGACACAGCATGGCTTTGCACGAAGCTCTCACTGGTCTTGGAACGGAGTCATCGCCGACGTTGAGGGAGGTGGCGCCTCGGTCACTCTGAGTATGCACACTGGGTCTCGGGTTCCCAAACTTTTGACGACGATTGTGCAGCCTTGGATCCCACCCCTGCTATCACCACGCTTTATAAACGCCCATTCCATCTCAGTTTCGTCGTGACCTTGGGAGAATACGATCTTGCAACAGAACTGCACGTCAAGAATACTTCGCCATCTACTGATTACCCGCCCGACAATCTCGAATTCCAGGCTCTCTTCCACAACTACGTGCGTTTTCTTGTTTTTCGAGATAAACAATAGCCTTAGCATTTATAGATCCTCGCGCCAGCTAATGACGTCCTGGTAACTCCTCTTCAGGGTCTCTCCTACTTTGACAAGACAGAGTCGACCGAAGAAGGGAAAACTACAGCCAAAATTGAGACCCGGGCTGGCGTAGACGTGCGGAAATTCACCGATTCCGTGTACGAGGACGCCTCACAAAACTACGAAGTAACGTGGCCCGGCGGTGGGATTGCAATCAAGACTTCAAATCTCAAGGATGTTGTGGTATGGAATCCCCAAGCGGAAGCAGGCAGCAAGATGGGAGATATGGAAAAAGGTGGCTGGTAAGTTGGGAACACCTATTTTAGTGGTCTACTTGTACTTGACGCGCACTAGGGAAAAATTCATTTGTTGTGAACCGGGACAAGTGCGAGGCTTTGCCAAGTGTGCGCCAGGATTGACGTGGGTGGGGAAACAGACCATGTCTGTCATTCATAACGCGCGGCGCCACCAGTGAGTGCGGATGGAAATGCATAATTATTTGTATAACACGTACAAGAATTGTTGTTCAGCTATGTAGAATTTTGTATGCTCATGAGAAATTACGATCGAATGGAATTACCTTTTTTGGTTACGTGCAATTACGTTACGCGTCCACTGCAACTTGCACTCGACTCTTTCGAGTCAAGCACGGCGCGCTTATTGCGCAGGCCGTACTCCACCCCAACTGTATTATTACGCATGGCGCAGAGCCCTATGTTGCAGGTTCAGATAAACCAGGTTTGTGGCCAGACTTCGGATGGCAGAGCCGCTAAATACACATCTAGATCGACCACTACCTGGCTCCACCGGGGCCACTGGATAACTCTGACTTGCGAGCTGTTCCTGTTATTAGAATTTATGGATCCTCATCGGATGGCACGAAATGTTGCGTCCATGTACACCAAGTGTATCCATACTTTTTGGTCGAATACGATGGCAAATTACGCCAACGCAGTGGTCAGTTCTCATAATTCTAGCAAGACCTCACTGAATTGAACCTCACAGTCGACCGTTATATCACTAAATTATCTCAGTCTTTGAACCATGCCATTGCTTTATCGCTCAAGAAAGATATCACGACCTTTAAACCTCAGTTCGTTCGCGCCATAACATTGGTGAAAGGTGCGTGTTCCAGGTTGACCACGAGCCTCCGCGCTAAATTCCGGAAGGTGTACATTTTTACGGGTTCCATTCCTCCTACTCTCCCTTCCTCAAAGTTCATATCGCGGATCCTGCCTTCTTCAACCGTGCTGTCACTATCATGCGTTCCGGCACTATCATGGGCACTCATTTCCAGGTGTTTGAAAGTCATGTCAGCTTCGCGTTGCAGTTCATGTCCGATTTTGGATTATATGGCTGCGGCAACCTCAATCTCAGTAATATCTTTCAACGTGGACGGCCTCTGGACCACGATGAGGAACTTCAAGATAGTGCCTCCGCGCCACCGGCTTTCAAAGTTCGCCGTATTTCTGTCAGACGCGCATGCCGCTCGAAGTGGATGTTGCGGCCTATCACATTCTCAATCGGCTTCAAGTGTCTGCACGCAATTTACACCATAAGCTCACGATTCCAGCCCCGCCTCTCCCTCCAGAACCTCTCGTTTTGAGCGTCCGTGAATTATGGGAAGATGAGCGAAATCGTCGCCGTGCCCGTGGTCTCAATCCATCGCCCGAGATGCCCGTAGACCCAAGCGAGTCGTCGAGAAGCGCTCGCGGCGAGTGGGTGGCTGAAGCGAGGTGGTGGGAAGACATTCGAACTCGCATCGAGAATGAACGACCACTGATTCAACCTCCGGGACCTGAAAACGATTGGGACAAGTACGTTCCCACCACATTCGAGAGTGTAGAAGCTCTCTGGGAAGAGCCTTGGAGAACATGGAAGCCGGAGATATCTGATCACCGCGAAACCGACGCGGAAAGCGCTATAGACGAACAAGAAGCTCGAGACAACGACATCGACGTCGATGAATCTCAATTTTCAAACGAAAATCTGAGCCAACTCGTTGAACGCGAAGCAGAATGGGAAAGGTCACTCAATCATGATTTGCGGGTGGAAGATGCCGACGCCGACGTTCTACTAGAGGAGGAGCATTCCCCTCTGTCTAATAAAGAGAGCCTCCCAGCGGACAAGTCTCCGACCAGGTTCGCGCTTTCCCAATTCTTACCATGCAGCTACATCACTTTGCTATTTCGCAGCACTTGCACCGACGTGGAAGATGTTTTCGGTGGTACCGGACCTGCGACTCCGATTCTGTCAGAGCCCGAGTTGTTGTTATCCAGGTTCCAATCCTTCTCAGCTTTCGCGTAGAATTACTGATATTTTTCATCAGTCCCCCGAACTTGGACCATCTTGTTGAATTTGAAGATCCTTAACTCCCACTCGGTTAGAACCGCATTTTAAATCCAGTGCAGGCAGTATCTTACCTTTCGTAGTTCTGGTCAGCCAGGGAGAATGCAATTAATGGATTCTCCAGCAGGTTCTCCTAGGTATCTCCGCGCGTTGATCAGAGTCCTTTGCAGAATTAACCTTACATGTAGTGCTGATTTGTCACCCTTGATTCTCTCGCGCCAGCTCTCTGCCTCCAGCGACGAGCAAAGTGAAACCCAGTTTGGTGCATCCTTTTTTGTCCATCAACTCGGATTCATGTTCGAATTTCAGGTCTGACACCGGTCCTCCTCTTAAGAGACGTCGGATCGCCTTTGTGGAACCCTCGGCAACGAGTGCTGCTAATTCTGCGCACGTTATCTCCCGAAAAGCAATGGATATGAACACACACATGAATACTCAACGACTCAAGAGACTCAACTTGAATGGTTACGTCTACCATCTCCCTCCCCCACCGGTATCTAGGCTTTTGGAGACCGTGGAAGCCAGTGGGATACCCAGCAAGGTCTACCGCAACCTTTTTATTCTAATCCCAACGACGTTCCGAGAAGGCTCGAGCATATGGCGGCTTTTTGTACCGCTTGAAGGGAAACGACGAGTCTCTGAAGCACCTTGATGATTGGCAAGAACACTGTGCCCCCTCCCATACCGACGTCTTCACCGGCCTTTCCATGTCATATTCGAGTGGCTGGGAATACGGCGGCGCAACTCCACCGAGTGTCCGACAAGTCAAAAGATGGTTGGTGTCTGAAGAAGCCAGAGTGCCCTCCAAGAAATCGCACCTTGGGTCGCGATCACAGGTAGGCTTGTGTATTTCAGCCTCCAACATTCATACATGGGTGCGCATAGATTGAAGGGCCTACTCAAGCAAATATATACGGACTTAAAACGACGCCAGGGGGATTAGCACTCCCTGTTACAATTCGAGAGAAACAGAAAATGACCATTCTATCCTTGGAGGTCTTCGGTAGCGACCTGCATTTATTCTGCCGACCTCTGTTTACTGTTTAGTAGCTCCTTCGGCCAAGGCTCCCAATACGGAGCTTGGCGAAATCGTCGCTATTTTCTACTCTTTCCAATCCGCCGACTCTACACTCTCGTCGACAACGGTCGTTGTGGAACAACGTCGGTGCGGAAACTAACTTACCGGCAAAGTGAAATGAAAATTGTTTCCTCCGAACTCGATCTCTTGAACCACATTACGGACACCGTGATCGATCTCGATCCAGACATCTCGTAGGGTGGGAAATCCAGGCTGGCTCATGGGGTTATTTACATGAGCGGGGCCGGCAATATGGTCCGTCTTTTTTGTGGAGCGTCAAACAGGGGTTCTGGTTCATTTATTCCAGGGATTGATATTGCTGATCTGATATCTCGAGCGCCTACCGAACGTTCTGGAGGCAAAGACCAATGGGGGGTGCGACACACGTCGACCTTTAAAGTTTCCGGACGGCATGTGCTGAATCTGTGGCGCGTAATGCGTGTTGAACTCACTTTGAACATTTATACGTTTGAGAATGTAGTGTTTCACGTTCTGGTAGAAGGTTCCGCAAACCGCCCTACTCGACAAGCATTTGCTCATTTTAACACCATAGGACTCCTCGTTATGGTCCTGTAACACTGAAGGAATGGTACCAAGACTCAGTTCCAGCACACACCTCCACCGTCTTGCGTTATTTCTCCGAAAGAACTGCCATGGTTCTAGGATACTCGAGGAAACCGAAGTAGTGACCAAGACCGCGTCAGTCTCTCTGCTCCACGTTGATCCTGCATTCCCACACCCAAATTACAGCGAATTTGCTCGCGTGTTCGGTGTGGATTTCTTTTCTGTCATCAGTCGTGGCTCTCAGTTCAAAGGTGCCGTGGTTTTTCGTTATGATTTCAACGTTCTGACGGCTTCGAAGTGGAAAGTTTCATGTTTCGGATAGCGAAACCTGAAAGTTTTGTACTTTTGTCACCGAGCAAACAGGATGTAAGTCGTCGAAATATTAATAGTTTCTGGGGCCTATTGCAATAGATTTCAGGTCGGGCGCCAGAACGCAGCGGAAGCTATGCCGCTCGTTATGGAGCCTCTATCAACATTCTACACCGATCCCGTCTTAGTACTAGACTTTCAATCACTATATCCCTCAATAATGATCGCTAATAATGTCGGTAAACGATTCTTCCACTTTCCATTCCCGTGTCAACTAATTCACTCAGTACTGTTACTCTACCTTTCTTGGTCGCATACATGACTTTCAAGGAAGACAGAAATTCGGCGTCACAGAGCTTGACTTGCGTCCGGGCCTTGTGGAGACTCTTTACGACCACATTAATGGCGAGCGGTCCCCCATCCCTAAACATATCTTATCTTATAGGTTGAAAAGTGTCGCCGAACGGGTACATGTTCGTGAAGAAAGAAGTTCGGCAGGGGCTCCTCGGCCGTATGCTTATAGAGCTTTTGGAAACGCGGGTCATGGTCAAACAGGCCATGAAGGGAGTGAAGGGTGACAAGGTCAATACCAGATCGTCAAAAGTCTCACGAGCTCTTGTTGACTGAATACGCGAAGGCTTTGAGAAGAATCCTTGACGCCAGACAACTAGGTCTCAAATATATCGCTAATGTTGTTTCCCTCCCTGCACCCCTCTGGCAATTGTTGATCTTTCTGGTCAGGTCACTTACGGGTATACCAGGTATGTTCTTTTGGAATTGGAAGAGCGACACATGGATCCCGACCGTCCCTCAGTGCAACATTTTCAGGACGCATGCCAGCCGTTGAAATCGCGGACAGGCGAGTTTCCGTTCGCAAATGTACTCCATCCAGCGAATTGAATGGTCCTACAGCATTGTCCAGAGCGGTCGCGAGACTTTGGAAAAGGTTATTGCGATTCTGAATTCTCCGACTCTCTCTCAGTATTTTCAAGGCCATTATGACCATTAATTCAACGGAGAAATGGGGAGCTAAAGTAAGAGACGGTTAGACTTTCTGACAACGTTATCCATGAATTACAGGTCGTCTACGGAGATACCGACAGCGTCTTTATGCAAGTTCTTTCACGGTTGAGCCCAAATCTCACCTACGTTCAGACATCTGCCAGGCAAAACCAAAGATCAAGCCTTCCGAATCGGCTACGAAATATCGGACACGATAACCGCCAGGTAGTTACTTGCAGTGATTTAAATTGTCAATAAATTGTTCCCAGCAATCCCGCCCCAATCAAGCTGAAATTCGAAAAGGTTAATGACTATTTTTATTCGTTGCTTTGACGTTCTAATGGTACTCAGGTATATCTTCCTTGCGTCTCCTCGCCAAGAAGCGATATGTTGGCTTCAAATACGAAAATCCGGACGAAACAGAGCCTGTTTTCGACGCCAAGGGTATCGAAACTGTCCGTCGAGATGGGGTATTGGCTCAGAAAAAGATGACTGAAACGTGTCTCAAGTAGGTCGAAGACAAGTAATGTCAACAATATCTTGACCGTTTCTAGGATTCTTTTCCGAACTCAGGATCTCAGCGAAGTCAAGGACTATTGTTATAGGTCGGTAGCCGTACCGTTGAAACGCTTTGCTGACTTGGACCGACGTATTACTACAGATCTTGGCAGAAATTATTGGAAGGGAAAGCTTCTGTGGAGGACTTCATTTTTGCAAAGGAAGTAAAGATGGGGACATATAGGTTTAGTCTAACTTTTCCCTTTGTGGGTTTCGACTCATTCGGGATCAGTGACAAAGGGCCTCCACCTCCCGGCGCAGTGCTGGCAGCCAGACAAGCGATAACGGAGGGCACCGAACCACAGTATAGCGAGCGTGTGCCATACGTGATCTGCCGTGGACCTCCTAATTCGAGGCTAGTCGACCGCGTTGCAGCCCCATTGGACGTGTTAAAGAATCGGTATCAACTTTATTCCACCAGATATTGAGCTCTGACTGTCTCCAGTAATCTGCATCTGGATGCAGAATACTATTTTCGCGCGTGTTGATACCTCCGCTGGACCGAATTTTAAGTCTAACCGGTTGCGATGTACGCAAGTGGTACCTCGATATGCCAAAGCCCAAGTCTCTGGATAGCGAGCTCGTATCTCCCAGCAAGATCAGGCGTGAAGAACTCGAGGACAACGTTTTTATTGATGGGCACTTCAACAATCCTCAGTGCGTCTCATGTGGCATGGCTTCGGACGAAGGTAAGCCCCAACGATACCGGTGGAGGAGGCGTGTTGAATGAAGGTTAGACATTTGCGACGGTTGCTACTCGAATCCCGAGTCCGCCATCTCCGGCATTTTATCAAAGATCCAAAGGGGGAGAAACGGCTGCTTGAAGCGCATCGGATATGCGCTTCATGCACGCGAACTGCGCAATCCGAACCGATTAGATGCGAATCACTCGACTGTGCATGGTTGTACGCCCGAACAAAAGCCGACGACAAGTTGGATTTTCTGGCAGGTCTTAGGGACTTAGTTTCGGCCAAGAATTCGAGTCCGTGAATGGTGTGTACGAAGGAGCTGTGTCGCCGGAGAACATGATCCACTTGCTGATTCGATACAGACACATCCGGTTTGAACACACAAGTATTTACACGGTCTGATAGGCACCCGGTGCTGCTGCGGGCGCCTGCGGAGGCGGGTGCGGAACTGGCATGGACGGTGGCGCGGCGGCAGGAGACCTCGAGAACTGGGCCGGACGTTCCTCGTCCAGATTTTGATAACCACCGTTCCCTCTCCCACCAAAACTTCCGGGCATGCTGTCCCAAACTGTACAAGTTGAGTTTGCGCTTTGAAAAGACTGTGAGTTCATACCGGTGGCCCCGCTGAGATCACCGCCGCGGATACCGAGTCCGGCAAACTGACCGCCCCTTTGGCGAATAGCTGGGGCAGCGTGAGGCAATAAGTAAATTTGAGCGAGTGAGACTCACCAAGAGCGAAGGCGACAAAGGTGGGTATCTGGAGGAAATATCAGGCAAGACTCGGAAGAGATGGAACGGAGCAATAACCTTTCCAATCAAGAGTACGAATGTGAGCAGCCTGATGAAGCCATTCTGCTCGTTTTGTGTCATCCAGATAATGTCGAAGATGGCCGAACCACCGAGAAGCCCAGTGAACTGATTATGTGCGTTGAAAAGAATTAAATGGAAAGACCACGGAGCTCACGAGTTGCAAGGCTTGACCATCACTTTCTTGCGACTGTGCAGCTAAAATGCCAAACAGCATGATGGGAAGGTTGTACTGAGGAGAAGCAAAAGGCGAAATAACGAAGGAGAGGGTCTGTAATAGCAAGAAATGGTCAGCAGCGGGACCTTGAATTACAGTAAACTCTTTACGGCGAGGCCAAGGGTGAGCTTGGACGGATCCAGATTTTGAACGAATTCCATGGCCAAGAGCAAGGGTAAAGAAGACCGGAAGAGTGATGTGGTTTGGTAGTCTCGGGACTGAGACGGGCGATGAGTTCGCTGTAAAGTGGTTTGGATCAAAGATCAAAAAGTTGCGCGTTACGTCACAACGCTTGAGAATGATGGATGCTCTCGACACCATCTTTCCAGCGGACTCTGTCGAGTTCTGTCCTCATCCGGCTGCTCGAGACGTGCTGGTTTGTGGAACGTACAACCTTGAAAAAAATGCGGTGGTTCCAGAGGGCTCAAAGCAAAAGAGAACTGGTCAATGCCTAGTTTACAAAGTTGAACCGTCGCCGTCCGCGTCAAAGGCAGCACTGTAGGCGTATTGGCCGCTGCATAATGATCTCGGACGCCAATCTTTGCACAGTCGGAAAATACAAGCTATTGATTTGCCTGCTGTGCTGGACATGAAATGGTACTGTGTGGAAAAACATAACATGTTACCTCCCAAACCCAAGTTCGTCCAGGTGTCACCGCCCCTTGTCAACTTCTCCACTTCTCGGTGTTGCAGATTCTGAAGGAAATATCTCTCTGCACGAATGGAAGGATAACGAGGTTACCAAGATCTTGCCAGATTTGTCATGTCGGTCTGAGTTCGCAATCCCCAGCTTCAGAGCCATTCTTCCATTTCATGTGCTCCATCCGACGTTCTGTGCCTATCCCTAGACTGGTCTAATCGTCGCCACAAATGTAGGATTCTCTCCATCTCATGGTAAAATCCTAATCTCTGCCCTCCAGCGTTCTCGGGTCGCTCATCGTTTCTCTCTCCAACGGATCTCTATGTCATCTAAGCCCAACCGAATCTGGTCTCTCCATCACCAATTCTTGGCATGCGCACGACTTTGAGCCCTGGATTGCCGCCTGGGATTATTGGGATTCGTCTATCATATATTCAGGTCAGTTCTCAACGCTCCTGCAAACGAACTATATTGCTGAGCGGGATTCAGGCGGCGATGACTTGAGGTTGAAAGGCTGGGACACCCGCCAAGGGTTTTCGCAACCAACCTTTACCAATAAACGGTTGGTTTCAGTGCACTTTCGTTGTCCCCATTCTGACTCAACCCATCCAGATTCGACGCTGGTATCACTACAATTCAAAGCCATCCCTACATCGAGAATCAATTCGCGGTGGGCAGGTAGGCTTTCAATCATTCTACCCAGACCACATACGCCAATCACCTGCTAAAGCTACGACAACACCGTACGTCTCTTCGATAAACGGAAACCACTGCTCCCTATCACTCAAGTCGACGTCGGGGCGGTGCCTGGCGCGTAAAATGGCATCCCGCCGCCAGTCGCAAACAAGATTTGCTGGTAGCTTGCATGCATGATGGCTTCAAGATTGTCCGCTTCGATGAGTGTGACGGTGCTAAACTCGATGGTGGCGAGGTCGTGAAGCGGTTCGATAGCCACGCATCCCTGGCGTACGGTGCAGACTGGTCTTTCGCGGATAACGAAAGTGAAGGGGAACATTAATAGCTAGTTGCTCATTCTACGACCATACTCTACATCTCTGGTCTGGGTAAACGGAAGCGGTATACTATCACGGGGCCGTCGAGTCGGATTTTGAATCTGCGCACGTCGATTTGGGAAGGTCGTTATTCTTCCAAAAGGCCACATTGGGGCCTTTGACGATGAATCGCAGTCCCCAGCGGGACAACCCACGGAGTGTGTGAGGGTGGTGACTGGCCGCCGTCAAGAGCGAGGCCAAGGACAGAACAAACGTGAGGCTGAAGAGACTGTCTCAGTAACATGTTAGATCTAGACAGTAGCGGCTAACCGTTCAACCAGTCGCACACCCGCGTTCCCGCCCCGCACCCACGCGTCCGGAAGACACGCCCTCACCGCTCTCGGCAACACATACAACGACATCTCCCCGCGCCGTCTCCCGTTCTCAATCCAGATGCTACCCCCGCAGGATAAGCATCCAGCCAGAATTCCGCCGTATGGGCCGTCCCAGAAATCATGCGAGATAAAGGGGAAGAGGCGCGCGAACACCAGTGAGCGCGTGAGACAGACGCTGTACCAGTATGATGTCACGAAAGTGGTGAGAAAGGTCGCGCTCCGGAGGGCACCGAGAAGGGCTCCCAAAACTAGGCGGGGGTCCAAGAGCGCTCGTGGACGACTGAGAAGAACGGGGACGAATTGCACCTACGAGAGGACTTGTTTAGCACACAGTCTGCGACGAACGGAGGCACCGCTTACAGGGAGATATATGGCAATGGATTTCAAGAAAACGGTGATCCCGCGCAAGCCCGAGTTGGCGGTACAGCTTTGCTCTAGACCGAGACTGGAGCCGACTTCGCCGTGGACCAGCTGGCACGGTAGCCCCCCGAGGCCCCTGCGGCCGGTCAAGCCGAGCTGTTCCCAGATCTTGTCTGCTTGGGCGCCGCCGAAGGCAGGGAGCGCGCCGGGATCGCCCCACACCGCAGGGTGCCCAAGGTCTTGCGCATATGTTCGAAGGAGCTCTGAATGGACTGGCGAGCCGGTACGGTAGGACCACTGTTTTGTTCGGATGAGACGGAGGGTCTCGAGAAGCCGCGAATCTAATCCAGCGAGATTATGGATCCATTTTGTATACGTGGAAGGAAGCCTTGAAATTTTCGTTATTCTCATTTTTCCGCTCCATGTATTCCGGCGTACCTTTGCGGCTCGTAGAAGAAACACCACATTATTCTGGGGTTTGTTCAATCCTAAGCTAGATAAAGTACGAAGCACGTACCTTGCGCTGCACGCCCAAAACACAAACGAGTCTATCTGAGTTCTCAGCGCCTCTCGCCTCAATCCCGAGGCTAGACGCTCCGAAGCCGTCTGCCTTTGTCCCACAGGAAGATCGGCGTCGCTCTCACGCCTGCTTCCAGATTTCGAGCCACAAACGACTGGACTCCGGCATCCAATGCTCTCACAAGAAGCAGCAGAGTAAGATCCAGCGTCCGCGACGCGCCGGGTTCTTTCCCCTTCGAGCGGAGCGCATTACTGCTGCTGCTCTGAGCGCGCCCTGCCTGGAGGAGAAGAAGGCCTAAGGAGGACGAGACGAGGTTGGAGAGGAAAGTCTTTTGTGCGGAGGATAATTTGAGGGCGGAGATCCATGCGCGCAGTTTTAGCGCGGAAGCCTTTGCGGGGCGCTCCTCCGCGGTTGAGTCTGAATTGTCGAGGTCGTCTAAGATCCGCCACAGCTCTCGAATGAAGGAGCCACCGCCGAGCGCAAGAGTGACGGAAAACGCAAAGCCTTTGAGGCCAAATTCGCGGGCGAGGACGCGTCTGAGGGCATGTCTCGAGGTTTTATGGGAGTGACGCGATGTGAGGAAAGGGACCAGGGAGGGTCCCAACGAGAGAAAGAGAGCTTTAAGGGGACGAGTAAACGACTTTGTACCGTCTTTGTAGACAGTCGTTCACACCTAGACAGTATGTTCTGACAGAAACTTGCAATGGGTGTGATGGGTTGTTGGGAATGAGAGCGTTGATTCGCTGAATTCCTTGGAACCATGGTGGGCGGATGGAAGGCGCATTACAACTCGAGCGTGAAGGCATGAACGATTCCGGAGCAACCGTAATTTTCGGCGCTAAAGCTGCGGCAATTTCATGTGATTATCTGGTATTACGACAACTTTAATTTAGTTCATTTACGGCTACTTTCTCTCGAATGTGGAATCTTCCTCCAGTATTCGTTTCTCGCCCTTATCTTTCTTCACATAGCTCCAAAATTCCACCTCATTCGACGACACCGCACCCACTTGGGACTGCAGCTCTGCGAGCGCTCCAACGCATTCCAGCATTTGGATGAATCGCGCGCGCGATTCGGGGTATATGAATGAATGCAGAATAGCCTCACCCTGAATAACACGATTAACGAGTGCGACGAGGGTAAGTAGAGGTACTTGCATGTCGCCGCAGCGCTGGTAGAACATTCTCTATTGGGGGCGGGGTGTGCGGAACTGGAGCCTCGGATTCACACGGATGTTCCAACGGAGGAGGATCGTCATCTTCGGTCCATTGTTTCCGCTGCCTCGCTCTCCGGTCCTCCGCTGGCGGTTCATAGCCGAGCCACCGGGCCCATAGTTCTAGTATGCGTCCGTCTTTCCCCGCACGCTGCAACATGGCGGCGTGACATTGTTCCCAGTTCGCCTCGAGATTGTCCATCCGCCATACGTCATCCACATTAATTTCGGTATACGGATCCTCCTCAGGATGAGAGTCGAGGACAGACGGCGGGAAGGAGGACGCCACAGAGTATCGGTTCCTGGCGACATCCGGCACAATAATACTTTGTGCTGGGGTTCTCGGGGTATTAGGGCTCAACGAACCGGGAGACAGTTTCCTCGGGTCTTTGGCCGCGGGGCGCATCATTAGACGAATCCATCTTCGACGGCGTACCCAGCTGAATGCGCCGACTTCGGGATGCCATTTGTGGGTGCGGAACATGAAATTGTACTCAAAGCCATCGTGCTGGACCTCGCCAGAGTCGGAGCGCATATCAATCATCCAAGGGGACAGCCAGCGCCATGTGCCATCTGGAAGCGAGTATTCTGCGAGGGTGACGTCCTTGGATCGTTTGAGAGAGGAATGAGGTGTAGTAAAGGGAGCAGGGTCGGTCGGAAGAAGAGAGGAATAAGAGTAGTAGAGTGAGGAGAATATTTTCAGGCTGTGGTACGAGATTTAGGACACTGGTTAGTAGACAGTGGAATTTCACTTGCCCCCTTTGATTTTCATACATGATACACCAGGAGTATTGGTCCTGATCATCTGGGGCAGAAGATAAAGCAGAGAGTGGATCGATGTCAATGAGTGGATCTGGACCGGCGAGTGGTAGCGCGGCTATAGAATCTGGAGGGGAAGGGAGAGAACTGGAGCGCGACTTCTTGGGACGAAGAAAGGCGAATTTAGGCTTTGCGCGGAGACGCGTTTGGACATCGTCGTTGGACGAATAACTAGTCGGAGGTGGGCGCAGAGAGGTCATGGTGGCAGGTGGAAAGATTACATGATGTCACACTGCCAAACAAATGCGTCGCTTCCTCAGCACCCTCACCACCCGCTGCTCGTCCTGCTCCCAGTCCCTGCCCACCCCACTCCCCGCGTGCAACAGGTGCGGGTCCATCTCTCCCATTCCCCCATCCACCTCCTTCCATGATATCTTTGCTCTCCCCTCGCGTCCCAATCCATTTGTCGTCGATACCGCCCTCCTCAAGCGCCGTTTCCGCGAGGCACAAGCAGCCTGCCATCCCGATTCCTGGGCATCCAAGGGTCAAGTGCGTACAGCGCAAATCCTCTCGAACAGCTTCCTCAGATAGTCCAGCACAAGCAAGACATTGCTCAGAATCTCTCGTCGCAAGTGAATGAGGCGTACAATTCTCTCCTGCATCCGCTCCGACGCGCCGAATACATTCTCGAGCAAAATGGGCTGCCCATGTCGGAGAACGACAAGCTGGACGATCTAGAATTCATCTCCGAAATCATGGAGGCGCGAGAGAACATCGACGAGGCCGCAGACGAGGATGAACTGGCGCGTATGGTCGACGAGAACACAGGTACGCTACATCCACTGCACTGACGGTATGGAGAGAAAATAAGCTGGGACAGCCAAAATAGAGGAAACAGTGGGGATACTAGAGCGGGCGGTTGGAGCGCAGGAATGGGCGAGTGCAAAGGACGCTGCCGTGCGATTGAAGTACCTGGAAGGCATTGGGGCAGCCGGAGCACAAAAGCGCGAGGAATTGGCCGAATAGAGTGTACTTCGAGAAAATGCAGATAATAGTGCAGATAAGATAAGATGCGGCAGTGCTGCTTACATAGTCCTGAGAGCCATAATTTTTTCCAGAGTGCGCATTTCTTTCTTGGAAACGGGCGGTCTGGTTAGGCACGTATGAACGTTGGTCTGTTGGTTCGGCACAGGCGTCGTCTCTTCATGCAATTGGAGAAGCAAAAGAGAACAGCCTCATCTGCAGTTAAACGCTCTCTTGCCCAGTCCACTCAGCCCACACAAGCCCCAAAATTTCCTCGCTTGTCAGAGACTTCTTCCGTCTCTTTTTCTAAGCCTTTCTCTCTCCCCGACACCCCCTCATCCTTCCTTCCTGCCTTCTCGATGCCTTCTTCCTCCCGCTCTTCCTCCCGCCCTCACCGTGGCCAGCCGCCACGGCCCACTCGCTCCAATCGCGCCAAACGCGGTCCCCAGACGCCCTCGCTCGAGGGACCTATGTTTACCCAGCAGCGAATCAAGGAGGAATATAGCAGCCCCACGACGCCTCTGCTCGCTAAGCACGCCGAGAACCCAAAGAGCTCGGTGAACAATCTAGCCGCTCAAATCCTCGGCGGTGTCCCAAAGTATGTTTCTGTACAAGGGACTCTCGACGGCCACCAAATTTGGAGGCAAGTCTGGTTATTTTTTCAATTCTCTCTCCTTACCAGAGTGCAGAACTACTGTCACTTTAGAAACTACGCCGCCCGTAACCGGCGTGGGCGACGATGCCGAGAAGGCAAAGTCTGTCCATCTCGCAGCGTTGTCCGCTGCCTACCAGTTGAATCGCACAGGGATTGTGTGTATGCTCTCTTTGTTCAACGTCGTCCTTCTGACCTCACCCCAGCTTGACAATCCACCAAAAATGAAATCTTCCAGCGGCGGCACCAGCGCATCCACCAATAGCATCACCCTTTCAGACCAGAGCACCGCGACCTACGAACAAGCTCGTTCCTTCATGGACTATTATTGCCGTCGTTTCGGATTCGGGAAACCCGAGCTCACGTTCGTCGAAACCAAGGGGTGGTGGGAGGCTCTCATGGATGTTGGCGGCCGGAGAATAGGTCTCGGCAAGGCCAAAAGCAAAAAGGCCGCCCAGACTACATGTTATCTCGACGTCATGGCATACCTCGAGAGCTGCGATCCTGCATTGTGGCAAGCGTATATCGAGGCGTCCAAGACCGGCAGCGCACTCGGAATGGCGCCCAAGATTTTCTTCGAGATGAGCGACCAATTGGACGATGAAATTCGGGACCTTTGCGTCGACGTTAAAAACAGCCAACTGTACAAAAAGCGGCCTGCAATTGCCGGCGATGTCCCTCCCACCCCCGCCACCGACGGCCCTCCTCCAACGCCCCTACTGGTCCTAGGGCCACCCGCCAAGCCAATCCAGCCATGCTCGAGGCCAAATCAGCCAAGCTTTTAGAGCAGCGCAAGGCCTATCTCGCCGACTCGAACTTGGAGAAGATGCGGGCCACGAGAATGGCCCTACCGGTGTACACGCGCGCCGAGGACGTGCTCTCGCAGATCCGGGAGAACGAAGTGACGATATGTATGGCGGCCACTGGCTCCGGCAAGACCACACAGATCCCACAATTGATCCTCGACGAATACATTGAGCGCGGAGATGGTGCGAAATGCAATGTTGTGTGCACCCAGCCCCGTCGTTTGGCGGCCCTCAGTGTCGCAGATCGCGTTGCGAAAGAGCGCGGCGAAACGCTGGGCAAGTCCGTTGGCTACCAGGTCCGATTCGAGGCGAAGCTCCCCGAAGAGCACGGCGCTATCACGTTCTGCACCACCGGAGTGTTCCTGAAGCGACTTCAGTCCTCCCTCTCGGGCGAATCACGTTTTGGAGATAGGTCCTTGGACGATGTTACACATGTCGTCGTCGACGAAGTCCACGAGCGAGACGTCGATACCGACCTATTGCTGGTCGTGCTGAAGCAGCTGATGGAGGACAGGAAGAAGAGGAATTTGCCCCTCAAGATCGTCCTTATGAGCGCAACCATTGATCCCACCTTGTTCCAGCATTACTTCCCAGACGACCAGGGTCAACCGGCGAAGGTGGTTGAGATTCCTGGTCGCTCCTTCCCCGTTACCAAGCACTTCATGGACGACTTCCTACCGGATATCATCAGGGGCCCTGCTTCCTGGATAATGCGAGAAGCAAACGTTGCGAAATACGTGGAGCGGGAGACGTCGGCGGTCTTTTCCAACCAGGAGGAGGATCTCGAGCTGCCCGCGGCGTTGGTCGCAGCGACTGTTGCTCACGTCCTGCAACTTACTGATTCTGGACATGTCCTTGTCTTCTTACCCGGATGGGACGACATAATTTCCGTTCAGAAGATGCTGTTGGGACCGAAAGGTCCGCTTGGCATAAATTTTGGAGACGCTTCATCATACTCTTTACATCTCTTGCACTCCACCATCCCGCTGGCTGAACAACAGGTGATCTTCGAGCCTCCCAAGCAGGGCGTACGGCGCATTATTCTCTCGACAAATATCGCGGAGACGTCGGTCACTATTCCCGATGTGGTGTACGTCGTGGACACGGCGAAGATCAAGGAACAGCGGTATGATCCCCAGCGCCACATGTCCTCCCTCATCTCGGCTTGGGTTGGGTCATCCAATTTGAACCAACGCGCGGGGCGTGCTGGACGGCATCGGTCTGGAGAATACTATGGCCTGCTCGGCAAGGCCCACGCCGCTGCCCTCCATCCTTATCAGACGGTCGAAATGAAGCGCGTTGACTTGAGTAACGTCGTAATGCACGTCAAGGCGCTGAATTTCCCGGGATTATCGGTGGAGGATGTTTTGGCAGCCTGCATCGAGCCCCCGCTCCCCGAACGAGTCTCTGCCGCGATGAAAGATCTGCAAATGGTCGGCGCACTAGACGCGAAAAACGATTTGACCTCTCTCGGGCGTGTACTACTTCAGATACCCGTCGAGGTCCAGCTAGGCCGGCTTGTGCTATACGGATGTTTCTTCCGCTGTCTCGACCAGGCGCTGACCCTCGCCGCCATATTGTCGAACAGAGACGCCTTCATGTCCCCCATGCACCTCAAGGTGGAAGCGGCCAGGGCTAAGCTGTCCTGGACGAATCAGCACTTCCGCTCGGACGCCTTGGCGCAGCTTTCCGCGTTCAATGCGTGGTGGCAGCTACAATCCAGAGGGGAGTATATCACGGCCAACCGCTTTTGCTCGGACAATTTCTTGTCGAAGCCTACGTTCCTGATGGTTCAGAAGGTGAAAGGCCACCTCCTCCAGTCTCTGTTCCGTGCCGGGGTCATAGACGTGTCGGCTGGCGGCAGAGCATCAATGGGTCCTCCGACGGGCCCTAGAACTGCCGTGGCGGTCCCTCCTGCCTTGAACGTCAATGGCGACTCGCAGCCTCTCCTCGCCGCGCTGATAGCTATTGCGTCGCAGCCAAAGTTTGCTGTTCGGAGCGGCGAAAGGTCATTCCGCACATCGCAGGACAAGGTTCGTTCAGTGTGCAACGTTCAGAATTCATCCAACTGATCAAATATCGCAGTTGACTTTCATCCATCCTTCGAGTGTGAACAATCGGAAGCATACCATGTCTGAACACCAAGACGAGAAGCAGCTCTACGCCTTCATGGAAAAGCGCCAAAACGCTACGGTTTCTACCACACCGCAGACGAACCTTGTCACCACGACACGCTTAGACCCATTGACTTACATGCTCTTTGGAGCTTACAAGTTGCAGGTCACGGAACGCGGACTGGACTGTGACGGCTGGCTCCCGATCGTCGGCAATCTTGACGCGCTCGACGATATCCAGCGCTTGAAAACTTTGATGGAGTCGAGCATGCTGCGCGTTTTCGAAGGCATAATATTCAGCCGGCGCCAGTCGAGAGCGGCTAATCTACCTGTCCTCCCCCGCGAGGAGGAGCCCGAAGATGAAGCCGACGACGAGTATGTCAAGGATCTTTCCCTGTCGCGTGAGGAGGTCAAGGAGCTCGACTTGCTCACCCGCGACATTGTTCGCATCCTCAATCGTTACAGTGATGAGCGGATGGCTTCTCAGTCAAGGCATTCCTCACGGCCTGCGACACCATACGGTCGTTCAGGCTTCTCCACCCCTGGGAACTTGTCTCGGCCTGCCACACCGAATCGCTCGTCCCGTCTCGCCTACTAGACTTATGGAGTAACATAGCATATAATCTTATTTACTGTACCATCTTATACTCGTCCTCACCTCACTGAATTGAATTTTTGAGACGGTTCACGAAATCCTAGGTGCATCATCACGTGGCGACGCCATGCGAATCCTCCATCAAAGTATTACTATTAGCGTTCCTCACCACAAACCTTGACGTTCACTGTACCCCCTCCAGTCGGAGTCCACACTCAAAATGGCATCCAATATGCGGGGGCTGACCCAGGTCTGCGAGTTCGCACCCCTCGGCGTTGACGCTCCCTAAACCAGTCTTGTTCAGTTCATCGCGGATATTCGCGGCGCTCGGGTCCGTGAGCTGGAGGAGAAGCGGATTAACAAAGAAATGGCCAACATACGGAAGAAGTTCAAAGGTAGTGGATCCACAAGATTGCGGGGAAATGGGGCTGACAGTACGTCTGTTTAGACGGAAACCTGGACGGATACCAAAAGAAGAAGTAAGTCGATCCAATGAATGCACCATTGCTGCTTAATGCTGGCACCACAGATATGTAGCAAAGATCATTTTCACGTATATCTTGGGTTACAAAGTCGACGTTGGACACATGGAGGCCGTCAATCTAATTTCGAGCTCCAAGTACAGCGAGAAGCAGATTGTGTGTGCTTTATCATCTCTACGCGACTGTGGAACTTATGGACCTTGGGAATGTAGGGCTACCTTGCAGTGACTCTACTGATGCACGAAAACTCTGATTTCCTTCGGCTGGTCGTCAATTCTATTCGAAAGGACTTGGACGGAAAGAACGAGGTTGACAATTGCCTTGCCCTGCACGCGATTGCCAACGTCGGCGGCAGTGAGATGGCAGAGGCGTTATCAGAGGACGTGCATAGGCTGTTAATCTCGCCGTGAGTGCGATGGCACGACGCATAGAAGTGTTATTCTAATCAAACTCTAGAACCTCACAGAGTTTTGTCAAGAAGAAGGCTGCGTTAACCCTACTTCGACTTTACCGCAAGCATCCCGATGTTATCCCCGCTGCAGAATGGGCGCTGCGAATTGTATCTATAATGGATGACGAGGACTTGGTATTTGTTTCTGTTCCTTTTCCTGAATGTGAATTATTATTCGTTCAAAGGGTGTGGTCATCTGCGTAACGAGTTTGGTCATGGCATTGGCCCAAGATCATCTCGTCCCATTTGCAGTCTGCTACACTAAAGCCGTCGACCGCTTACATCGAGTGAGTCGAACCAACGTCCCCTGAACCCATGTTGATAATCTCCTCAAGCTCGTAATCGAGCACGAATACGCGGCGACGTATGCGTACTACAAAGTACCTTCTCCCTGGTTGCAGGTTAAACTGTTGCGACTATTGCAATACTATCCTCCATCAGGTTCGTTCCTTATCGCCAAATTAGTCGAACTAATTTTTGAGTTGTATTGCAGAGGACCCCAACATCCGCTCGGTCTTGCACAACGTTCTACAGACCATTATGAATAATAGCGCAGAACCGTCGCGCAACGTTCAACACAACAACGCTCAACATGCGGTTCTGTTTGAAGCTATTGGTCTGGCAATACATCTCGATACCAATTCCCCTCTCGTTGGTACCGCTGCCGTCCTCCTGGCTCGGTTCATCTCTTCAAAAGAGACGAACGTCAGGTATCTTGGCCTTGACACTATGGCCCATCTCGCTGCCCGGGCCGACTCCCTCGCACCAATTAAGAAGCAGCAAGACATAATCATCCTTTCCCTCCGCGACAAAGACATCTCCGTTCGGCGGCGTGCTCTCGATCTCCTTTACAGCATGTGTGATGTAGACAACTCGGAGCTCATCGTCGGCGAACTTTTAAGATACCTGAAGGTGGCCGACTATGCTCTACGGGAAGAGATGGTCCTCAAAATCGCCGTCTTGACGGAAAAATATGCCAGCTCATATAAATGGTATGTTGACACCATCTTACAACTGATCAGCGCGGCTGGAGACCATGTTGGAGACGAAGTTTGGTATCGGGTGGTGCAAATTGTTACAAATACCGAGGATTTGCAGGAATATGCGGCCAAGGTCGTCTTTGAGCACCTGAAAGCGCCTTCTACGCATGAGAGTCTGGTCAAAGTCGGTGGTGCGTTCATGTCTGAAATTCATTTTGTTCATCGCTCATGGTTATGGAAGGGTATATTCTGGGTGAATATGGCCATCTCATTGCCAACGAGCCTGGGTACAGCCCTATCGACCAATTCCGACTCCTGCACTCGAAGTCCCAATTCTGTGTTGCCGCGACGAGATCGTTATTGCTCTCCACTTACATCAAGTGGGTCAACGTCTTCCCGGAAATTAAGCCGCAACTTGTGGGCATTTTCGAACGTTACCGACACGTCCTCGATGCGGAATTGCAACAGCGGGCATGCGAGTTCTACGCGCTTGCTTCAAGACCAGACGAAGACGAGCTTCTGCAGAATGTGTGCGAGGAGATGCCCCCCTTCCCTCCTCGGGTTAGCGCGCTTCTTGGCCGACTAAACCAGAAGCATGGTGACACGGGAGATAAACGAGTTTGGGTGCACGGAGGCAAGGAGCGAACATAGATCGGGAGGTTGTGAAGAAAAACACATTGCTCGTTGAAACCAACGGGGGGTCAGCTCAACTTCTTCGGCCACAACAGATATTATGGGATCCTTGTCCGGCCTGGATATTTCTGCATCGCCTAGTCAGCCCACGGCTAATGGTGGGTCGGACCTGTTCTCGACACTGGCAGGGAATAGCGCACCCCGAGTTGCTATAGGGCCAATATCGACCGTTGGTTCGACAAGTTAACCTGGAGCGCCGAGGGCGTCCTATACGAGGATGTGCAAATCCAGATCGGTGTTAAATCACGATACCAGGGTCACATTGGGCAGCTGGCTATCTATCTGGGAAATAAGGTCCCATCCCCTCTCACGTCCTTCACCACCTCGATACACGTCAGTGATCCAGAGGCGTTGTCTGTTACTTTTGCGAAGATACCCCCGAGCACGATCGCTCCCCGGACACAAACACAACAACTCATCCACGTCGAGTGCAAAAAATTCTTCTCGACGCCTCCAGTGCTGAGCCTTTCATTTTTGGCTGGCTCACATCAAACGTTGGCCATTCGGCTTCCCATCGTCGTAACGAAATTCTTCGAGCATGTCAAGCTCGGGTCAACGGATTTCTTCGAACGGTGGAAGCTGATTGGAGGCCCCCCACGCGAAGCCCAACAGGTCTTCCCAATTGACCTCACTGCCGCGGGCCAAGTCGACATCGTTAAAAATAAGCAAGTCGTTACGGGCCACCGACTGAATGCGCTCGAGGAGATCGACCCCAATCCCAATAATATTGTTGCAGCCGGCGTGTTGCACATGTCCGTCGAGGGGAAGGTAGGATGCTTGTTGCGAGTGGAGCCTAATCGTGAGGCCAAGGTGCGTCGCATCGCGCTTCATGGTGTTCTCCGCATTTACCTGCAAACCCAGCTTTGTCGATTGACCGTTCGGAGCACGTCAGAGGACGTGGCCGCCGAGGTATTGAAGCTGCTCCAAAAACCTCTGAAGGCCGAGTCATAACTGGCTGTGTCGTTAGGTAGATACGCCCTTTTTACTTACATGGATAATTACATATAATGTTGTACAACGAGCGGGAAGGACAGTCAGTAATAAGTAGGCTAGGCAGGTATTATCGTCTCGGTCAGGGTATCTATCGCCGGGGCCAGATACCACGCAGAAGTCCCTTCCTCTTCTTGTCATCCGAGTCGGGTGTGTCGAGAGGAGGTGCAAGGGGCGTGGTGGCGGACGACGAATTCGAGTATGGGATGGAATCGGTGGAGGACGACTTGAGGTGCTGCATGCGAGTCCGGTCGGCCCAGGTGGGTTGAGCGTGTGATGGGCTGGACGGTCCCGGGGACGTGGATTCGGAGAACAGCCGCCGCGAAGCGCTAGGATCAGAGGGGGAGGGGGCGGTGGAGGGCCGTCCGTTGGATTTACGCTTTTTTTTCTGAGTAGGGTTGACCGGGGAGCCTGACACCGACATCGAAGGTGAATGCTCCGCCCGCCGGCGGTCTGACGATATGCGTGTCGCAAGCTGGCTAACCCGATGCAAAGCGAATTCCTCTACCTCGAAACAACGCGAGCAGAAATCGTTCACCGGCCGATCGGAAGGGTCACCCGGTTTTGCTCTCGCGTGATAGTCCCTCGAGTTGCGGATAACCGCTGAGGTGATGATCGCCAGCTGTTTGGGGACGTCGGGAGTGAGGGGCATTGGGATGGACTCTCGGCTCAACACGGCCATCTGAGAGACTCTTTGGCGCAGGGCATTGACTACTGCGAGCCGTTCATGCCGTTCAGAGGGATCTTCTTGAGAGTATGAATCACTGGGCACCAGGTTAATTTATCAGCAAGTAGACAGAATTGGTGTTAAATATTTCACCTTTCGGACGTCTTGGACGGAGTCGAGACCACCAAAATGTAGTCAATCATGGCAGGCATACTGTCTTTAAGGAAGTCCTTCACACCACGCATGAAGTCCTCCTTCTGTACGGTCTAATTACGGAAATGAGTCCAAGGTGTAACAGGGGGTAAAATCGGTACTAACCACATTCAGGTTCGCAAGGCTCTGGATCACTTTAGCGATCAAGGTCAAACTGCGTTGGACCGGGACGCTTGGCATGCCTGTCAAAATATGAGCCACAGCGGGTCAGAAGGACGCGGCGTACACACCAGGGCACAGGCCAAACAGATGGGGATGCAGAATAGCCGGCACGATGAACCGCAGGAAACAAAACGCCGAAACACTCTGCCAGGGAAGCTCTCTGCTCTCGGGCGTGGCATTCATTCGGTAATGCTTCTCAACCAACTTTCGCACGGTCTCGAAGAGTCTCCGCATTTCACTGGGTTGCAGGTTAGGTCAAGATTTTGCGAGAAAAAGACGAAAAAGGACTGACGGTGGGCATTCAGTCCGGACTGAATAAATCTGGTTCCAGAACTCCTGGCACCAGTATATGAGGAGGTCCAAGTTTTTCTCCACGTCTTTGGTCCCTTTGCCGCTCCGTACGGGTCGACCTCGATCCCGACCTTCTCCGCACATAGCCGCCGTAAAACGCTACCGATGCTGGCCTCGAGGAACGCCTTTCCGTACCAGTTCATGCAGAGCTCCATCACCTTGGTAAATATTGTGTTTCCCCGGAACAGCGTTTGATGGGCTTCGAAATCGTCGATCAGTGTCCTAACGCCACAAATATGGAAGACCCACATGAGGGAGTGCCATCGACTTCGCGCATCGCAATGTCCTGCACCTGCTCGATCAGGTTGTTGTGGGCGACGGCGATGGATATCAACTGGTGTGATATCGTCTTGAGCTTGAATTTGGATTCGAAATCTGCCATCCACTCCATAAAGTTGCGAAGGTTGAATGTCTAAGATGATGTGCGTCAGCGAAAGCAGTGATAGAAAAGAACGAGACTGCATGTAATAATTTGGAATAGCAATCGTATGGGAGGATAATTTCCCTGGGCACCCATGAGGAAGCTGAAAAAATGAAGAGAAGAGAGTGCGTACTCGTCAACGCGTATTTTCAACCGTATGTCGCCTACTTGGAGATCACTCGCCGTCGGCCCTTGATGAAGAACCGGGAACCAGCCCTCTATCGACTCTCCCCGCCTAAAATTACCCAGGGTGACTCGGACGCAACCCATCAACTGCGGCTTGAACAGCTTCTTCTCCTTCCACACAAATATATCGAGCGTGTCGAATGGCGGAAGGTCTGTGAACGTAAAGTTCTCGTGCCAGTCGGGCGACCCGATGCCTTTCTTAAGCGTTGTGCGCCCGCAGAGCATGTTGTTCAGATGAATTTCACAGGAAACGTCGAGGTCGACGGGATCGGCCGCCTCGGGGTTAGTTTCTGTGCCGCTGATGACAGCGGCGCCGTTGGAGCTTTCGAGTGGGCGGGTGTTGCCAAGGTTGCGGGCTTGGATAACCGTGAGCTCGACCTGCCGCCACATGCGGTACGAGCCTCCGTCCTGGGGAAAGAATAGCCGCCCGTAGATCTCGGGGATCGCGTACGAGCGCAAAAGCGCGAGCCATGTGCTGCACGTCTCAGAGTTCGTAAACTGGAGATATACCGGTTCCGCGGCGGGCGTCGAGCTTGAAATCCATCGTTGCGACCTGGGAACGAACATTAGGAAACGCGAGTCGGAAGCAAAGAGCGGGTAGCTGCGCACCCGAGGCAATAGATACCAAGGCAGTCTTTGCGGAAGAAGAGAGAGCTGTCGGCCTGGCGGATGTCGGTGTGGTTCAGTAGATGGATGTACAGCGTCTGGTACAGGATATTTTGCTAAACGCGAGCGCGAGTCAGTGGCACACACAGAACAAAGCAACAAAGCGGAGCGCACGTCCACGTAAATGTTCAAAAGACATCTGCTGCCCTCTTCACTGAGCTTGCACGTCGCGGACCGCCATTGACCTGCTGCCGAGGCTCCACGCGCGAGAGTAAGCCAACTCGTTCGTTCTGGACCGGTAATGTAAACGGAAAGAACAGGATGACCGAAATGAAGTAGCCACCTCTGAGCCTCTTGTCGTCTCCGCCGCCGAGGGGCCGCACAGAGTCGCGTTTATCATTCTTTCGTCGAGTGGGAGCCGGCGGCTAAAGACAAGTTGGGTCGACATGACTCTCCAAGAGATAATGCTGACCTTGCGCAACGAAGCCCCAGCCGCTGTACTGACGAAAATTTCCGCCGAGACGAGGTACTCTGGCTCCTCAGACATGGAGGACGAAAACAAACTATCTGAGTTGCATCAAAGCTGAAACCCATTTGTCTTCGCGCCTTCGGTCAACAATAGGCATGTGCTGATCCGCTGTCAAAGGTCTCTGAGTGAGGGCGCGCGTTCGACAACTGCCAATTAACTCGATACCACCGACAGTCTATTACACTAAATGTATGGCCACTAAGCATGCGGCCCTCCGCTAACTCCACTCTCGTCGCCGTCTCAGCCGTCTCAATCGCTTTTTGTCCTGCAACACGGAACAGATCAGAGAAATGTCGCATGGTTATGGAAAATGCCACACGTTTTTCCGTTTGCATGCCCGTTAGCAACACCGTTAGCAACACCGTTAGCAACGCCGTTGGTACGAGGGGCCTTTGACGAGTCCTTCTTCTTGTACGTTTGGAGGTAAAAGTTGATGAAGAGGCCGAGGTACGTGGTGAGAAGGCCACAGCCAAAGAGCGCCGCCGTTTCCGAGCCAGCACAGTTGCCCATGTGCGGCAGGACACCGTCAAAGTACGTTGCCGCAAAGTGTCCGTACGCTAGAAGGAATTAAATTGAACCCACAGCATCCCAAAGGTAGATGAATGCTTACTGCCGAAATAAACGACAAATAAGTCGATCACGAACTGGATGATCTGCATCATCGTCAAGTACTTTTTCCACTGCGAAGGAGGTGAGCCAGCATCGCAACATTGTTCATGCCACACACCCAGATACGAGCACCCCCCGCAGTCGCGTAATAATAGTAATCTGTCGAGCGAAACGTCGAGATTTAGAGCGCAAAAGTCGAACGACAAAGTTACTGACACATTAGAACATGCACAGACAGATTAAGGCTGATGACGGTCCATGACTGCCATTGAAATGGTCGGCAATTTAATTGGGGGCGCACACTAAAATCTTACGATGCTTGTCTTGCCGATCAGCTGAGAGTAGCAAAGGAGGGCTGTGGCCGAGTGGTGGAAGACGTGCAGGAAGGCTAGGACACAGAGAGTTAACATGCCATCAGCGCAACATGACAGGGCGCACGGAGAGGTTTTTTCTTGAACGCCAGGAAGACCGTGTCTAAAAGCTCGAGATATTTGAAATAATAGTTGATCATGTAGTAAAATTCCATTCTCTGGGGGGTCTGTTGAGTACACGGAACGACGGAGGAACATACAGCACGCACAGGTGTCCAAGACTCATCGGCGCACATGGCATTGAAAATCCCAGTGTTCCATATGATGGGGATGGTTTCTTCGAGGAGGAGTACAAGCAGCAAGAGGCTACCGCCGCTGAGGATGACGTTATGAGCCTGGAAGAGGGTATTGAGGCGCTGCGGGGAACGGTTTTTCATGGCTGCCTGGACGCCAAATATGAGGGCGAGGTAGCCAGCCAATGAGCCGAAAACGACGGGGGTGGTGGAGAGCGGTGACTGGCCCTCGACGAAGGAATAGAGGTGTCGGGGGAGCGTGAACGGAGCATTTGCGAGGAGGAAATCAGCGAGCGACATGGTAAGTAGAGAGACACCAGGATCTTTGAAAAGTTGAAACGGTCGATCAGTCGGCAAAATATTGTGGGAAAGCGCATGTGTTACTCGGCCCGGCCAGCCTGTTTGACCGAGATGATGTGTCAACAACCCACGCCTCGGAGAGAAAAATATTGATTCGAGCAATCCACAACTACGAAATGGGCAATCTAACAACGAAAATAAACTAAATCACAACTAGACATGGACACCCAAGATCCGCAAGCAATACTCTTTGTCTGCGATAGCTCAGTGCGGAATCAGCGGCCCATGATGAGGAGGCTCACCGGGTATCTAAATCTACCGGCAAGGATGTTTTTTGAAGTATGTCCACGGCTGAAGCGAGGTCGCTGCACCCGCCGGCACACATTATGCACCGGGAGGAGCTTGACGGGACCAGCACATACGAGGCCGCGATCTGCGCGTGTTTCAATGAACGGTGTATATACGGTGTGTGCGCGGGGACGCACCCCAGAGGATCGCAGGGCCTGCACGAGATCGTGGATGAACACCAGAAATTTAGTTCGTAGTTGATGCAGGTCATGCAAGTCCAGGCCTACATATACTCAGTAACAAGCAAGCTTGAATTTTGCGGGCTACACACAGTTGTCGGATGACGGACTCCAAGTCGGGACCGTGCATGACAATCGCAAGTCGGATGTGTGTGACCGCAGAATCAGTCTAAAGAGATGAGTAGATGAACGCGGGGCATGGAAAGCAACTCACTGCTTGAATGGCTCCACCGCATCGCTTGGAGGCCCCAGCTGCGAACAGTCAGAGGTTGGTCACACGAGTATTGGGTGAACCTGCCTCGGTGAAGTTGACAGAGCGGACGTCGACGGGCTTGTCGAGCGTAGACTCGGAGGGGAGCGGACGCGGTGCGACGAGGGCCATTAGAATTGAGCAGCAATTGGGGGGAAGGACGGCGAATAACGTTAATTTCTATCACGCGGCGAATATAAAACGGGGGACGGAAGTATCCGGGTGTGGCTGAAGGCGAGACTGGAACGCGAATCACTGGATTCTACACGAGGCTGGCCAGAGGGAGCCGCAAGAACGGCTGAGTAGCGAAAAGCCCGCCCCAGTGAATGTGACATGGAAGATGAAGCAATCGGATTCTCGCGCCAGACTCCGACCAATCCCCTTCCGCTTTTGGCAACCATTGGTCATGACGTAATTGCTTTCCGCACTCTTATTCTACCAACCACAACCACCGTCTAGATATGTGGTGGCTGGATCCGGGAAAAGAGGTATTGAATGTCGTAAGTCGCTGCCTATCCCGCAATCCCGCGATCAAGTGCACTCATCCACATTCCCCACTTGCTCAAACTCGTTTAGCTCTTTAATCGCGTCCTTGCACCCTATGTCGAGAATCTCGACTTGAACCAAGTCAACTATGGCATTGGCCAGGGTGAAATCCCCCTTCAATCTCGCGTGTTCTGCTGTTAATGGTCTTTTGGTACACATCAGGCCAGCTCACACTCCGCAACCTGCGGCTCAAGAAGGGCGCGCTCGACAAATTCCGCCTTCCCGTCGATGTACTCGAAGGTCCCGTCCAGTCCATGCGCCACCGCTCGCACAGCGCTCATATTATCATGATAACTAGGCCATCTCGGCAAATTTACGCTCTCGCTCCATTGGATGAATCTTGGGAACCAGCCCGTCGAAGTAATGGTCGAGGACGTCTACTTGCTCGTCGTTCCATCGCCCCAATCAAATGACGATCCAGAAGAAGATGAGAAACGCGTCCAGGCTGCGAAAGCAGAGCGTCTCGAGAACGCCGAACTCTTGCATATGCGTGGACAAGCAGAGTCCTCCTCAGGCATGCAGCGTGTGTGCTGGCTTCACTATTGCTTACATCGCTTCAGGCGACACGCAAGAATCTCAAGGCTTGGTCCAATCCCTCATGGCCAAAATTATCAACAATCTGCAAGTAACTGTCAAAAATATTCACATTCGCTACGAAGACAAGCTGAGCGTTCCGGGGGTACGTCCCATCATGTTGCAATCAGCGCGTGCTCATTCTTTGGCAGCATCCTTTCGCAGCAGGCGTTACGTTGGCCGGGTTCACGGCCGTCTCTGTCAACGGGAAATGGCAACCCGCGTTCATAGAGAGTACTGCCGGCGCGATCCACAAGGCATGTCGGCACCCTTTTGTAATTGTTCATCTTCTGATCCGTTGCTCAGCTTGCAAACCTGCAATCCCTGGCAGTGTATTTCGACACAGACTCCCCCAGCATGGCTGGCTTATCGCCCGCCGACGCTATCAGTAAATTCTCTTCGCTGGTAGGGATGAAATTTCTGTCGTGTATTACTTCCGCTGATGACAGGGCTAGATTTCGACCAGCTCTCAAGACACGAATCATCAATTCATCCTCAAGCCCGTCTCAGGCGAGGGTCGGGTGTGTGCCGCATGACTTTATTTGAATTGGGTAGCTCAATAAATTTCAGGTTATCATGAATCACAAATTCAACAAAGACACGCCGCAATTCGATGTACAGCTGCTTTTCGATGAAATCGGTGTCGCCCTGGATGACAAGCAGTACCGCGATATTATATCGCTGGTGGACATGTATCATGTTTACATGCGCCAACATCAGGTCGGTCATTCTTCAAACGAGTGGACCATTTCATCATCTGTTATTCTGTAGTATCGCAAGTTCCGTCCACCCGAAGCCGAATTTGCCGCCAACGCGCCAAATACAGGCTCCGCTTCGCGGGACAGCATCCTCGAAGGTGTCGCGACCGACGACGCAAATGGACATGGGCCTACTTTGCGGAGCGTCGAGACGACAGAAATAAATATGTCGATCTTTTCCAGAAAAAGACGCTGAGCACATTGAAAGACGGCGTGAGCTCTGATCCGACCATAACTTCATACTGTCGGCTGAACGAACCGCAGGACCTCAAAAGCTTTGAGGAACTGGAGAAAAGCTTTCATACGAGGACATTCGATTCTACAGGTCAATTGCGCGGTCAAGACTTCGCAAGGACATGGCCTTGCGCAAGAAGCTTGAGCAAGATAGATCCAAGGAGCAGGCTGCGAAACAGGGCTGGGGCGCGTGGCTCGGCTGGGGAGCCTCCACCACAAGAAAGAAGATCCGGTCTTTGGGGGTACAATGACGGAAGAGCAGCGAAAGCAGCTCTACGATGTCCTCGATTATGACGAGAAGGAGGCGGTGATCGAAGGGCTTGCAACTCCCCGAGACACGATGAAGGCTCGCATCGTGGCGAAGCTTAACAAGGGTTCATTTGCGCTCAAGTCACATCCCCACGGCGAGCCCGCCAAGGACGTCATTTCCATCGTCTTTGACGTTTTTCAGGCGAACGTTATTCAGCGGCCGACAATCTCGAGGCCTCAGTGTCACTCGGCGGTTCGGAGTGTTTGACGGCACAACGAAGAATTCGCTCTATCCGCAGATCGTCCAGGTCAAGGATCTCGGAAAGGGCGATCCCAAGCTCCAAATTCAAGTTATTGGAGTTGAACCGCTCCCAACGCAGGAGCCGTTCTTGTTTGTCAAGTTTGAACACAACCCCCTGGATGAGCGGGCGGACAACGCGCTCACTGTTCGCATGCGGCATATGTCCATCATATACCACAAGGGCTACGTCGAGGCTGTTTACAAGTTCTTCAAGCCTGCGAGTCAGTTGGAATCCGTCGAGGCGCTGTTGGTATGTGGCAGGGTTGCTGGATGTATCGCCTGCTCATCTGGGCTTCAGAACGTTGCGAGCGAAACGTTGGAGGGCCTCCGGAAGAGACGCGCATTGGATTAGAGTTTGCGCTGCAAAATCACAAAACCATCGACATACAGATGGATTTGAACGCTCCAGTCATCATCGTCCCCGAGGAGTATGTGCTTTACTTGTCCTCAAGTCTGCTGCTTACTCGATTACAGTGTGACCACCCACAACTGCAAGCACCTCATCATCGACGCGGGTCATATTGCCATCGAAAGCAACCTGGCGGACAAGGATGCCATCCGCGCGATTCATCTGAAGCGGAACAAGCAGTACAGTGACGAAGATTACAAGCAACTGGAGTCGTTGATGTACGACAAGTTTTCGCTCCGCCTCGAAGCTGCGCAGGCAAGTAAACGCATCGCGTTGTGTCTTGCCCTGACTTACCGCCTCCCTCCAGTTTATCCTTGGAAATGATTTCCAGTCCTGCCAGGACGCGTTAACCTCGGATGCAGCGGATTCCCTTCATCTGTTGGAGCGTACCAATTTCGACCTCCAAGTTCAAAATTCCATCGTACCGACCGCCTTCACTCTTGCGCGTTTCAAAGTCTCTGGTCATCTGCCCAGCCTGCAGGTCAACCTCTCGGACACCAAATACAAGGCCCTCATGCGCCTGATCGATGTGTGCATCCCCAAGCTCGGCGACGATGTAGCGGCATCCGCTCCGCCACCGCTGGTTAAAAACGGGTCCAACGCATTTCAGATACCTTCAGGACTTTTCGGGCAATCCGAGACAGAGTACAACGTGGCGGACGAGGACGATGCGGAAGAAGACGACGACGATGCGTCGGCTGGTGGAGAGGACAAGTTTTTTGAAGCAACCGACGGTGATCCAATCGTGAGTGATCTGCTGATGTGATCGTTTTGGCCTGACATTTTCGGTCCAGCGGCCCGAATTGCACCAGCATGTCTTCGAGCTCAATTTCCAGGTTGATAATTTGCGCGCATCGCTTGCAAAAACGGGAAGCGACGGCGTCGAGAAGACTCTTGGAGATGTAGAGCTCCAGCGCTTCGGGCTGATGTTTGCCCTGGCGAAATTCGATATGAAGGTCGATGTGAATCTTAGGTAAGCTCACTGGATATGTATTCACGATTCTACTACTAAATCTCTCTCCTGCAAGATCTCTGTCGATGAGCGTCGTTCAGCCGACGGCCAACCCCATCAAATTCGTCTCGTCGCCCGAGTCGGATTTATTGGAAGACAAAGATCTCCTCAGCCTGACTTACAGGCGCGTTCAGAAGGAATCTCCAGAATTCCTTACCATCTACGAGGGGATTGACCAGAGCGTCGACATCAAACTATCGACCTTCATCTTCCGTGCTGCGCCCGAACCTGTTCTGTCGTTGTACGACTTCATCATGACAACCTTTGTGCCGCAACCGGACCCTGCCGCGATCCAGAGCCCAGATGCTTCTCCTGGTGTCGAACCGGACCTCGCGCGCAAACTTCGCCAGGTGGTAAAATCCGTGTTCTCGTCAAGCTCGCCAGTGTACAAGGTGAATATTTTGTTGCCGTGAGATTCATTGAATTGATCTTTGGAATTTCTCAAGTCATACTGGTTCACGGAAACACCAATCTCGCTACCCTTTCCATGTCTACTGCCGACGTGGCCGTGCTTGTGCTTCCGAAAACCATGCAGGTTACAGGCCGACTGGGAAGTCTTGCGCTCAGTAACGACTCTCCGGCCCACCCAGTTCGCGAAGAATTCAGCCAGATTTTGTCTATTGAGGGCCAGAACTTTGCGGACTTCCGCTACCAGACTTACGATCCTGACGAGGACACATATACGGGCGTCAAATCGTCAGTATATCTCAATGCTGGTTCCGTCAAATTCCAGTTCCTGGAGGGCCGTTGCATGACATATTCCTCTTCCTGTTCAAGCTAGCAAAACTCAAAGGGCTCTACGACGCCGCTACCCAAGTCGCTGTGCAGAGAGCGTCGGAGATCGAGCGCATGGCGTTCGACATCTCGGTTAAGACGCCCATCATCGTGTTCCCCTCGGATCCCAACCAATCTCGCGACGTCCTCGTCCTACGACTCGGTGAAATCACCGCCAAGAACTCGTATGAAGATGTGGTCAATAAAACCACCGCGAGTCTCACCGGCATCCAACTTGCTTCCAATCTATATGCCGAGAATGACTTGTCCACGCTCAAGATTGTCGACGACATTGACATCAACGCCGACGTCGTCCAGACGAGTGGCATTGACCGGAATAACGACAATGATTATCCGGACACCCAGGTATGTTGAATTGATCTCGATACATCTTATTTGAAGCTCACGGAGAACCAGATATCCATAAAGATCTCGGACGTCCGGCTGCTTTTGACACAGGTTCAGTATGTACTGCTTATACGGTTGTCGCAGTCGATTCCCAGAGTTTTCTCCGGAGGGCCAGATGCTCCATCCTCAGTCCAGCCAGCCCCATCGACAAAGTCAGTCTCCCAAGCTTCGGATACTCAGCTCCAGCCGCCAGCACTGGTCGACCTCCAACCCGAGCTCAAGATGGTCAGCGACGGGAGTCGACAGCGTCCTTGGACGACCCTGGATTTGGTTGTCGTCGTGAATGTCGTCAAGCTCCATCTGTACGACGCTCTCGCCACGAACACATCGAACTTGAAGGAGCACGGAATCGCACGGTTTGCCTTGAACAACAATACACTGAGGCTGAAAATGTTGTCCGATGGTGCAGGAGAAGCCCAAGTCGTGCTCAAGTCCTTTACGGTTGGCAACACGAGACCAGGGTCGTCAAAGTTCCGCGAGATCATTCCCGCTGCTCAGCACGACCGAAACCAGTTTATGGTCCTCTACACCATGTCAGGCGGCTCAAACCTCGCCGTCCTCACGGTCGACTCTCCCCAAGTTATATTCGCAGTTGACCCGGTTATCGCGCTGTTGCAGTTTTTCACCAGCGCGTTCGCTGGGCCTCCAGCCGATCCGGCGAATGAAGAGACGGTCCCGACGGTCGAGGTCGCGCAGCCCCAGAGTCAAACGACGATCGATTTTCGCGTTGATCTTCACGACGTTTCGGTTTCAGTTTTGGAGAATGACAGTATCGCCGATTCACCAGCCATGAAGTTGACCATCAACCAGGTGCTTTTGTCGCAGCAGGCAAGTGAAAACATGCTGCGAGACGATGTTTGTTAACGTTGAGCCGCAGGGAGTGATGGCGCTCACTGTCAACCGTCTCGGGATGTCTTTGATACGAATGGGCAAACCTTCAGAGAGTGTCCGGTTCCTCGACGACGTCGACTTGACGTTCTCGCTCGATAGCCGCTCCTCTGATGCCCAGCAGATGACGAGCATAGAGATCTCCGCAAAACCCATCGTCTTCCGCGCATCGTACCGCGACATCAACATGATTATGACCATAGTCAACAAGGCCATAGAACTCTCCGCTGACACACAGGATCAAAGCTTTCCAGACGAAATTAATTCTAAGCCGCCGCCATCTGTGCGACCATCGCAGACTCAGATCACCAAAATGAGCACCTCCAAGCAGCCAGTCGGAAAGGCTCGTGTTCTGATGTCGAAGGAATTGGTTCGTCCTTGTTGCATTTGAGAATCCGTGCTCAAATCCGCTGTAGCTGAAAGGCTCGTTTGACGGTTTCCGCCTGGTTCTCATCGGCGATATGCATGAGCAACCTATGCTTCATTTGAAAGTAAAACCTTTTATTATCGGAGCAAAGGATTGGTCTGGAGAGGTACCATTTTCTTCCTTTGCATCTGTTCACATCATTTATTGGATGCAACAGCTGCAAGCCACTACTACAATGGCCACTCAGATCAGCTACTGGAATCTGGCGAATTCTCATTGGGAGCCCGTGAGTCTCAAGTGCCGGACCACGACTCAAACCTTACGCTTTGCAGTGATTGACCCATGGACGTTTACGACTTCGGTATTTGTCAACTTGGTATCGTCAAATAGACTGCTAACCTCGGACAGGTGCTGAAAACTCCATCCGGTGGCATGCACCTCACTCTCTCCTCCGGGAACGGCTCGATGTTAACCTCACCACAACTTTTGCGGAGTTGGCTATGACCACCTTGAACACGTGGGCTAAGCAAGGGACATATGTCCTTCAGAAGGCCCGTGGAAGCTATGCACCATACCGCATCAGTAACCGCACTGGTTCGCCCGTCTTCTCTGGCCCGATGTAGACGGCAGCACAAGTGCGAAGGATGTGGCTGCTGTTAAAATCCCGAACGATGAGACGGTCGATTGGCGGTTCGATGACTGGAAAACCATGCGAGAGGTGATTTTTTTGCCGTCCCAGTTCTTCGAATATTCACCTTTCAAAATTAGCATGTTCCCTCTTCCGGCCAGCACAGCGTGGGCCTTCAATTTGATGGTAAACCATGGGAGCAGCTACGCAGCATTCCCGTAGACCGAGAAGGCGAGTATATTTTCACACTCCGTCCGCGCACCGAAAAGTACCCCCACCGCTTGCTGGTCGAAGTCAAGGTTGTCGACACGGTCAAAGTCGTAACGCTCAGGTCCACATTCAAAATCGAGAATCTCACGTTGTACCCCATCGAGCTTACTTTGGTGGATGACGCCGGACACCCTGTTCAGTCGTTGGAGAAAGTGGCTCCAGGAGAACAGTACTCTCTCCCGATTGAGGCCGTTACCCTCAATAAAGTTCGGATCCAGCCAGACCGTACGTCCTTCACCTGCCTTTTTTTCTCTTCTCTGTTCAACCCCACAATTTGAAGAGGGCTTCGGTTACAAGTGGTGTCCTGCGATCTGCTGGGAGGATCTCCTTGCCAAAAGAAACTTCACAATCAAATGTCCTCATACCGATCCGAGAGAGGCGGCATTCCGTTTCCAGGCCTGGGTTCAGACCGACATGGACGATGCTAGTTCAAGGTCAAGATCGAAATTGCCTTATATGGGCTTATCTCCTTATCGAATTTCAGAAAATACCCCAAGATAAACCTCAAACTACGTGCTCCAGTGGAACTTGAGAACTGCTTCCATACAACCTCGAATATCGTATTTATGACAAGGATACCGACCAAAATTGGAGGAGCTACCTTCGGCAGGGCGGCGTCATGCCCGTCCATTCGGTTGAACTGTCCCACCTCGTTTTGCTTAACGTGGAAGTGCAAGATACGGGTAAACATCAGATCTTTCGCATCACAGTTTGTTGACCAAAAAGTTTAGTCTTCAAGCCCAGCGATTTTGCGATCATAAATACAAATCCCAACTCCGATTTTGACATCGAGAAGAAACTATCCCTCCGTGACTCAAATGACCGAAAATTGGACCTCAGGCTCAACTACGTGTTAGTCTTCAGAGAAATTTCCATATTTCAAACTGACAGCTATTTCAGACGATACCCGGATTCTGGCGGAGCATTCAAGGTCCAAATCTACAGCCCATATTTAATCGTCAACAAGATGGGCTTGCCATTTGGTGTAAGATCTCGATCGGGTCGGACAGGATCTCCCCAAGATGTCGCTGGGGACACTCGTTCAGGTCTTTGGTTGTTTTCCCTTCTCTTTCGTTTGCTGAGAGGGGTTCTAGATGTACTTGCACAGCCACATCCTTTCAGTGTGTGGTTTTGTTTATCTTTTTGCACCACACTTAAGCCGTTTTAGTGCTTTCACATCCTAACGACAAGGGTCATGATTACATCTTCAGGGTTGGAGAGTCGACCTGGTCAAAGGTTTGCGAAAAATCTTGGTGAATTTGAAGCTAATCGTTTTTTTCTCAGGTTTTCAGCTTCGAGGCGCCTTCTGCAGAGACGGAATTAGTTGTGGCGTCCGAGAGACAAAAAACCGATGAAATTCACATCGGCGTTTCGTGGACCGAGGGTCTTGGAAAGTATAAACTTACCAAGGTCATCACCCTCGCACCTCGGTTCTTGATTAAAAACAATCTGTCTGAGGCCCTTTCGTTCCGTGAGCACGGAGTAGCTCCGAGAGAACGCTCAATCATCAAACCTGGCGAACGCTGTCCTCTTCATTGGATGCGTGCGGAGCAAGAGAGATTACTGACGATTGCATTTTCTGGTCTCAATGCACAATGGTTTGCGAGGCTTAAATTTTTCCAAGTCCGCCATTAATTTGTGACATAGGTCCCCGCCTATCAACATTGAACATATCGGTTCTGTGCATCTTCGACTCCGTTATCCGGGACGAGAGCAAGACCCTGTTGAATTGATCCGCGGCGATGTCAAGATCGAGGGCCCCACAATATTCATTTCCTTTTCTCGTGCAACAGAATCATGGCCATTTATGATCGAAAACCACAGCGATTATACTGCAACTATATCTCAAAAGGTGAGAATATTCAAATTTTCAAAAAGTTCTTGTTTATTCCCGAGCAGGATTCTAGCTTGGAGGAAGAGGGTGCTTCCAAGAAAACAAATGTCCAGTAACAGTGCAATCTCGTCAAGTCTTCCTTATGCCTGGGATTATCCTGCGGGAGAGAAAAGAAGATCCTCTTGTCGATCAACGGTTTCCGGCGAGTTGTCGATGTCATGGAAATCGGAGATCTCGTTCCCTTCAAGTTCAACGTGAGCGCTCGTTTTCTTTGCTTGACAATATCTTAAGAAATGTCATAGGATGGCCAGCGAAACCGAGTGGTGTCATTGGATGTTCGTGCAGATGGTCAAAAACAAGTCCTTCGTATTTCGAACTACAATCCGGAACGCAGCTTGTACAAACCTAAGAGAGCTAGTTCCATGCCTCTCTCAAGGCAGGATTCGATCTCTGCGAGCACCGAGGCCTTCGATGCGGTCACTGAAGAGGTTCCCCCTTCACTGGCATTTACAGTAGATTTCGCGGGCATAGGTATATCCTTGGTGAACAAGAAGATGGTCGAAGTCATCTACGTGTCAATGCTCGCACTCAAATTCGAGTATAGCAACAGCGCGGTCGCCCAGACCGTAAATCTGTCGTGTGGTACCTTGCAGATTGACAACCAGCTTCATGACGCTCTTTACCCAGTCATTCTTCAGCCTACCCCTATTCCCAAAGAATCCAACGGAACTAGTGCCCTTCCTACTGTGCAAGCGTCTGTCATCTGGCTCAAGGATCAGGGTAAGCACTGCTAGAAACCACGCCAACGGTAATGCCCTCATAAAAATCCAGCTCATGGAGTATTGTTCGTCAAGTACTGTTCAATACTGCTTCAAGCCTTGACGATTGAAGCGGATGAAGATCTGCTGTTCTCGATATACGATCTCACGCAAATCAAGGGTGCATCGTGGGAAGAAGGTGTTGCCGAGTAAGAGCGCGGAGGCCGCTTCATTCTTTCGTTTCTGACTGAGATTTTTCCAGTGTCTTGATTCAGAACGAGGGGGAAATCCAAGAACCAACAGACACAGCTGCTGGCGAAGACTTATATTTCGAAGTCCTTGAATTGCAACCCATCAAACTTTCCCTGTCGTTCATGCGTACGGAGCGGGTCACCGCTGAAGAAAAGTAAACCACATTCAGACACCTGTGCTCCCCCACTGACGTTTGCATGTTCAGGCTCAGCATTCGGAATCCGTTGGCCGTCGTTATCAATGCCATTACTATGGCAGTCGGCAACATCAATGACGCTCCTCTCGAAATGAATGCTCTGGCCATCAAAGACATGCGTTTGACAATGCCCGAGCTCCAGACCCGAATCGTGTACCATTATCGGCAAGACGTATTGCGCCAGCTCTACCGCATACTCGGTTCTGCCGATTTCATCGGCAATCCTGTGGGCCTGTTCAACAATGTTAGTTCGGGCGTCGCAGATATCTTCTATGAACCATTCAACGGCGTGGTCATGCACGGGAACAAGGAATTAGGCATTGGGATTGCTAAGGTCCGCGACCAAATACATCGTGCTGTGTCACGCACTCATTCGATTCCAGGGGGCTGCCAGTTTCGTCAAGAAGACCGTCTTTGGTGTGAGTGACAGTATGACGAAATTCACGAGCAGCGTCGGGAAAGGTTCGTGTTTCTCTTGTTATACTATCCATCGTCCACACCTCGTTATCAGGTCTATCTGCTGCGACATTCGACTCTGAATACCAGCAACGAAGAAAATTGAACCAGCGTCGAAACAAGCCGCGTCACGCCATGTATGCGCCAGCGTATTCGAGTTCTCTACATCAACTGATCCGTTTTAGTTATGGAGTCGCTGCCGGTGGCGAGGCACTCGCCAGCAGCGTCGCCAGTGCGATGGAAGGCGTTTTGGTAAGCTTGATCTGCCCAGGTGAAGCTAGTCTATAACTTTGTTCAGATGAAACCCATCGAAGGCGCTGAGTCCGGAGGCGCCTTCGGCTTTTTCAAAGGTGTTGGCAAGGGTCTTGTTGGGTATGTCTTTGACTGAATCCATCGGTCTGTGTTTTCATCTAGAGCTAGTGCGGTGACCAAGCCAGTCGTTGGCGTTTTCGATCTGGCGTCCAATGTGTCCGAGGGTAATAGTCACATACCGCCCAAACGACTCGTTAGCTGACTTATTCAGGTATTCGCAACACAACCACCGTTTTCGACGTTGCGGCGCGGGACCGCGTACGCCTTCCGCGGCATGTGTCTGCCGACGGGTGTTGCGGGTAAGCATTCCATTGAACCTTTCAACAATGGCTCAGTACGTGCGTACGTTAGCCATACGATGCACGAGCGGCCCTTGGGCAATATTGGCTGCGGGATCTCGACAATGGCACATATCGTCAGGAAGCTTATGTGGCGCACATCAGTAAGCGGTCGTTCGGGCATTTGTACTGGATTCTCATCTTGATGCAGATGCTCCTGGGGGTGATAATGTCGTTCTACTCACATCTTCCCGGGTGCTGTCGTTCTGGTCCAGAAAACTGAGGCTCGACTGGGAGCTTCCCTTCTCCCAAGTACAGGCGTAACCGTCGAGGACACTGGCATACGATTTGCGCACAAGTCGGGAAGGTCTGACGACAAATTTGTCTTCATTCAGGATAAGGCGTCACAGTCCTGGTTTTTCTCTCAAGTTGCGACCGTGGTCAAGTCATTCAATGCTAAAAAAGGCAGGATGTATAATCGGAACTGTTGTAGTGTGCAATGTGTATAATTTATTAAGTTTGGTCAAGTGATGTGCATTATCTTTTCTGAAAGATTTAGCGGAACCCTTGCCAATGGACACAACGTGGATCAGTACTGTCATGTCCTAGACTTGCGCTCGGACTAAACGCATAGCGCATTATTTTTGACATCGCTTGTCGCGTCCAACGACCGGTACCATCCCGATTCCTGGTTCTCATGTACCTAGGCAAGGAATCCAAATAATATGCCCGAGTTGCACGTAGTCCTTGCAAGGTTTGACCCTTTTTTCTATCGTGTTGTTCAATTTCCGTGTGCTTATACGAGACTGGACTAATCGGAGGGTTTCCCCATATTTGTGCGCCCCAGAGTACCTTCAGCACTCCAAGTCTGTCAGACACCCTATTTTGCAGGTCATGATTCCAGGGGACGCATGCGCACCTGAGATGGTGACTATCCTCAAAAGCATGTCACGGATCTCTTCGACGTCATCGCGTCGCACTCTTTTTTCAGGACACCCACTACAACTGGTGCAAGATTTGACATCCCGTTTTTCAAAGCAAGAAACGGGACGCACCCGTCATGAAGCGTCTCGTGCAAAATAAAGAATCAAAAGTTCAATACTAGTAAGTAGTACATTGTGAGGATGGATGATGCTATATATGTTCCGACTAGATAGAATGCGAAATGAAGGGCGGTAGTTGGTTAGAGATGGTGGTATAAGATAACTTTGGAATAAGAATAATGAACAAACGAATGTGGGCAACATAGCCTGAAGGCAAATAGTTTTCGACAATCCCAGGTCTATGGCTTTTCTGCGAGCGCGATTGTGTCATCGCTGAACGCAACACTTGTGGGCGTCGAGGTCTCGCCGTTGGACGACGGTCGCGGCGCTGAACACCCGGTTCCGGCCGTGCCGTTTGTTTTGGGGAATACGCCAAAGTCCTCTGAGGGAGGGGGCTCTGGCTTCTTCCGGCTCCTCGGGGCTGCTCTCGTGGCTCTCCTGGCTGTACGCGCTCTGAAAGTCCGAGTCGGACTCATCGGTGGTGCCCACGGGCGACCGTACACGGGAGGCGCGCGAGGATGTCCGCACCTCGGGCACGTTGAGCGGGGCCCGCACTGGCGCAGCCGCAGGGGCTGCAGCCGCGGGCGGGGTATGCCCGCCGCAGCGGCTCGGGCAGGAGACTTGGAGGCGGGGGCGTTATAGGTGGTGTAACTGTAGCTGCTTGGGTGGCGGCCTTGGTAGGAATCACTATGCAGGGGCCGTCTTCACGGGCTCGGGCGTACTCTGACTGTCACGGCTGGCGCCATCGGTCGAATTCCGGGCGTCTGCGAGGCAGACCCAGCCGCCTTGATCAGCACTGTACGGGGATACACCGGGGTGTCCTCGCTTCCCCGGTTGGCAGATGTGCCTGACGACGCCGTCCCGCTTCGCGAGCGAGGTCCTTTCGACGAGGGCGGGCGGGAGGCTATTTTTGCCGGGCGCGTTGAGCGCGTGCGGGTAGATGCCGCCGCAGACGTCGCCTCTGACGCATCGTCCTCGCTGTCCTGCACAGCTTGCTTCCTCGCCGCCATGCGCCGGTCCGCCGCCAGCGCATTCTCCAGCTGCACAGTAGTCAGAAAATGGACAATAACCATCGAATGAAACGAACACACCTTCTGCTGGATCTGTAACACCTTCTGCGCAATCCTGTCGCTCTTCTGGCTGATCCCCTCGTCGACCGCGTTCATCCCATCCTGCGGCATATCCGCCTCCGACGCGGAGAAGCGCTTCTTCCGATTCGGCGACGCAGGCGTTCCTCATCCTCGCCCTCCGCCTCAGGGATCGTCCCCGTCTCGCGGTCGAGCTTGGCCGTTACGCGCTCCATATCCAAGTCCGCCGCCTCGTACGACTCGGCGAGCGTCGATTCGGTGCCAAACGACCGTAGCGGCCGCTTCGCGGCGTCACTGGCGCGCCGTGATCCAGGACGTGAGGTACGGCTTGCAGAACGCGAGCTGAGGCGCGAGGAAGGACGCGAGCTGTCGTTCCCGTCATAGTCCGAATCCTCGATCTCGACCGCCATTGACGCGAGGGCGCGCTCAATCTGGGCCTCGACCTCGGCGACCATTTCTGCGCGCTCCTGCTCCATCTTCTCCATCGTCTCGCGCATACGCTCCAGCTCTGCCATCGCCTCCGTGTGCGCGCTCTCCGTGTCTTTGAGTTCTACATACCCAAATACTTGTTAGCAAGAGACGACGGAGCGGGCAGGGGACCCACGATTCTGCAACCGCGACTTCTCCGCCGCTGTAAGTGTCACTAACCCGCTCAACCTCTTCGTCTCCCTCTGCTCCTTGTTGATCTTCGTCCGTAATTGCGTCGCCTCCGCACTCAGCTTCTCCGCATACTGCTCAAAGGTCACAAACTTATCCCGCCACAAATCGCTCTCCGTCATCAAAAAGTTGAGCCTTCGACTCAGCCTTCCGATCTTGGTCTCCAAATCGTCCCGCGCATCGACGAAGGCCGTTGCGCGCTTGCGGATGGAGTACTGGATGTGCTGTTCCGCGGCGGTGAGCTGCGGCGCGCGCTTCGGCGAGCCAAAGGACGAATACGCTTGAGGAAAGATGGCTTCTTAGCCTTGTCTTGTAGGACGGCATCGAACGCCTGGATGATGCGCGTCGAGTGCCACCACTCGGGCGGCTTGATCTGCTCCGCGACCGCCGCGGACGACGCGCCGCGCTTGGCTGGATTTGCATACCGGGCGGAAACGGCCCGCGGGGAAGGCTTCCTTGAATTCGCTGGAGAAAAATTACGTACGGCGTCAGGGAGAACAATTAGGAAGAGAAAAAAAATAGAAGCACAGACCTAGGAACGGAGTGGTCAGGGTGATAGTGGGAGTCGAATGCCGCGAGCAGCTTCTGCCTGTATTTTTCTCTCTGCTGTTTAACAGACACCGCGCCCGGCGGCGGCGACGGACAGCTCCTATGGAATCGTAAGGGCTAGAACTCAACCAATCCCACGGAAAATTAATGAATGAACTGACAGGTAGTTTATGTCCCTGAAAGATAGAACATTCAGCCAGTCTGTCGTAAAAAGACCAGAAAAGAAACGTACAAATCACACACGCAGACCTCGGGCGCCGGGCGGATGCTGTAGCGTGCTTCGGTGGAAAGGCCCATGATCCAGGGCCCCGGGTCCTCAACATAGATCTTGGCGTCGCGCGAATGTACGGCGGGGAGTGCGATACCGTTCCAACCGCGCAGCTCGACGAGGTACTTGACGTCGCGACGGCGATGCCGAGCATGGCGGGATGGCGCGAGAAGAAGATGACGCGGCCCGTGGGGGCGAGGGCGATCTACTCCTTTATGAGAGCGCGTCAAAAAAGGGAACGCTGCAGACGCACCTCGCAAATGGTCAAAATATTATCAAGATTCATGCACTTGAAGAGCGGCCACATGGTAAAATTGATGTCAACAGTCCCCGGCCAAAGTCGAGACCGCCAGGGAAGCGTGCAATAACCTCGAGATTGGAGTCCTCGCCGGTACCTTGTGGACTGGCATCGAGCTTGATAAGATCGCCGGCGCGTGGGGCGGGGTGCGCGAGAATTTTTGAAATTTGAGGGTGTGTGACTGCACGTCCTTTGAAAAACGCGCCCACGAGAGCGTAAGGTATCGCGCATGAGGTCATAGACCGGGTGACGCGAGACGAGGGCTGCGATATGTAATTAAATGAATACACGGCTTCATCTTGAACACTCACTCAGTGCATACGGGAGCCAGAAGACAGTGTCGCCAGGGAGGAAGAGCGTGCTCTCCCCAGGGCCGTGCGTGCTCGCGGCGTCGAATTCGCTCTCACTCGCACCACCGCCGTCCGTCTCAGCATCAGTTTCGCCGTCTGTCCATGGCCCCCTGGCGCCCTTCCTTGCGTGCCGGCGCGCCATAGTTGTCGGATCATCGGCATCGGCGCGAAGATTTTTGATCCGCGAGGTAACGATGGACTGTGCGGACTCTTTGCGAGAGCGGCCGGCCTCGAGAGTGCGGCGGATGGCGTTGCTGCGCTCGGCGTCGGCGTGAGACCAGACAGTGAGACAGACGCCGTGATAGGCGACAGTGCTCGGCGGGGCCGGCTCGGGCTGGCCGCGGGGAGCGGGAGGTGGGGCATGACCCAACAAACTAGGGGGCCCCAGGTAGGCCGAAGAAGGGCGGACGAAGGGATCATCCGTGTATGGATACGCGTAGGACGGAGCGGCGGAGGAGCGATTGTCGGTGAGGACAGACGCGCGGAGGAGGTCGCCGGAGGATGTGGGGGCTAGTGGTGTGTTGGGGGCCGGCAGAGTAAAAGTGAATGTGTGGATAGTAGAAGCAGGCTGCAGGGTCGACGCAATAACCTCGACCTCGCGAGTGAATGAAGCTGCGAGGGTAAGGCATTGCTGGAATAATATAATGCAAGCTCACCTTGAGAGCCTTTGAGAGCATCTTGCCGACCTCCTGCTTGGAGAGGGCACCGGCACCTTGATAACCTCCTCCTTGCCGCGCTTCTTCTTCTTTCCTCCGCCACCAGCTACTAGAATGAGCAACAATAACATAGATGGGCAAAGACGCACCTCCTGGACTGACAGTCGATCCAAGGACCTCTGGGCGCCAGAATCTGCTCACAGCATTGTCTGTGTGGTGGAGACCGAGAACAGAATCAGGGTCGGCGAGGGTCCATGTATGAGGAGATTTCGGGAGTCCTGAAACGACGTAAAGACTAGTGAGGGGGAGGTAGGTGAGAAGCTTGGTGAAGGGGGTGCTGGGCGTGCTGAGCGAGTTGAAACGATTGAATTGCGTGCTGATGCTGGAATAGGCTCCATCGATGTCCGATGCTGAATACCTAGGTGTGTTAGGTCAAGGTTAAGACCCAGAAAGATTAATGGGCCAACTGTACCTAGTATGCGAGATGCCTTGTCTTTTTCGACTAAAAAAAAATTGGTTACTGTTTAGCTTTCTGCACCCGAACTAAAATTACCTCTAATGTTGACGTAGTCAAGCTCTTCAGAGAGGCTGGGGCGTTGCTTAACAGTGTCCTGAGACACACGTGAATTTGTTTCGGGTACAGAGCCGTCCAATTCGATCGTTGGCGGGATTCCATTTTTGGGGTTAGATTTCTTGACCTTGCTCTCCAGGCTTGCGTCACTCCAACGAGAACGCAGCGCCATTGCGAGCGAATATTGTACAGAAAAGAATGGAAGGACCACGGGTGAAACGCAGAAAAAACCCAATCGCTTCCTGCCGCCGCTTATTTATTCTCTCGCGTAAATCCATCAACTCTCAATCCATGCGCGGTGACGGCGTTCTCTCCATCTTCCATCTCCCCACCGAACACACTAGCTGCTGTAACAACAAGCTAGAAGCACTCGCAGCATCGCGACAGCAATATTTCGCCGATATTATATTCATGTTCATATCCCCGCCCATATCCGGTCGTATAATTTGCAGTGGCGCTCGTGCCTCTTATCGCGTGAGACGGAACCTCGGTGCTTGTCTGTCTCACATCCATTTACCATTCCAACAAGTAATTTTGGCCTCAGGGCTCTCAACCCCGATTTGGAAACGCTAGAAGACCGCGTGCGCCGATCCTTCACTTCCCACGCGGACTCTACCTGTCAAAAATGCTTCCATAAAAGACTTCTGCGAGCGCTGAATGTCGCCCTGCGAATACCTCCGGTTTACCAGTTCCAACTGTCTCCTACACTCCCTGTTTCTCCTCCCCATTGCGCGCAGCTCTCACCACTCCACCTCGCTCCAATCAGGACCTCCTAGTGGGCATAACGGACGCCAATCACTCCATCAGTTCAATTGATGCCAGGGACGGAATCTGCCACTTCGGATCTGATGGCTGGTGGCGCAATTGTCTGTCTTATCATATGCTACGGATAAAACCCCACAACCTCAACGCGTTCTAGGCTCTAGCTCATCGTTCATAAAGGTTCATAACTGCTCAATTTAACCTCTCAAAACCAACCGTAACCTTACCAACCACGGTAACGAATCAATACCGTTATTTTCAAACGAGACAGACGTCCGACCCTTGGGGAAACAGAAATCGCCGTGAACCCGGTTGAACGTACACGTCGGTCGACGGTGACCGGCCCATTAATGAATTGGTACTCATCTATATTCTTTGAATGCATAACGTTCAAGTCCCCGCTTTCATAAAGTCAACTCAAAGACGGTTTACATCCGTAGGCCCGACCGCGACAAATTAAGGAGGGAACAAAAAAGGAACGCCCCATGAAGGTCATAAGGTCCCAGACTAGGATTCAGCGACACAGTGATCTCGAGCCAGTGCAACGCTGCTGCTAGGTCTTGATGACACTCGATCAACGCTTCGCCGTCAGGCGATAATTGTCATCAACCACCCAGCGAAGCTGAATGGTTTCGAGTCTAGATCATATACGTATGTTTGCAGGGAAATCCGAAAAAATGAGTTGGTAGGATGTCAACGCTGGCACAGACGACAGGTGGGTGGATGGGGATGAGGGGATCAAGCGTCAACAATGAATGGCAAGTCGGAGATAGTTCCGCCCTCAAGGCGGCATACATGCCGGCACCACCGCCAGCGCGTCGGCCAGTCGAATATCACCGAGCGCTGAGCCGTTACGAACATGCCATACCCACTGCGTCCGGGGATGATTGCAATGGCCCACAAAGAGAAGCCCAGAACTCGCGATACGAAATAGGAATGAGGCCTTTTTAGGCAAGTTACATCCAATTGTTGAATAAGAAAGTAGGACTTCAAAGGTGAAGAAGAATCGGGACCCGTGTTCTGAGGCATTGAGGTAAGTGCAAGGTTTCTCAAAGGCCAGACCAACCAAAAATGTAAATTTTCCAGGATGGTCTTTTTTGAGGGGAACGGCGTTCAAGTCTCCGACATGCTGAATTTCCAAGCTTCAAGCTGCACCTTGAGCTGCACAGTGAATCAAGGCCGCAATGACCTGATTCAGTGTGTACTGGATTATTTCCTTCAAATTGACAGTCACGTGTCACGCACCCCTGTGTCAATCCCGAAATTTGGTTGCCGTCACGCATCACGCAGGCCTCTGCCGAACCTCCCAAGTGTCACACTGAGCCCAAAATTGCCTGAAAGACGCAAATAAGAGAAAATTTCAGTGGGAAAGGTGGAAATTTTTGGGGTCATGCCAAAATTTGGCCGGTGTCAAACTGTCAAATAGTTAAAACCGGTCACGCGTCACACCCTCTGCAAGAAGCTATTGTTAAGTCATGTGGGGGAAAAATAGATACGTGGCCGGAGAAGCCTTATTTGCGGATCACGTGACTGCGAGTCATATCACGAGTTTTTCACTGTATCAATTGCTCTCCGGAACTGATCCCATCCTACCCTTTGATCTGGCAGAAGCTACTTTTATGGTGAACGGTTTCCATGTAGGCATGAGCACCACTGAATTGTTGACTCTCCATATTCACCAACTATCAAAGCATCCTCGGGACATTAAACGCACTAGCCAGACCCTGCGAAAAGCACAATTCCGGTCTAAGCAGCAGTTTGAGCAGAGGTTCTTGAAGAAACTACAGAGAGAGGTATATAAAGAAGGAGAGTTGGTTCTAGTAAGGAATGTGGGAATCGAAATGGAAGTCAGTTCAAAAAGGAAGACTGATGACTGCTATTTTGGTCCCTATGAGGTAGATCAGCGGAATCAAGGAGGAGCATATATTCTGAAGGAGCTTGATGGGTCCCGCTTTCGGCATAACCCCACCACAGCTTTTCGACTATTGCCTTATATCATCCGGGTGCACTGGTTTATGCAACAACATGACAAGGAGGAGGAGGATGATGAGTCAGATTCAGATGAGGACAAGGATTTCCTCGAGTCTGATGAAGATTAAATGGGCAGGAAGAGTGATGAAGGGTCGTTTTTGATTTCCTAAAAACAGGTACCTCCGCGAATCTTCTTCCGCGGGTATTAAACAGCGGAAGAAGCAGAAAGCTTAAATTATTGCCAAAAATGGGGAGGACATAAGCATATATATGCACAGCTGCAGAAGGGCTCTGAAAATCTCTCCTCTGTTTTTCTTTCCACCACCATCCACCTGCCACCCAGACCGCACCCAACCCTATGTAATCATACCACCCCGGCTCAGAGATACTTTGTCAGTCTCAGATGCTCAGCTACTCCTCACTCTCGTGCAGCAGCAATGTAAGTATGCTTAGGTCATTCAGAATATCTTAATCATGACCATCATGACCTCGTACTGCTGGGCAGGATCTCTATGAAGCCGCACAGAAAAATGCCTGCCAGCGTATTATGAACCTTCATGCCCCCGTCAATATCAGCTTTCTTCCACCACCAGCAGTTTCTACCCCGAACCTGGTTACCGATCCTTCTCTCGGTAGCCCGATTACCGCGTCATCTACCTTTTCCCTCAGCACGAGCGAGGCGGACGAAGTTGCCAAGAAGCTTGCCAACTCCAAGTTCACTATGTCAACCCCGTGATTCCGACTCGAACCAAGTTGCCACCAGCACCCTTCCTTACCACCCTATGTCAGCTCCAGTCCAACTATCCCATTGAATTTCATCCAGAACCCACTGAGTTCACATACATGTCGCCACCAACAACCTTGACACTGGAGGCATTGAAGGAGCTGTGGCAGCGGGAGTTCGTGCATGGAGAAAAATGGGTGAAGACATCACTTCTTACCTGGTGTCTGTTCTGCGCCCCTTTCCCTTTCCTCCCCTGCCCTTGTTTGTGTGGGCCAGCAAAACTGAGAACATTTTCGAGTTGCATGGAAAGCTGCACCACAAGCTGCAGGCAGGAGAAGAGGTGGAGTGTTTTGGAATGTGGGAAGGAAAGTGGCGGTTGACCAGCCACGTAGAGCGACATCACAAGATGAAAGTGATCAGCAGGGACCCTCCAGCCGAATGGGTCTATGTGCTTTGCCAGAACGAGCGGATGCGTTGGGATGCTTGGCTCAAAGTACCGGCCAAACATTTCTTTCCATCAACTTTGACTATATGTCTGCAGAAGTCCCTGCATGCCCTCGGGTCCCTATTCGCTCGCACCACACCCACCTTTCCCGTAAGCCCCAGGGACGCCATCATGGAATGCGACCACTGCCTCCTCTTACACATTCTATCAACCGCATCGTTAGTGATACTGCCCTGCCTGCCCCATATGATCTTTGAATTTGGATGATGAAAACCATGCCACTCATTACTTGTTTTTCTTTTTACGGTTTGATACTTTACAAATATTCAGTACATCACTAGTCCTGATAAATTTCACCAACTCTCTCGCTAGGTGGCTGGGGACAGCCAATTTATTCTGTTTGCTGTGGATGTCACATGTGAAAAATGTTTATCATAAAGTGCGAGAGCTGGTAAAAATTTAATGAGCCAAGTTTTGGTAGGAAATTGCTACAAAGATTGCAAGTGAGTCATTATGAGTCACGCACCCAGTCCCATCGTGACTCGCTCAGGAATGACTCGTCCAATATGAGTCAGGGCCCCAGAGTATATAAAGGGCCAGAGATTTTCAGTAGTGCTAGTTGACCCCCCCCCCCCCCCCCCAAACCACTGTCAGTAGGGTAGTCAAAATAAAATTCTTACACCTCTTTATTCATGTGCTTGAACTCTTAAGCTTGTTGAGAGCTGCTTTTGACCTCACGTCATACACTACAAGAAAATTTGCTGAAAACACCGCTGAGACCATTGTTGTTGATTGTTTGGTCTGTTGACTAAGCAGTTACCAATTGAACCATTCACCGCCGAATCCTTAATAAGGCAATTTGTTGGAAGAAAACGAACACTTAGGTTTCTTTTGATTAACGTCATATCCAAAGGATCTAAGGGAGACTTAATTTTGACTGCACACCATTAGCTACAAAGAAGCAGCTGAGGATCTCTACGGTATGGATAGCGAGGATTCCGACCCAGGCGAAGGCCTACCGTCTGACTCCTCACACTGGGGGCAAGCTGTGAACTACAGGCTCTGTAAACTCAATGTAAATGTCAGGGAAACTTTAAGTTTTCTCAATAAATACCCATCATTTACAGTACCTGTAAATTGGGAGTAAATTTATAATTTCATCTGGAATTACCCCCAATTTACATGCCCTGTAAATGATGGATAATCCTGGGAATTAATCTAAAAATACCCATCATTTACACCATGTGTAAATGCATGATTTACAGGCAGTGTAAACTGTGAGTAAATCCAGATACCAAACAACCTATTTATAGTGACACCTTCTATAATAGGGAATTCAGAGGTGTCAGAAGGGTTATCATATTGTCATGTGAGTCCAGAATTCCTAATGATCAGGATTGCTGTCAAGCTTGAATTGATCAGACCTTGCTGTGTTTTAACCCTTGTTTCAATACAAGATCTAATGATCAGTAGGAATTTTCTGCCTATGGGAAGTTTACAAAGCAAATTCTTCTGACAGAAATTTTATTGGTTATTGTATGAGGCATTAAAAATGATGCATACTGTGAGGATTGAACCCAGTGCTGAAAGGCTGTCGTTCTCTCGACAGACACTAACGAGCGAAGCAGGTGCGGTCACACACACGTTGACAGGACCACGGTATATTCCACTGGCGAGACTCCAGGCTACAAGCAATCAAGAGGAATACAAAGGGGGTGATGTCGGGTGTACGTGGTGTGTAGTAGGTAAAGTAAATGGTGGCTATATATACAAAGAGGATGTGGCTGTGTAAGTAGTCATGTGAAGAACCAGGTTACTGGTAAGCTGTACGTGTGAGGATGGCATCCTTACAAGTGCAGCCCAAGATGATTACATACATTGTTGTGATGTGTATGTACAATGGCTGTGAGAGGCGTTCCAGCATGCCTCTCACAGCCACCCATCAATATCAGTCAACTCTGGCCTATCTTTGTCTCTTTAGTTATTCCCTCATCTCTTTGAGAGCCTATGGGTTTGATGCCCATTGGATTGCGCAGCAAGATGAGATGAATAGCAGAGCTTCAAGATGCCATCCCACCATTGGATTTCCTATACTCATACTGGCTCCCCTATAGTGGAAAGCCCTGCTCATTCCACTCACCTGGCAGGCAGCTTTTTCTTTTCTTGTTGGCTACCTTCTCAATCACCCAACCTGGCAGAACACCATGCTAACAAAAAGTCTATGGTCTTATGGACTGCTTTAATTGTTTAGCAAGATGCAGATGCCCAATAACTTCAAGGGAATAAGGTGTGTCAACTACTTATGAACACTGGGGTATTCTGGTTACATTTCTGTAAACAAAAAAAAAAAAATGGGGAGCAATATCAGATTGGCATGCTGCACAAGAAGCTCCAAGAATGCTATATACATACATACAGAAAAGCAGCAAGTCAAAGAAGTTAACTGACCCAGTGTCTATTATATGTGCTATTTCCTGATTAGACATCAATGCTCCAACCAGAAATTCACCAACAAGAAGCTAACAGAGAGCAAAACAGAAATAGAAAGCCTTCATCAAGAGTTCAAGTGAAGTCACAGTTTTTCAACTTTGCAATATTCTGACAAATTCCAGGTGAAAATAATCACCAAATAGAAATGATCTCATTGTTTTGAGTGGTGGACATGCAATAAAAATATGTGAAGCCAAATTCAGACACAGAGAGAGAAAGCAGACTGAAACTCAACAAGGAAGTGACTGCCACCCCTTATAAGCTTTAGAAGTACTCTAGCATAATCGTCCCCTTAAAGCCAGCATAATAAGAATCCTGATCAATCCTGGGAATCATAAACCGTTCTGATTCTGGTTCTGCTGTACACTGGGTACCAGGATAGGGCAGTTGCAGAGAGCACCATTCATAACATGGAAAGTGCGGTGCAAGCCATCATGCATGATGACCGCAACCTTCCAACCAGCGTAGGTGACGGGCAGTGTAGCCTGTCCATAAACAGCTTGTAGCACCGGTTTCTGGATTCCCTGTTTGAGAAGCTGGATAAGCGTGGTCTCGTGGTAACCCACCGTATTGTTGTAGGTGTCCAGTGTCAGCACAGAGCAGATTCCAGGTTCTAAGGTGACAAGAGCGACTGAAGCACGATAAGGTCAAGCGATGGGCTAGGCTCTCAGGATCCGCTATCGGGTACCGCGAGAATAAATCAAGAAGCTGTTGCGTCGTGCGACGAAAGAAGAATCTGAGTCCTGTCTACGGCCCAAACCGGCTCTATCTGCCGGATGCTCCTGCCAAACCGCACCAAACACCCTATTGCATCTGCCCCCCTCCTCTAGGCAATGTCCTCGTTGCCTACCCGGCTCTTCTAGCCCTAACCCTCTGCGCAATCATCTCGCCCGCCACCCAATCTTCTTCGTCATCTTCGTTGTCCTGCACGTTCACCCACGCGTCTTCGTCTTCATCGGCACCTCTGACCTTCCTCTCCTCGCTTCACGTGCTGTGCCTTCCTCCTCGCGACTGGGTTCCTGTCCTTCAGCCGCCATCGGTCCTGCCGCCGCCAACGCCTCCTCGTTCGTCGCTCCTGCCTTCCGAGCTGCCTCGTATGCTTCCAGAGAGGATCCTTTCGGCGCTTTCAGCGGACGCAAGCACCTGGAGTTGTACTCGCCAGATAGCTCCTGTCCGTAAATGGTCTCAATAATATACGAGTTCAGTAGACGTTCCTTGATTCTGAAAACACCCGACCACTCCGGCAAGATTTTCTTCAAGGTAAGGAATGTTTTCTTGTACTTCAGGTCGAGTACCTGGACCAGGTCACCGGGTGTGAACACGACCTCGCCAGCCTTGGAGTCGAGGACGCAGCAGTCAAACACGGCCTTCCGTGCGACGCCATGCGTTATGGCGCGTGAATAGCCATCAAAACGCTGCTGAACCGCGTAGGCTTGTTGTACGTCTATGTCTTCCAGCGTGAGCTCTGCCGACACCGTCTGTACGCCGGTCTCAGTGGTGTTGATGACCATGGCGAAGAACAGCTCGTTGGGTGTGTGATCCAACGCCCTAAGGATACGGTTATTCAGCAAAAAAATGGTGTTATCAAAGTGATCTGGCCAGTTCGCGGTAATGTTGCCGTGACTTGAGTCGATCAAATTCGACTTAGCTTGTTTGCTGACCTACTCTTGCATATTATTTGGAATATCATACCTGTCAAAGAGAGCTTCATAGTGCCTCTTTAACATGTGTTGACCGTTTCTGCTAACATCACTTTGCTGTTGGGTAATACGTGATTTATTGCTCCCGAAGTCGCGACTCGGCAAGTCGAGTCGAATTACGTTATTTCTCAGGTTTCTCCGTGGATAATCAATATTTCGCCAAATCCCTGGTGAGCGTGATGGACCTATTATAACTCCATTTGCTGAACCCCTAATACCCCACAATTGACAGGATTCTCGGACGCTAGGGACGTCAAGTTGAATTCGCTCGACTTAAGTTGCAGCAACATTAGTTCGCGGGCAGGTGTTCCCATTTTTCGATTGTTTTCCATCCTTCCTCTCCTAAATCTGGTGCACACAGCCTCTTCAAGATCCTGAGCAGGATTCTATTTGTCCCTTCCACCAAACCGTTCACCCATGGCAAGTATTTTGCCATGACGTGCGTCTTGACACTGTATTCGCTACAAGTGCGCCTGACGTCCTTGTTGTCGAAATGGCTTCCGCCATCCGTCTGGAAGGTTTCCCATGGCGTGTACCCGTTGAACAACGACCGCAGGGCGCTTTTCGTTGTCGTCGCAGACCCGTGAGTTTTGTACTTGAAGCCAAAGACCCTTTGTGACGCTGTATCCAGGTACAAGCCCACTTCCTTGTAATCACCGCGGCCCTTTGGCATTGCCAAGTAGTCGCCGACTAGCAACTCGAACGGATGCCGGCGCGTAATGGGCTGCAGGAGTGAGTGTAGGTCGCTGACCCGAAATTCAGGCACTTGCCGCAGTTCTGGATTACGTCCATGATTATCTTGTCGATGGCTGGTGTCTTGAATTGATCAGTTAGCTTTAGCTTCATTGAGTCTCATCCGAGGTGACCCCCTTCCCAATGCTCCTGCTTTGCCCACACCTGCATCTCCCCCGGCGTTAAGCACTCCACGCACGCCCTTGCTCTCCGCGACTTCCTGTTCCCCACGTGCCACAACTTGCCCCCCCTATCATGTACTCCCTCGCGCGTCTCACCCCTTTCTCGTCCTCCCCTCTCGTTATTGTTTCCAGTGCCTCAATGGCCTGCAAAAATACCGGCACCCCCGCGAATCGGGTTTTTAGCGCCAGGACATCACCGGTGTCTGTGACTGTGTACAATTCGAACGCCAAGCCACTCCCAGCGAACTAGTCACATTCCACCGACCAGCTGCTTCCATCGTCCTCCGTGCGTGGTACGTTCGTGTACTTCCTGCTGAGTGCGTCGCCCACGAAATTGACTGCTCCTAGTAGATGGCGTATCTCTCGGATGTTGTGCCCCATTACAGCCTCCAGCCACTGCGCGTGTGTTGTCGACAAGTTTGTGCTCATCACCGTGTCGCGTAACACTTGGCAATCAGTTTCAATCTCGATGGGAAAACCGTAAGTGGTGTCAGCAAATTTATCCAGCGAATATTTCAGCGCTGCAAATTCCAAGGGGTATGGCTTGTACCGCTCCTCCGCCAGAGACGTCCGCTTCAACGTAAAGCTGATCGGGTGCAACCTGCTCACCGTCTTGCCATTGGGCATGACGGTTTTGAACCGCTGGCATAGCATCCCTCTGAAACCTTCCTTGGAACCATCTGTTGTTATGATGAACGGCCTCCCATCAAAGACCGGCCCTTTCAGCACTGGCTCCGACGTCAACGCGGCTATCAGCTGTACGAACACCACTTGCTGCTTCTCTCCCCACTGCCACCACAACTCCACCGCTAAGGTTACCAGGGTAAGGGTATACCTCTAGAGGTACAGTGAGGGTATAGGAAAGGTAGAGGTAAGGGTTGCCACATTCCTACCTTTGAAGAAACCTTTCCCAACCTCCAAAGGTTCAAAGGTACACAGAGGTTAAGTATCTTTTGTGTAGGTTGGCACCGCATCCTATATGTCCACCACTATGATCTCTTCCAAGCTTCCTTGGTACAGTTGAACAGCACCTGTCTTGTTGAAATGCCTCTTTCCGCAGTTTTCCCTTGACCAAAGGTCTTAGAGTCCCATATTTATCTCTATTTTGCAAAAATCATGCCCAGAAAGTGCCTCAGGACCTCCTCATAATGTGCCCCAGGTAGCTCTGTGATCATCCTTTGTGCTTCAGTCAGCTCTATAATCAAAAGATTGATCTTAGAGCTAACTGGTGCACATTATGGGTGATAAACCTTTGCAAAACCTTGTGGAGGGTTGTGAGGAGAGGTACAAAGGTATACCCCTGCAATACCTCTGGCAAGGTAAGGTATAACCTCTCACAAGGGTAAGGTAGAGGTAGAGGTTCACTGATTAATACTCTACTCTACCCTGGAACCCTATCACCGCCCGCCGCCGCCACTCCCCTTTTGAGTCCGCTCCTCCTACCTTCGCCAGCCGCTCGAGGTCCGTTAACAGCTGCGCGATCCGCGCATAGTTCTTTATCAGTCCGCGGAAATGCCCGCACAGTCCCAAGAATGACTTGAGATTGAGTAGATCATGCGGTGTTTCCCAATCAACTATTGCCGTGAGCTTTGTCAGATCGGGTTTTATCCCATCCGGTCCAACACGGTTGCCCGCGAAGGTCGCCTCCGTCATGAAAAACTCCATCTTTGATGCTGAGAGCGACAATTTGTGCTCCTGCACACGCGAGAACACTGTGCGCAGGTTCGCCATCTTGGTGTCGAAGTTATCCCCAGCCATCCCACCATCATCAACAAACAGCTGGATCTTCGTGCCCACCAGATCTCCCAGCGCGCCACCTGTTGCTGTGCTAAACGTTGATGGCGCGCCTGTCAGGCCCATTGGCATCTTGCAGTACGTGAAGTAACCGCGGCCCTCGACATAGAAGCACAGATACGGGCGTATGTCTTCTGCCGTCGCGCACGCATAGAACCCCTTCGCGAAATCGAATACCGTCACCCACCGGTGGCCCGAAAGCAGGCCTTGCTTGCGTTGAATGTCGCCCTGGGGCATCGCCACAACCTTTGTCTTGCCATTGAGCTCCTGATAGTTGTGGCAAACTCTCCATGATGGTGCCTTCAGGTCTTCAACCTCTGGTGCTGCAGGCGGCCGCACAGGCAACTCGAAACTTGGTGGTAGTCCAGCTGTGACACACTGATCATTGATCTGGTGCTGGAGCTCCAGTATTGTCCGTGTCTTGCCATTCTGGTGAGTCTTTTGCGCGACTGTTGTCGGCGAGACACATTTGACCTCCTTTGTGTTGATGCCGGCAATTATCCCTGCATCCAGCATCTCGTCAATCACCTTATTGTACCACAGCTTTTGTGCAGGCGTGGTGGGGCGTTGGTGGACCTTGGTGCTGAATGTTGTGCCAGCTGGGATATTCATCGCGTGCTCCGCCCCAGGTATGGGTAGTATCTCTTTCATCGACAATTCGAAGCAGTCCGCGAACTCGACGATAAAGTCCTTCACGACCTGTTGCTCCTTGATGGTCAAGTCTGGTCCGATATTGACTGCGTCTAGCACCGCTTCCACCCGTTTCGGACTGTGAGGGTCTGTGAGTCTCGTGAACACTGATGTGTCACTGCCAACCAAGATTTCTGGCTGCTCAAAGCCTTCCTCCGGGCTTTCATGCTGCCCAACAGGTGCCAGCACCTTGACCGTTTCGGCACCCGCGGTCACCTGCACCAGGTACGCTGCGAACTCCGCCGGTGAAACCGTATGCAAGTTGTCCCAGATGTGGGCCTCCTCGATAATCCGCGTATGATGCTCCACCATTTCCTCGACCGAGTAAACCTTCTCTGGCTCGGGTGTATGTTCTGCAAAAGGCTCGGGTGTCTCTGCAACCGAGTAAATCGTTTCTGGTGAGATCATGTCAGCGAGGTCTTCGACTGGCTGCTGCGTGAGATCGGGTACTCCCCTCGTGGGGGATTGCGCGCCCTCCCCCACTGAGTTTACTCGTGCGGTGTAACACAGAGTTTTAGTTCTCCTTGAACTCCTCTGAAACAACAGGTTTCAGGATATGCAATAAGGCTGTGCAGAAGAGTTTCTTCTTTAGGAACTTGGCAGTAGGTTGCTGAAAACAGAGTATCGATTACGTAATAAAGATGGGGGGGGGGGGGTGATTACATAAGCAGGAGCAGTGGTGAAGAGTGTGTCGACAGCTTTAGCTAAGGCCCTGCTCGGGTGCGATGCTACGGATCCGTTTCCCCGCCAACAACAACCCAATCGCTTGCTCGGGACTTTCGGGGCAGATCCGATTCCAATCCATGTGCTCGGGTTCCTGATGGCTGGGGGTTCTAAGCGGTCACACCATAAATTTTTGCTTTATCTCCCATTCCCCTCCATCCTCCACCTCTCCGTCTCACCACAGGCCGCAGTTACCTCCTAGGAAATGCCTCCGCATGCCCAATGGCGGGACGTTGACAAAACCACACTCCTCAACCGTCTCTGTTGGGGAAAAAACAACGGCTTTCAAGCGGACAGCGGCTGGAAGCCACAAATCTGGGCTTACTGTGCTGCGGATCTGGCTGGAACCCCTGGTGGTGAGAAGATTGCCAGCAAATGTAAAGATCAATACCAGGGTGTGAGTACGTCTTGACAGAATCTGTCATCATTTACACTGTCGCCACGCAGATGAAAAAGAACTTCTCGGAGGTGCATGCAATCCGTGGCCTGTCAGGCTTCGGGTGGGACGACGGTTTGAAGCTGGTGACGGCGACCCAGGATGTTTGGGACCGTCTCTTCGAGGTACGTGTGTCCATCTTGACTCCCGGGACTTTGACACTGACAATTATGGCAGGCACACCCTGACTACAGGCGCTGGCAGACAACGCCGTTCCCCCTCTATGACGACATGCTCTTCCTCGTCGACGGAATCATTGCAACCGGGGCGGGTGCCTTCCACGCCGGCGCGCCCCCACCTTACGCAAACACATTCCCCGGGCAGAGTGTTGCCGTCTCGCAGAGCTCCATCGGCACCTCACAGAACTCGCAGTCCACTACCACATCGCAGCCTCAGTCCACTAACACGTCGCAGCCATCGCAGCTGTCGCAGCCGTTGCATCTTTCGCAGCCGTTGCAACCGTCGCAGCCCGCCAGCATGCCCGTAACCCCGCACACTCCTTCACACCAAAATACGGTGTGTTTTGACATTCTGTTTGCCATGCTCAATCTAAGAGCCTACAGACCTTCAGCAGCTCTCCAGCAACTGATGACCTGACCCCATCGTCGCCGCCGCCAATGGTCCAGAAGCGCGCAGCGTCGTTGTCGCCCCAGAAGCCTACTGGTATGACATCTTTTATCGCTGTAAATTATGAGCTTCACAAATGAGGTTCAGAACCATATTTTTGTCACGCTTCGAGCGTTTTGATCCGATCAAATCGTACGTGACAACGCCACACATGCCCCACGTGAGATCCAAACAGAGCCAAGCGCTCTAAGGCCTTATCAAGCGGATCATAAGCTAGATAAGAAGAAGTCGATATCTGATCAAGAAGAAGATCAAGAGATAAGGACTTAAGTAATTCGAAACGTCATACAAGATAGACGTTAGAAGGACTTTGACTTTAGACAAGTCAAGACGGACGACAACAAATACAACCATGATGTCACAAGATGCATCAAGGAAGAAGTCCGTAGCCGGATCTAATGATCCAAGACGTGCGATACAAGAAGACAAGTATAGCACAAGAAGCACAACGATGAAGTGTTAGACAATACACGAGGAAGTAGTGCTTACCCGGACACGTCCACCAAACATAAGACGTAGAAGGAAATACCGATCAAAGGACGATCATACCCTAGATCGAAGAAGCATCATAAACATGAGGTGCTTTAAGAAGACCCTGATCGAGGGATCGATCGACGAAGAAGAAAGGCTTACACGCCTTAGAAGAACCATGGCCATAAGGCAGACACACGCCTAGGTCATTCCGATCAAGTCATGATCGAAGACGTTACCCCAAGACTGCTCCACAGCTCCATCAACGGCATAGCCGGGCTTGGTCAAGACAGGTGGTTGCAAGGAACGTACAGGCAGGATATTGCCTAGTAACACGACACGTCGGAACATGACGGTCGAGGAAAAGGGCGCTACATGCGCGATGGCTCAATCCGGATACACACGGAGGAAGCGCCAGAAGAGATTGAGTCTATGATCTCACACGGTCATTATAACACAGGAACCTGGCGCCATACACGGAGCGCATGTTCTTAATAAACAGACACATGGTCGTTGTACAACTACACATGGACACGGAACGGTCGCGGCACTGAAGAAGGATGTTTATTGTTGACTTGACGTTGACATGGGAAAGAGAAGCTACACCACGAGAGAAGGCGACGGTTGACGCACGGAACACTGACGGTTACAAGAACAATAGTGCGTGGTAACATACCGGAACAATAGTAGTAGTATTATTAGTAGTTAGTATCACACGGTTGCACCTACAGTATTTAACAGTAGCTAGGACGTAGAATATTCTGTACCTCTCCTAGCGTTTTATTCAACCTCATTGACGATTCCCCAAAAGCCACTTCCCAATCCGCTTAGTAATAAGTCGGACGGCCGAGTAAGGGTTGTTCTTGTAACAATTTTACAGGTAGAAGGTACGAGGTTGGTGCAACATGTGACTTGAGGTTGAGGTTAGCAACTGAGGTTTTGGTAAATTATTGAGTTTGAGGTATGAGGTTGCACATCTGACATATCGAGGTTGTACAATGAGATTGAGCTTCGAGGTTGCCACTGATGGTGCCAAACCTTTTTTGTTGAGGTTCAGGTTTCAAGTTGCACTTTGATTTCCCCATTTGGCTCACCATTGACATACCATGGTTTCCCATCAGCATACTGTGGTTTCCCTATCAGCATACCACAGTTTCCCATCAACATACCATAGTTTACCATCACTCAACCATGGTTAACCATGGTTTGTGCTGCCAGTCACAACATCAACGACACAGAGTATATAGCTGGTAAGCAGGCCAAGTCTACTGATGTCTTTGCACCCCCAGATTATCGTCCAACTCAGGCCAAATCCCACTCTTTGCAACTATGGACCTATCTTTCTATTGTCTGCTACTTGCCTGAATTTATGTAACTACTGAAGTTATCTTGATGATCATTACAACTCCATCACTACATCATTGATATCCAGTTGAATTATATTTTCCTCCTGTTGCAATTATTTTGACTATGCTTTTTAATTCACCTTTAATTACTATGAATCCATAATTAAATTACTAATACACAGCTGAATTATATTTCACTCTCCTTGCAATTGTTTTGCCACATAATCCCCAAGCTGTTAATTATTTTTGGCTGTGCTTTGGTTCGGTTTGACCTTGATCACTACAACTCTGATATTACATTACTGATACTCACCTGAAGTTTGCTCAAACTTTAATCACTACGACTTGATAACTACATTACTAATGTCTAGCCACTTTTTCTGTCATAGCAAATATCTTGTCATACAATTTGCTGAATTCCAAGTCACTACTTACTTTTGGCTGTGCTAACAGTTCAGTTTAAGCTAAATTTTGGTTTCTGAAGATAAACTTGAGTTGCATGATTTGCACATTTGAGCCCTATCCAATAAATAGATGATCTCAGTGTGACATACTTATTGCCCTGATGGTGCAGCTGGAAATTCAGCTGTCGTTTAACACTGAGCAAGTTAGACTTCACGTTTGGAAGGTTGCATGTTCAATCCCCACTTGTAGCACTTTATTATATTACTTTTGCCATTTTGGACCAGACTGCTTTTTTCCATTTTTTCTAACCTTCCCTCTACAATGACTTTGTCTTCATTGACCACAATTGACTCATCACCTTCACAGTTACACAGTTAAATACAAGTTCAATTATATGCTGTATCAATTAGGCTTAGTGCGCACCTATTCTCAAATAATTTTTTTGACTTAGTCAGCATACCCATGTGATCTCTTTGGTCAACAACTCTGACTCAACTCTCGCTTCTACTCTACTTAGCATCATTCTGCCTACAAACCCACTGCACTCAGCAACCAGACTCCAAGTCTGGAGTGTGCTGGACTTTCAAGTCTAGCTCTTTTTGTTTTCTCAACATGTCTGTTAACTTGCTGAGGAACCACAATCCAAATGGCAGGCACAATGGTACAGTGGCGGCAAAATGAGCGCGGTTGTTTGGGCCCATTTCCGGGTTGAATCTCCTCAAACAAAATTGTTGCATCAGTGTTGAGCGATGTAAAGCTCGTATGAACAGTTTAAACCATACTATACTGGTCTCGATGTCTCACAATAAAATGAATTGGCATATTCTGAAAATTCAACTTTGCGGAATCACATGCCATCGAAAAATTGTCATCGTAGCATGAAAGTACTTGAAAAATGAAGGATACTTACATTTTATTTTATTGGAATCCCTTCGGATTTGGTCTTGCAATGCCCACTGCAAGTTGGCCATTTTGACCATTTTTGGCCACTTTTCGCTTATTTTCACCCAAAATGGCCGGCTTGCGGCAAGCATTGCAAGCCCAAATCTCAATGGATTCCCATGAAATAAAATGTGAGTACCCTTCATTTTTCAAGTACATTCATGCTACGATGGCAATTTTTCGATGGCATGTGATTCCGCAAAGTTGAATTTCCAGAATATGCCAATTTATTTTATTATGGGACATCGAGACCGGTATTATGGTTTAAACTGTTCATACGAGCTTTACATTGCTCAACACTAATTGTCAGGGGAACCACCCGTCCGTCCGTCCGTCCGTCCAGCTCCAGCCCATCACACCGCCCCACTTCCTCGTCCGATCCTTCGTCCAGCCTCGTCCGTCCGTCCGACCTCGCCCGACCATCCGGCCTTCGGTCCTACGCCCCAGCCTACGCCTTCATCTGGAACGTCATCCTCCGTCCCTCCAGACTCCGTCCTCCTCCGACCCCCCTCGTCCAGTCGCTCTCACTGGCACGTGCTATGCAATCAAGCTCGAGACCACTGCCGATCGATCCGGACACGTGCTACTGGCTAGTACCTACAAAAACCTCGCCTAGCGTGGGAATCCTTATCCTTTCTTCTCTTCGGATTCTCCCGCTAGGTGCGTATTCTAGAAACCTGTATTTAGTACTGTCAATTGAGTTACTTCGGATTCTCCCGCTAGTCTCCCACGCTCCCACGCCGAGCTGAGGTTGCCCTTACACTAATGCTACAATTTTGTTTGAGGAGATTCGACCCGGAAATGGGCCCAAACAACTGCACTCATTTCTTTTCGCCGCCACTGTAGGTGCCACCATTCACATTGAGGCCGAAACATATTTCATGACGAATGCTGACTGTGTTCAGACATGCACTATGGTGAAGATGACCCAACTTTGTGGCCACAACAATATACCTCTAAATTTCACCACTTGGAGGCCGTTGTGAAAAGGGGTGCTTGGCAGGAAATCTCCATTATGTGGTGGGATCCCTAACAAGAGGACTTTGAGCGGGGGAACACCATAATGTGCAGCTTAGGGAAATTGGTGTATTCCATACTGTGCCTTCTGGAGGAGGCCGCTTGTCAACTGGCTGGTCAATGCCAAACCTATTGCATCACAGTGGAAGTGAAAGGCCTCTCTTTGGTCAACTGGTTGAAAGTATGTGCCTTGTTGGGATTATTAATGGCAGCTCGGCCATTGGCATATGCTTTGTTGACTCGGCCATCGCGTTGCAATTGAGCGGATTTGCCAGTCCCTGCTTCGCATTGACCCAGTGCGGCGGATATTTGAGCGCATCTGTATCCATCGACGTGACTATCGTGTCCTTGGTCCGAATTCCCTCTGGCACCATGATGGCCAGCATGCTGAGTTTTTCCTTTCCTTTAGCATATTGATTTTTTCATGTTTCTGGGGCTAGGTCTGATTCCCTGGGGCATTGTTATCCATGGCTTCATTGATGGGTATTCACACCTTATCACAGGCCTGCGGGCGAGCGACAACAATGCAGCTGATACAGTTTTGGAGCTATTTCTGAATGCTGCAAATGTGTATGGTGTCCCATCCCGGATGCGCGGGGACCATGGTGCAGAAAATCCATATGTTGCTTCCTGGATGGAAAACCACTGTGGGACTCGCAGAGGCTCTTATATATGGGGACGATAGCTCAATCCACAACTGCTTTTTGTTTCTGGACCGATTTCTACTCTTTAGAAGTGTTCATAATGCTCGCATTGAGCGACTCTGGGTCGATGTCACGGCCCAGGTCAGTGCAACATGGGGCGATCATTTTATCTGGCTAGAAGTTCGGTATGGGCTTGACATCAACAATGTCGCTCATATCTGGCTTTTACATCTCCTCGGCACAATCAATACCCAACTTACTTTCTTTGCCGAGTTGTGGAACCAGCACCACATTCAGATTCGGAATGGGGCTAATCAGTCCCCCACTGATATGTTTGTTTGTGATATGTATGTCAATGGTGTTCGTGGAGATCAGCTTCCTCAGGAAGAAGAGGATCTCGGCAAAGACAAATTGGAGATGTATGGAATCAACTGGCAGGGCCTTCACGATGATAATATCCTCCACTCACAGGCCCAGAACAATTCTACCACAGAAGGCTCAAGCTCTTGGGTAGGCCACACTGGACCCCCTCCTGATCTCAGCCAGGTCATTGTACAGCCTCCTGTGGGAACTCTCACAGAAGAGGAGGCGACTGATTTGTATAACTCATTTTCACATCTCATTGGAAGTGCTGAAGATGGTGATATTATATTACTTTGGAGCCAAGCACTTGCTCATGTTCATGTATTATACCCTGATGTATTTTGAATTTCGATTGGAAATCAACAGAAATCATGTGGAACGATACTAAACTGCAGTTAATAATGGTAAACTATGGATGACAGGTGGCAGATCAAGAATGATCGTAGTTGTTGATGGCAAATCAAGGATGACTGCAGTTAATGGTGGTCAAATGAAGGAAAATGCTGCCATTGGCTGGAATAACATGATTTTGATTGCATTTGACCATGATTGAACCATGGTTGGACCATGGTTTGACCATGATAGAATGCCAAAAAATGATAATTCTCTGAATTGTCGTTCTGCATGCTCAACTACTCAAGTCTCGTACTAAACCTAGCAGATCTCGTCCCAAACCTCATAATTCTTGTTCTCAACCTCACACTGCAACCTCAGGGCTTTATGTCCATAATCTCGTACTGCATGCTCAACCTCCCAATCACTAATTATAACCTCAGATCTACAAGCTCAACCTGCTGAAATCATGTAACCTCAGTGCTCAACCTGTCAAAATCATGTAACCTCAGTGCTCCACCTGCTATCTGTGCTCAACCTCAACGCTTGCACCTCAACCTTATATTTTGCATTGAAAAAAGCTTTTATACTTTCCGTTCGCGTCCGGCTGGGACAGGACGGCCCCGGTAGCGTAGTCGGAGCTGTCCGCCTCGACTCGGTATGGACGCGACTCATCGGGTAGGACTAAGACAGGCTCCGCAGTCACCGCATCCTTGAGGGCTTGGAAAGCGGCGGCCGCGGCAGCGGTCCAGGTCCATGCGACACTCTTCTTTGTGAGGTCGAAGAGGGGCTGCGCGATGTCCGAGAATGCCCAGATGAACCTCCGGTAGAAGTTCGTGAAGCTGAGGAACTGCTGCACGTCCTTCTTGTTCTCCGGAGCGGGCCAGGCGGCAACTCCGGCGACCTTGACCGGGTCCATCTCGACGTGGTTGTGCGAGATGATGACACCAAGGTACTCGATCGATGACTTCTCGAACTCGCACTTCTCTGGCCGGAGGTAAAGCTTGTGCGCCTGGAGCCGCCGGAGGACTTCTCGGACGATCTCTTGGTGGCGCGCGAGATTGGAGTAAGCGATGAGGATGTCGTCGAGGTATACCATGACATCTCCGGACAGGATGAGGTCTTGGAAGATGTCGTTCATCATCGTCTGGAACGTGGCCGGAGAGTTGGTGAGGCCGAAGTACATCACCAGTGGCTCGAAGAGCCCTCGTTGGTACGGAACGCGGCCTTCCACTCGTCGCCTCCCCGGATCCGGATGTTGTTGAAGCCCCACCGGATGTTGAGTTTTGTGAAGAACCGGGCTCCCTTAAGGCGGTTGATGAGATCGTTAATCAACGGGAGCGGATACCGGTTCTTTACGGTCATTGCGTTGAGCGCCCGATAGTCCTGGATGAACCGGAGGCTTCCGTCCTTCTTTTTGATGAAGAAGACCGGAGACGCCATCGGGGATTTGGACAGACGGATCCGGCCGGTGCTCAACCCATCCTCAATGAGCGCGTCAAGTTCCTTCTGCTCGAGGGGGGAGATCGGGTAGACCTTACAGTTGGCCGGTTTCGCATCCGGGACGAGTTCGATGGCGTGGTCCCACGTCCGACGTTCCGGCAACGCGTCAAACGACTCCTTATTGAAAACGTTGGAGAAATCCTCTACCCAGGCCGGAACCGAGGTCCCAGGCGGGGCGAGTTCCGGGCGTAGGCCTCCGCGAGCCGTTGAGAGACGGTGCTGCCCGCGCGGATTTCTTCAGCCGGAGCGAACACGGTGTAGAGCCCCGGTCGCCGTCCTCGAGCTCGCCGTCTTCGTCACCGTCGTCATCGTCCGGGTCCGGAGTGAGGTCCGGGAAGTCGTCTCCGTCGTCGCCCAGATTGTACCCGTCGTCTCCGCACCACTCCTCCGAGTCCATGGCACAGATAGACGGGACGGGACCTTCGCGGAGCTGCCGGAGGATCGCGGCAGAGATCTTCGCGTTGCGACGGACGGTGCGGAGCTCATCCCGGCAAGTGCTGCAGCTGGTCGGACAGCAGGTCATCCGGACTTACTTGGTCTCCCAGTCGATCTCCGGGTTGTGCTTCTGAAGCCAGGAGTAACCGAGGATGACGTGCTGCTTTCCGAGTCGCGTTACCGCGAGTTGGATGCGTTTGGAGTGCCCTTTGTAGTTGATGACCATATCGACTACGCCGGAAATGCCTCCGGACGCATTGGGCGTACCGTCGACGTTGAGGACCGGAATGGGCTGGGAGAGCTTTCGGACGGGGAGGTTACAGGAGATCACGTACTCCGAGTCGATGAAGTCTCCCGTCGCCCTGCAGTCTACCAGGCCCTTCACGGACATCATAGCCGCGGTCTCTACCGACTGCATTTCCAACGGAATGTGCAGGGAGTTCCGGCCCTCCACGGAATCAATAACGTACCGCCGGGGTAGTTTGCGTTCCCACCTCGGACGGTGGACGCGGGGAATGGAAGGGGGAAGTTCTGTCTTTGCCTCCGGGGCGGGAATAGGGGGTGCGTCTTTCGTTTCAACTGCTGATTTATTGGGTATATCTTTGTACAAGCAGGAGTAACGATTGGGGGACGCGACCGAGGGCGCACCGCTCACTCGGCCAGGTCCGGAAAACCCTCCGGCTCCACGTCTCCGGCGTCCGGCTCGGCCGGAAGCCCAGTGGCAGTAGAGAGGTGCGCGAAGAGTTCTCCGAGGAGGTCGTCACCGAGTTGACGGACGACCTCGTCCAGGATGTCCGCGTGCCGGACATCCGAGGGAGTCGGGCAGTCTTGGGCGAGGTGTCCGGCCGCGCCGCAACGGAAGCAAGTGCGCGGCGTGAAGCGTGCGCGGGTCCGGTCGACATCCATCGGAATGCCAGGCGGAAGGGCGGGCGCCGGCGCGGCTTTGGGAGCAGGCGTGAAGGAGGGGACTGGAAGGAATGTCCCAGTGCGGGGGTGTGCGGCCGGAGCCGGGGCGCGAGTCGGAGGTGCTCCTGCTCGGACACGGGCGAGGGCGTCGTACTGGCGGAAGGCGCGGAGACGCCATCCAGCGTAGTCTAGCAGCGCCGGAGCAGTCCCGGACGTGGTGATCGCCGCGTTAATCCGCGGGTCGAGCCCTGCGCAGTACTTGGTGACGCGGACGAGCGGGTCCGTGTACCCGGCCGTGGCGGTGAGTTCCTTGAAGTCGTCCGTGTACTGGTAAACGTCGTGGGAGCCCTGGTAGTAGCTATGGGTCTCCAGCCGGAGGAGAGCTTGGTCTTGCTCGTTTTCCTCTATGAACCGGAGCCTGAACTCAGACTCGAATTCCGCCCAGGACGGGAATGGGAACGGAACGATTGCGGACTGTCATTCGGCCCATCATCCGGCCGCGTCTCGCGCCATAAAGGACATGGCGTACCGCACGAGTTTTTCCTCAACGACCTGTTCGTGGACCATGAAGGCTTCCGGAACCAGTCGGAGGTATGTGAGGACAGAGTGGAGGAACATCTGTCCTTGAGTCCGGTCGCCATCGAAAACGGCCGGGGGGTTCGGTCGGAGAACCGATTTTGCTGCAGGGGTGAGGGTGGTGAAGTCTGGACCCACCGCCGGAGCCGGAGCGGCAGGGACGGGGGCAGTCGCGGGTGGATTTTGGCTGTTGTGTAAAATGCGGAGGAGTAGGGTTTCGATGTTCGCGAGAGAGCTTTCTACCGCTGTCAGCCGGGATTCGGGGTCGGCAGCCGGGTCCGGGATGTAAACATCCGGGAGCTCGGGTGGCGCGGACCCGTTTCCGGGCGTCGGGGCATCCATCAAGGAGGAGGGGTCGAGATTGGAAGTGGGGGAGGCCGGAGCGCTAGCGTAGCGGTCCGAGTCCAAGTCTACACCGAACTTCGCAATCTTGACCGGTTGATCCCTTAGATCCTTTCTTCTGCTGTAAGGGCAACCTCAGCTCGGCGCAGGAGCGCGGGAGACTAGCAGGAGAATCCGAAGTAACTCAATTGACAGTACTAAATACAGGTTTCTAGAATACGCACCTAGCGGGAGAATCCGAAGAGAAGAAAGGATAAGGATTCCCACGCTAGGCGAGGTTTTTATAGGTACTAGCCAGTAGCACGTGTCTGGAGTGATCAGCAGTGGTCTCGAGCTTGATCGCATAGCACGTGCCAGTGAGAGCGACCGGACGAAGGGGGACAGAGGGGGACGGAGTCCAGAGGGACGGAGGATGATGTTCCGGACGAAGGGTAGGCTGGGGCGCAGGATCGAAAGCCGGATGGTTGGGCGAGGTCGGACGGACGGACGAGGCCGGACGAAGGATCGGACGAGGAAGTGGGGGCGGTGCGATGGGCCGGAGCTGGACGGACGGACGGGTGGTTCCCCTGACACATGGTGCGCATATCATACCGGCTTTCGCCAGCGGCACGACCAAGGACCTTTTGTCTGGTGGCTCCATCGGGCGCTTGCCTCGACCTGGGTTAACCGACGACGAGGACTTGTGCTATTATTATGTTAATAGAGAGTTTGCGCAAAAGCCATTGGAGCCATCTGATGGCTTTTTTGGCATGCACGTCAGATGGCTCCACAGTGCATAAAATGACGCAAATGCTGTGCAAATGGCTTGTGGAGCCATTCACTGGCCAAATTTGCATCATTTTATGCCATCCAACGTGCACGTCAAAAAAGCCATCAGATGGCTCCAATGGCTTTTGCTCTAAGGTGTAGGCAGAACTTTCTGTAAGTTGCATTTAGTGATGCTGAGTCCAACCATTTTAGATTTGTTGATCACGACATGTATATGCACTACCGAGGTGGGGGTGTTGGTCATTACCAAGTACCCATTCCACCCGAGGATGAGGACTGCGTCCAAGACGACCCCCATGAGGACGACCAGGACCAAGAAATTCAAGTGCCTGAAGCCCCCCCAGCCGCTAGTCACACCTCCGCCTACACCCAAGCCTGAAGAGCAAGAATTCTCCGACCGTATATCCCTTCCCGATGGGCGGCCCGGGTCGTCACTCTCACAGAACTCAGAGAAGTCTTTGGAGTCAAACGGATCAGGGTCAGCTTCGGGCACTGGCAGTGACGACGGCTTTGAACCAGATCTCGGCCCAGAAGATAGTTTGGGTGATGTAGAAGAGGTGGAAGAGGGATACACAGTTATGTAATTGAATCTTGCAACAGTATTGCGCTGTGCGCATTGCCTCTGCACACACACCAGCTTGATATCAAGTCTACATTGCCATATATATTGATACAAACTCAACGAGGGCATACCAGGTTGGTGAGAACATTACATAGGCAATATCAGCCTTGCGGTTGCCTTGTAACTCGAAATCTGCCTGAGATGCCCTTGTATTGCCTGGTCAGCCTAATTGGGCACGGCAGAGATCACCGAGCCATAACAGATGTCCCCGGTTTTGGTGATGTTGGTGAGAAGCTTGGTGAAGGGGGTGCTGGGCGTGCTGAGCGAGTTGAAACGATTGAATTGCGTGCTGACGCTGGAATAGGCTCCATTGACGTCCGATGCTGAATACCTAGGTGTGTTAGGTCAAGGTTAAGACCCAGAAAGATTAATGGGCCAACTGTACCTAGTATGCGAGATGCCTTGTCTTTTTCGACTAAAAAAAAAATTGGTTACTGTTTAGCTTTCTGCACCCGAACTAAAATTACCTCTAATGTTGACATAGTCAAGCTCTTCAGAGAGGCTGGGGTGTTGCTTAACAATGTCCTGAGAAACACGCAAATTTGTTTTGGGTACAGAGCCGTCCAATTCAATCATTGGCGGGATTCCATTTTTGGGGTTAGATTTCTTGACCTTGCTCTCCAGGCTTGTGTCACTCCAACGAGAATGCAGTGCCATTGCGAGCGAATATTGTACAGACAAGAATGGAAGGACCACGGGTGAAACGCAGAAAAAACCCAATCCGCTTCCTTCCGCCGCTTATTTATTCTCTCGCGTAAATCCATGAACTCTCAATCCATGCGTGGCGACGGTGTTCTCTCCATCTTCCATCTCCCCACCGAACACACACTAGCTGCTGTAACAACAAGCTAGAAGCGCAGTTCGCAGTTCGCAGCATTGCAACAGCAATATTTTGCCGATATTATATTCATGTTCATATCCCCGTCTGTCTCACGCAATCAGAGGCACGAGCGCCACTGCAAATTATAGGACCGGATATGGAACCCTCAGTGCTTGTCTGCCTGTCTCACATCCATTTACCATGTCATACATAGTAAACTGGCTGTTCCAATTGTGGGACCGCGTCAGTATAATATACCTCCTCCTCCTCCATTCCAACAAACTTAAGTAATTTTGGCCTCAGGGCTCTCAACCCCGATTTGGAAATGCTAGAAGACCGCGTGCACCGATCCTTGCACTTCCCACGCGGACTCTAATTGTCGGAAAAACGTAAATGATCTTATAGATTTTCTTATTATAGGCCCTTACAACGCCATTACAAGACTGTTATAAGGCGGTTATAAGACGTTTATAAGAGATTTCTGACAGCTGTAAGATGTTATCCGAGAGACGATCTCTTAGCGGCCCTTACAAGGACCTTATTTGGCCTTAGGTTGATTTCTTGTCTAAAATAAGGCAAATTTCAAATTTCCAACATATTTTTTACCTGTCAAAAATGCTTCCATAAAAGACTTCTGCGAACGCTGAATGTCGCCCCCCTGCGAATACCTCTGGTTACACAGTTCCAACTGTCTCCTACACTGTCCCTGTTTCTCCTCCTCATTGCGCGCAGCTCCCACTACTCCACCTCGCTCCAATCAGGACCTCCATAACGGACGCCAATCACTCCATCAGTTCAATTGATCCCAGGGACGGAATCTACCACTTCGGATCTGATGGCTGGCGGCGCAATTGTCTTATTATGTCTATGGATAAAACCCCACAACACCTCAACATGTTCTAGGCTCTAGCTCATCGTTCATAGAGATTCATAACTGGTCAATTTAACCTCTCAAAACCAACTGTAACCTTACCGACCGCAGTAACGAATCAATACTGTAATTTTTAAACGGAACAGACAAGGGGGTACTTTTCTGTGAATAGCAGAACATACGCTGGTTTTTGAAATTTGGACATTTTGTGGCGACCAACCAACCATGTCATACCACATGACGTCCAAATAAGGCAATTCCGGCGACCAAGTCAAGCCCGCGTAAGTGGAATCATTCAAAAATGAAGCCAATAACTACAGTGTCGCGTTCTACCTGTCCTGCTCAATGCTCACAATGCTCACGGTGTTCCACTCGATGAACATCAAGTAAAATTAAGTGGAAATTCTACCTATTTCTTCGCAATACGGTGGTGTTTAGAACGACTACCATCGCCTGATAGACATGCCTGACAGACCCATCCTTCGGGGACACTTCCTATCTCCAGGCACATGAGATGATACTGTCGAGGGTCAGTACAAGATTCCATATAGCCGATGTGCGAACTTACCCATTTCGTTTCGCACCCCTCATTTTTGCAGTGAGCCACGTTTGGATATTCAGTCTCATCCGCAGGAATTACGGAGCTCCTGCAAATACAAGCCTCAAGAGCTGCTGCCAAACCTTTCAATTCATCCCGTTCTTTGCGTTTGCGACCGGAACGTCGGCTGCCCGCCACCATGTGATCGGGAGATTCAGGAGGCGGCGGGGCAACAGCCTGTGGGGACGGATGAGAGGGTGAGAGGGAAGAAGCAGAGGCAAGGTGAGTCTGAGCCAGGGACGAAACCCTGTGTGTGGCAGCACTAGGCTGGCACATTTCAGCGATCTGGTTGGTATCAGAAAAGTATTGAAATGCGACCCCCGCCACCATGCTCACCTGGGTCATCGCGAATCCGGTATCAGTATCCATGGGTGCCGGTACTTCTTCACCTGGCTCAGAAGGTGCCGGAACATCGTTATCAATGTCTGCATTGCGCCAGTCCTCAGATCCAGGTAGGTACTCCAAGGGCGATGGGGCTCTGTAGATTGTATCATGTGGAAGCTCGTCGTCATCGATAGGCCCAGATGGCTCCAACTCGTCGTCTTCATGGTCGGATGGCTCGGGTGTTTGAATTGGTGAGTCGTTGATGAAAGAAGATTCATCATTCAATTCACCTTCCTTCTGCTCGTCACTAAGAATAATCAAGTCAAGTAACGAAAAACTATAAGTATTGAATCACTTGCATAAGAGCAAGCCGAGAGCTATGAGCTGCAGAGATGGCCAACGTTGCTTTGGCCTTCTCCCAGGCTTCTTCTTGCGGGGAGTCTTGAGTTTTTGCCACACTGCGCGCATTGCCGTGGATTCAGATTCGGTGAGCTCCCATAAGTCCTGGTATCGTGAAACAGAAGTGAGTGAGTGAAAGCGAATGAGATGCTCCTTCAAATTGTAACGCCATATGCTGGGATCCTTCGTATCACATTCTGGACAACGAAGGGGTACATTGGAGCACGGTGAACCCTTAGTCAATTTTGCCGCAACACCGTAGTTGAACTTCTTGACGAAATTCGAGCAGCCCTTCGACCCATCGAGTTTGATGGTGAGTCCATCGGCAGTCTTCTTCAGGGAAAAGGTACAGAGGGGAAATGGCTTGCCGCAGAACCCACAGGGCTGGGTAGACCAATCGACCGTGGAATCGTAGAGAATGTGCGCACCCATGTGAGTAAGCACGGTTTGCGGATGTGTTACATTGAGCGCAACGGGTGGGGTGCATTTTAAACACGTATGAGAGTCTGACTCTTCAACGCCGTGGAGATCATTCTCTCCTTCACAAACAAAACATGCAAGGCCTAAAATATTTCGACTTTCAGCTCAATGATTGAAGAAAACAGGCCGGCGCGTACCAGTGCGCTCGTGGTAAGGGAAATTCGAGGTCAGGGCGCATTTGGGGATGTGTGAATTTAATGCCAATGTAACTTCGTCCAATAGTTGAGCGCCGAATGCACGGAGCACACCACTTTCAAACAGATAGTATGGCTTCCCTGGGATGCAAGTCGACAATGCAGGATCGACAGAAAGAACCAGATGCCCGGGGGCACTGAGCACCTGCCGGAGTGAACCACCCGAGCGCCAGTCATGTTTACCCTCGGGAGAATCCTCGTTGGTAGCAGGAAGGAGGCACAGGATCTGGAATCGAACTGTTACCTTGCGCTCCCGTAGAGAATCCACATCCAGCTTCTCAAGCGACTTTCCGTCGAGGCGAATATCAGTGACCTCCCCAATGCAGACGAACAGCTTTTCCTCGCAGCGTACGAGCGTAGCAATGGGCTCGGACACAAGGAGGTACGCTGCTTCTGATTCAATAATTGCCCCGGCAGGCTCCTCCCACTTTGCTGAATATTGTTGGACATCTGCGACACATTTCAATCGATCCGTCGATGCAGCGTTATAGCCGAACTTCTGCATTAGAGCAAGAGCCCGAGTTTTTCAGAGAGGCTTGTTCTCGACAGTGATGAAGTTGGTGAACACAGGAGGTGTGTCTACGAAGACTGCTTTGTTTGAGTCGATAGCAGTATCTTCAAGGTCGGGAGAGACAGAGGTTTTAACGACTGCGTCCTCTTCGTCATCATCCTCGTTGTCGTCGGGATCGAGCTCCTTGTGTACAATGAGCTCTCTGAGGGGCGAAAGAATATTGATGTTGTAGGCGTTGTCTAGGGAACGGAAATACTTCACGAGCTGCGGCGATTCCTGTTCGATTGTATGGCGACCGTGATTCCAGCAGGTGAAAGGGGTAACATTAGCGACATTGGTGTCACTGCGCCAAGATGGCGGCTTGATATGATCTATGCGGTCCGGTAGCACAGTCGAGTCGCAGGCTAGAGTCGGGAGTTGTAGACGCCTCGGCAGACGGTCCCAGTGGGGGTACATTGCGAGGATATTGGCGACTTCCGTGCTCCCTGTGATCCTCTCCACCAGCTGAAGGGCGTCCAGGTTACGGTCATTTCCTATCATGGTTCAAAGAATGCCAAATAATTCTTTGAGGTGGTCGGTTCCAAGGAGAATGAGCCAAAACCTGCCAGTCGGGTCGTCGATTTTGGCCTTGGCAACACAGTAGTATGCGTTCTTGATCATGATCATGATATCTGTGTATAGGAGCGTTGAGATTGCATCCTTCTGGCCGTCCCGATACAAGATCAACAGCAAGTGTGCGGCCGCGCTCAAATGCTCCAACTGCTCGGAGAGGGTGAGGTCGACGCAAACATAGGGGAAGACCAGGTGATAGAACAGCGATCCAATAATGCGAACAGCTTCCCACGCAGAAGCAAAACCCGGCCGTGCGTCGGTAGGCGCAGGCGGGAGGGACCAGATATCCTTCAACAAATCGAATGCCAATTTGACATCCTGCTTGTCCTCTGGGTTCAGAACGGCGTGAATGTGTTGGGTTGATAAACCGGCGGATTGAAGATGCGCACAGAGTATGGCAGGGGTGATGTGGACTCCAAAAACCTTCATCCCTAGCTCCCGCACGAGCTGGTTTCGCCCCCTTTTGAAAACATGCTTGTAGTCCTTATCCCCAGTTAAATCATCCTCGCCGACCTAAAAGTCCATGAAATCCAAGTCCTTGAGCAAAGGATAAATAAGGGAGTCGTCCGATAATTGATGGTCAAAGGTCAAAGAAGTGAAGGCCTTTCCGCATCTGTTTTCGCCATCAGAGGTGACACTGATGATACGCAATCCGGTGAGATCTTTTTTACTGTTTACGCCATCTATCGTCGGATTTAAAACATTGTGGAGGTGTTCTATGCCAGATTCCTTCTTGCAGTCTCCCGAGATGAGGACTGGGCGGGCAGCATACAGTCGCGTCTCGTCGGTGAGCATGCCGATGGCAGCAATAGTTGCCTGAGAATACATCTCAGCAACCGGGCGACGTGACAAAGATGATGATCACTTACCTCACCGGTGAAATAAATCTTGCCCTCCTCCTTCGCACGAAACAGCTCTTCGAGATCCTTCTTGCTATTGAACTGTAGGCTCGCTTTGTTGGCATGCTCCCGACAGACACCAAGGAAATTGTTCGTCCGTGGGTCCCATCGAATGCGCCGCTCCGTTGCAAGTTCGTCAAACATCATAACAGCGTGCTTGGGTTTCTTCTTAGCAAGAACATCTGTGATGCCTGAAAAGCATGCCCCGACGTTCTCGGAAACCTCTGCTGCCTGCGGTCGACCAGGTGAGGGAACAATTGGCGGCACCGTTGTTCGCTTCCGCAAGGTGGTTCTGCTTGGTAGACCAAGTGCATGATGAGCAAAATTGGCAACTCTATTTCCGGCATCTTCCAGAGGAGAACGCCACGGAGGTCGTCTTCCTCGGTATAACTCTTCGGGTGGTAGACGTCCCTTGCCGCCTCGTCGTAGGTGGATAATAGTCCGCGGATGCCCTGTTTCCGGCCCAATTGGACCCGCACCAGGTGATCCACATTCTCCACCTTTCTGCTGCCAATTGCTTGGACAAAATGCTTATGATCGGTGAGAGAGCGTGCCTGTGCTGCGATGCGCTTCACTGCGTTTAATCCACGCAAACAAAGCTGTTTAATCTGCTGGTTTTTATGTTTCAGGGCTCTATCAACCCCGAGATGGGATTGAACGCGTAGTTCGCGCTCTCGGGAATGCCATCCACTGCACGTTCCAGAATACCCCGCAGCATTGGGTGCTGTGGGAGAGTGGCGCAGGCTCGGCAATTTGAATGTCCGTCTTTGCATACTTTGGCACAGTTGATTGACCACAAGGTGAGTACGCCGTCATTGTTCCCGCTGTATTCCCAAGGGAGGCTCGAGGTATTGTGGAGTTGGAAAGGATAATCAGAGCTCGCCATCTGGTTGGCGTTGAAGGGGAAGATGTATCCAGCCCATGATGGGGATTTGTTTGAAGGGTCGGAGACTGCAGGCGCGGTGTTGGTACCGGGGATTTCGGAGGGTGAGTCCATGTCGACATCCATCGAGTCTAAATCGATGACGGTATGGGTTGCAGCGCCGGAACCTGTAAGGCTCGAGGAGCACTCACAAGAGGGTAAACGTCGTACGCTTGCCCTGGCGGGATGATTGAGCGTTATATAGTGGTGGACAACTGTCTATACTCTTCAAGAGACTACCCGGAACCGAAAGTTCGTGAACTCGTAGCAGTAGTCTCCTTAGCTCTTCAAAAGTTCGTAAGAACTGAGTATAGACTGCAATGACCTGTGATGTGGCGTGATAAGACGTAAAGATAAGAGCGTGTAGAGTTATAGTCGCCTAGTGCCTAGTGCGTATGCCAGGCAAGGCGAAGTATCTCCCAGGCCTTCCTCGAACTCGGAGCAACTCAACGAGGACTGAAGGCGTTTGGGATGATGGTTTGTGATAAAAGATAGATTACTTCATATGTGACTGTTACATGTGACTTGTACGTAAAGAGTATGTAATATGTGTATATAATCCCTTACAGAGCCCCCCACTCTTGACGTGCAAGGACAAGAACCTGTGTTGAGGGAGGGAATGGTGGGAAAGAAAAGTGACAAACACGAAAAGACAAAGAAAAAATTTTGCCCAGCTTTCCTTCGTTGAGTGACTTGGATTCCGACTCCATGAGCTGCTTTGCATCCACTCTGTCTCCATCTCCGTTGCCTCTCTGAATCCACTCCGTGCCATGGTCGCTTCACTCCCAATACACATACCAGACCATAACCAATCTGTGGTTGCTGCGCTCCCCATCATACCATACCATTCCATACCCTGGGTACCCTACCCTGCCCCCCACGAAAGTAGCTCCTTGCAGGGATTCAACAAAAGAGCGAGAGGGGGTACTTTCGGAACCCATCCAACATGCAGCCCCCCACTCTGGATCTGGGAGCTGAGGGAATGGGGTCGGGTGGGGCAATTGAATGGAAATGATGTAGTGTAAGAGAATCCATATGATACAAATGGCTGTGTCGAGCCCAACGCAGTGCAGGCCAAGCACAGTGGTATGCTGCCCAAAATCAATGGTGCAGACTTGGTGTCAAATGAGCGAGGGGGTGGGGGGCCGATAAGGTAAGCGAGCCATCAACCAGGTGATTCGAGGTATGCAAAAGGTCGTAGACGGCCGAAAGGGGAGTGATCACATACGACACGGCCCCATCTGTTGCGGAAAGCAGGCACATCCATCTTAATGAGTCGATAGTACATTGTAAATTCAAGTCTTGAGCTGGGACTTTGCTTGCAATGCTCCGTGAACCGCACATGCATGAACTACAGTGCACTGCGGACGGACCACTCGATCAACCGAAATTTCGTGAAGTAACGAGTGGCCGCTGCGAAACATCCCATACGCGAATAAATCTTGCGGCAACTGCCATGTCCATGGCTTTTGTTGCCCGAAGCGCGAGAAGGTGGCGCGGAGGTGTGGTCGCATTGCGTTGCCAAGGTGAACACAGCCCCACCATCTGTTCGATAGCCACGGCCCACAGAACCAGACCCGAGGAAAAAAGAAGGAGATGGAGCAAAGAAGAGAGGTCGCCATCATGATTACAACAAGCACCGGTGGCAGTGTGATTCCATCAATTTGATCGGCGTCTTCGTTTCCTCATCCATGTCGCTCGCCCTCGCGTTCGCTGCACTCAAAGCCCGGCACAGGTTTTGCAAATCCAAGTTTGAAGGGACGCAGAGGAGGGAAGCCAAGAGAGTCCAAGGTGATTCTGGGTGAGATAAAGCAACAGAAGAAATTGAAAATCCATCGCTGAGCTTCAGGACGTTCTTATTGCTTGGCTTCCCTTGACGAGCTGTTCCTGAGCAACGCGGACCAAACCGAATCCGACGCTCCGCCTGAATTCTGCTAAAGCCAACGGTGGAGTCGCAAGCACCCGCTTTGGAGCAGGGATAATGCGGCTTTCCGCATGCGCGGGGCGCCATCTGTGACGACCTATATCCCAGGATATGGAAGGGAAAGTTTGGATAGAGAATAGACAGGGCCAAGGTGCGTCTGAACCGAAATAATCCAAGGAAAATTTATAGTTTAGGACTCAGACGACGATTCGAAGCTGGACGTGGTGGCACCGTGCGCGAACACGAGTGTGCTCGTGCTTGTGCTGTCGTCACTCTCACGGCGCTCGAGAGAGCTGTTACCTGTCGCTCTCACGGCGTTCGAGAGGGCTGTCGCCGTCGTATCGAGCGCTTTTGCGGGACTAGTCGAGCTGGCACTTGCTCGACCAGATGCTTGCGTCGCGGCCAGCTTGGAGGCATAGAATCTGCTCGCTTCGCCCAAAACCTCGACTCCTGGCCTTCTCGGAATCTCAACACGACGATGGACGGTGGATTTGATCACGTAGCCCGCCAAGTAGGTTCTGATATCGTTTAACTGGACCTGGAAGTCTGAAATTGTGGAGAAATAGAAAATTGAGATCCGTAACTTGGTATATGATATATCGCGACGCTCTGAGGCGAGCCGTCTGAGGTCGAGTAGCCGTAGACGAATGTAGACCGGTTGAAAATCCAAGGTAAGTCTCGAAGATTCCACGGAAATATTGTGTCTGATTTCGAATCAAGTCAGATGCGTTCATGTGCGCCCGCGCCTCTGTCGTCCGCCCAAGCGTGCGGTGCCAATCCCTTCCCACGCCCATGCGAGGCTTGGCGCGACTTCCCCTGGTCGAATACACCACGCGAGGTAAGAGGTCGATACTGTCCATACTATTGCGCTAACGAGCGCGAAAGGCTTTCGTGTGCGGAGAACCGAAAGAGGGAGCGAGGCGGCAAGGAACGAGAACGATGAGGGGCACGCGAGTGCAAGAAGGTCGCCAATGCTGGCGGGGGTGCGAGCTTCCAAGGTGCACGCTGGCAGAGCAACACCATCCCTTTCCTGCTTATCGAGCTTTTCCTTCAGCCCCCCAAGCTCGACTGCAGACTCATCGCCGACTGGACCGGCGACAAAAAGCCCAGGAGCGGAGAGCTGGAGTTTGTCCTCAGGTCGCAATGAAGGTGTGAGCTCCGCCATTTTCGAGCCATCCTGTTGGCTGACCCGACTTTCAGCTGCGATGTCCAAATCCGCGCCGGCATCGTCCTCGGCCTTTCGCTCGGCGGTGGCTGAGACCTGCAGTGTGACTTCATCGTCTCTTGTTACGATGCGCTGACCCGCCATCTGATTCCCAAGCCCTCCGAGCTCGCCCGCAATGGGAGCAGGAGGAAGGGGCGGTGACACAGGTGCAACCACGGCGTGTTTTCTCGGACGCGACTTCGAGCGGATTCCTGGAACGCGCGAGCCCGTCTTCCCGCAGCGCTGAGTGGCCGTGCCGTCGTTCTCAATCCGGCTCTGAGCAGTGTGTGCCTCGCGAGCGTGCGGTATAACAGACTTAGCTGATTTATGAAGAGATTCCTTCAGGTCCCCGGCCGCACAACGTTCGAGACTAATCTTGCGCGGAGGATCCTTCACCACAGCTGGTACGGCTGTGATTGGTGCGTGTCCAGGTACCGATACTAACTCTTCACTGTCGCTAATTCTGTCCATGATAACAGGGTGACGTGCGGGAGGCGGCGCCATGCTCGACTGGAGCCCCCCAGGCTCGACAACGTTTGCGCTAGCAAGAGCTGGAACGGGGGACATGGGCAAGAGTACAGGACGCAAACGCAAATTCGACCGTAATCCAAAGACGCGTGACGGAGTCTCCGTACTGCGCGTGGCCCGATAACTGGATCTCACGCAGGAGATGGTATCGCCCGCAACTCCAGGAGGGAAGACCCCTGGCTGTAGCATATTGCCTTCACTGGTGGTCCTAGCCAGAGGAACGGATGTCAAAGTGAATGCATGCAGCCAGGGCCTGGCTGTCCCTATACATTTAAGGCTTTCTAGGCTATATTATGATACATTGCATTATATTCCCGTGCCTCTTAGTCATGCGTTCAGCGCCAAAACATTCGGCCATCTCGGCACGCACCTCACTTCCAATCACTAGTGATTTCGCGCTGTGCACCACCCGTTTTAGGTGATTATGACAAGACCACGGATTATGACAAGAGCATCATCAATATTCCCAAACCAGATTTACATCAAAAGCCCCTATGTCGACATTGCCTCAGCTTCTGCTATGCCCACCTCCGGGACCTGATCAACTCCCGTGCTGCCCAACAGCTCGCGATAAACCTGTCCGTCCCGCTCTACCACGTTCTGTACTGCCGTCGCCATGGACCCCCTCCAATCCCCCTCAAACTGCTCCGCAATACGCCGATGGACATAAATCTGCCTTCGTGCGTATGCCGCCAGGCTTGTGTGAAGCTCGGGGTCGATATCCTCCCGTCCGCTTACGCGACTCGCCCACCGCTGACTTGTCCAGCGCAACATGCGCAAAACCCGCTTCATCTCCTCTCTCAATAGCTGCACCTCCTCCACCCATTGGTCCCGACGCGCCTTCGCCTTGCTCCATTCGATGCGGACAGCTACAAAGATCAATTAGTAACCACTAAATTAATTTCCCCGTCCAGCGCGTCCACTTACAATCATACAACTGTTCTGTATCTTCTCCTGGCCCGCCTCCCACGGTCCATATCCAGGAAAATTGTTTCATTGTTGCCGGCTCATCGGGGTCGTCAGGTTCGTTGGCCGAGTCTTTGTTCTTCTTTGCTGGACCCAACGCGGGCTCGTTACATGAGCGCTTGCTTGAACCCAGACGCGCGAGCTTCCTGCACAATCATGTATCGCTCTCGTTGTCGACGTTGGTGTTCAGGTCAGCGGCTTCCAACACTTTAAAGTGGGGCGCGAAGTCTGCGCCCTTCAGCTCTATCAGCACGCTTCTCGCGTGCCGATACTTGCTAGCAACCCGCGCGATCCGATCCCCCACCCGTCCGATGAGCGTGGCCGACCGCGTTGCGGCTCGCTGACCCGTAGAATTCGAGTTTCACCACATAATCAGGTGGGTTTGCGCATGCAGCCGACTCCGCAACACATTGAGCGCGTCCCCACACTGTGCGGCTCGTACCTTCGCCTCCACCTCCACCAAGCCCTTCCTGCACGCCGTGCGCCGCGCCGTCGCCGTCAATTCCGAAGGCAGCCACAGCTTTATTTCCTCCACCTTCAGCGGTGGCGCATCCGAATCCCGATGCTCTTCCGTGCCCGCCTTGAGAGCGGATACACCGGGCATGAAAACTACCTGCATGCGCTCGAACGCACGCAGCTTCCGTAAGAATGACAGGCGCATCTCCTGGATCTGGCTCGCTCGGTCGGCAGTCACCAGCGTTACGCCTTTGAGCTCCGCCTTCATACGTCGTCTGCGAGCCGAGATCATTGTCCGAGCCTTCAGAAAGAACGGAGTTTACGCACTGTGACTCCTCGAGCACCAACCCCGCTTTGATGAAAGACACCGGCGTCGACTTGGTGTCTGCGAAAACTTCGCGCCCTTCTGCCACCTCGCGAGCCTCGGCCTCCTTTAACTCTTGTAAAACTGCCGCCTCACTCGGCCCCGCTAACGAAATATCATCTACATCGTTTATTTCTTGAATAGGAACGAACCGTTCTTCCCCCCCGCCAGACAATAAGGGTTGGGCTGGCTCCTATCTGCCAGCCAGGCGTCAATCCGGTCCTGCCATTTTTTGCGCAGGCGCTTGTGCAGGGTGCTATTGACTTGCACGAACGCCGCCACCTGCTTATCGCGTTCCGCGATGGCGACGACAAGCTTGCGTGCTAGTGTGTCCCCTACAAAAACCTCGTATTCAGCAATCCAGCACCGGCAAACGCGAGCATACCTTGTCCGATGTTTTTCTCGAAATTCAAATGGTCCACCTTATCCTCTATAGCGTCGTGCCGAGCACCGTTGCCCATCTCCTTGGTGGAGAACCCGAGCGGATTCAAAACCGCCCAAGTCCTTTCGATCCCCTCGCCGTCTGTCCTCCCCACCCCTTCGGCATAGCTCAGAGAGTTCTGAGTCTGGCACTCAATCTCGTGCGCGGCGGCATGCCAAATGGGCAGCGCGAAAACGATCTCGTATTCGTCTAACCGGGGTCGAAGGTTTGTCGTTTCCTTGATCTGTTCCGCGCGCGGTAGTAGATTGATCTTCCACTGACACGCGATGTCATACGAGAGAACCAGCAGCAGTAATGTAACGCCTATGATTGATGACAGCAGGATGTAATCCATGTTCGCGTAGCTGGCGTCATGGCGTCAATGCCTGTCTCCATATACAGTCACTGAACACGTACCGCTCCCCCTTTTGCAAGTCTCCCAGGCCCTGCGAGCGTACCACCCCATGCCGAGCACAAACACACCCACCCACACCAGAGCACCGCAGGCCCGACGTCATGCGAGTCTCCTTTTGCATCAACGCTGCGAACGCAATACAACTACTAACCTAGCAAGCGATGTCAGATTTTTACCAGCATCAGAGACGGCAACACGTACATCTCGTTCAGCAACGTAGTTCTTCACGTGCGCCTTGTAAGCTTTCTCTTCCACAAAATACCCCAGTCCCGACCCGAGCGATGGATCCTGGTGCTCGTTTGCGCTTAGTCGGTTCTTCAACCTAAAATTTGCGTTCATTGCAAGCAGCAAGGCGTACAGAAACCTGCAAGCCACCTCAGGGTAAGAAACACCAGAGATATATATCTTGCTTACCGGTACTTTGGCTCGACGTCCCTCCATTCCTCGGGCAAATTCTTCTTGTCATGAGGACATGCCCAACACAGCACCGCCAGCGATCCCAGCTCCGCCCGATCGAGGCCATCTGAGGTGTGGCCGCATCCCGCACGCTTCGCGCGTTGCAAAAAGGCATATTGGCGGGACATTCTTCCAAACACTTTGTATCGATCCTGTTGCCGCAGTCAGCTCTGAACTCAACGACCAGAAACCAGAAATGCCACGTACCGGCACGCTGGACATTCGCAAAGGATCCATCTTGCGTTCCAGGGATCCCACAAAGTCGTGCACATTCAAATTCCCGACAACACTCAGCATGCGATAGAACTCCAAAGCTTCCAACGTGGCACAGGTTTGCGGGTCAATCGTTGTCGCTGGATACCACCCATTTGCGAGCAACTGACCCACGGTTCCCAGTGGCACCCGGGTGGCTTTCTCGCATCCACAGAAGCGCATGTGAATCGTATGGATGCCCGTAACGTCCATGACCACCATCGACCGCTCGCGCCCAGGGAACTCGCATGGATGGCCATCGTGACCCACTTGATACACGAGTCCCAACGTTTCTGACCCGCCCGATAACCTTGCTTCAACCCAGTGGCGTCCATTCCATTCCTAATATAAAACCAATGTAAGCCGTTCCTCGCTAGAGATAAAACAAAAAAATCACCTTGATCGTGTGCAATGGGCTCAGCATGTGCCGCGCAAGCAAACAGCCCCTACATTGTAAAAACGGGCCGCAGTGGTCGCATCGGAAAAGGCCCACGTCGACCCCATCCACATATTCGGCCCCACAGCAACTGCAACCCGGCTTGAATAGCGAGTTTCCCAGTCCCTCGCGACGGAGTAAAGCATCGAGATACTGCGATGCAAGCGGACGCCACAGTTGCATTGGTGTATCCTGAATAACGGTGAGTGTGTGCGCGGTAAAATGTTTAGCTTGGAAACTCATGGAGCTGGTGTACCTTTTACGCTTCCCGGGGTTTTCCTCCTCATCTGGACGGACGTCGTACGAGGTTACAGTGTCAGCCACGGCGTGAACCGCCGCCGAATCGTCACCACCTTCATCGTCAGGCACTGGTGTCCAGTCCCCATACACATCCCCCAAGTCGTCGAGGCTGCGCGCGCGTTTCTGGGGCTGCGTCCCGTGGAGATTGCCAAGTACTCGCCTCCCGTCAGTCGAAACCACATATTGACGATGTGCTTGAAAGAATCCCTCAGGGACCTCGTCTGCGAAGTGGATGTCCGTGTCGCGTTGCGACATAGGTGAGTTGAGCCAGCACAAAAGCAGCACACTTAGGATAAATTCAGGTTATCACAAGCTGATATACTTCGAAGAAATTTCCATTTTATGTGGAACTGCACAGGATACAGTTCCTTTGGATCGGACGTACGAGTAGATACTTTTATCGACAGCGAGCTTCCTTCAGACATTGAGAGCGAAATGACTCGGACTGAGCGTCCTGTTCTTGAATAAACTGATAGTTTGCATGCGAACCGGGTAGAGGAAACGTGAAAATTATATCTCCTGCCGACGCTTGGTCTACGCGGCCGACCTGTCAGCAGTTCAAGATAAGCCTAATCCAAACCTCAAATAAGACCATTGACGCACCACGAGTCAATCCCCCCTTCTGTCAAGACGTGTGCAGGCACATCCCTCTTTTCAGCGGCACTTTCTTGCATCCCTTTTTTGGCGGCACTTTCTTGCAGCCCAAACAGGCCTTTGCTGCGTTGATCTTGACCATGTGTTATACAACACCAGCAGATGATTTACCGATCCTTGGCGAGCCGATCCTTGGCGGAGTTGGTGGAAAGTGGTCGCGATGCGGATCGTGATCCAATTGCACCCGAATCGGCACAGCCATCTATACACACCGAAAATGGAAAGGTTGGTGTGATAATTGCCCCCGCCTCAGTCTACGAGGCGGGGGTAGCCTCTAAGTTTCTGTTTTGCTCTCTCTCATCGCTACTCTCTGAACTCTGGTCTCTGCTTCTCTCTACCTGTCCTCTCTTCGGATCTGTCTTTTGCGGATGGCTGGCGACAACGCGATATCACGGAGCGACATTATGGCCAATTTCACATGCATTTCCGCCCTGCGGGCTGCAGCTCTCTAATGTGTCCGGAACTCGTTCTGCATTACCATGCCCAAGGGAAAACTCAACATTATGGCCAATTTCACGTGCATTTCCGACATGCCCTGCGGGCTGCAAACTCGTTCTGCACTACCATGCCCCAGGGAAAACTCTCCATGCGATCTTTAACCTCTCGGCGTCAATGGCGTAAGAAAATCACCTCATACATCGCGCCCTCTTAACCCTTATAGGCCTTGCTCGCCGACTACAGGAATCGGCTCAAGTTTCGTCGGTCTCAGTGGGCAACACTTGGGGAACAGCCGACGCGGGCTGGGGCCCCGCAGCTTGGCCAAGTATGTATTGCCAACTTTCTCTGTGCATTTCCCTCACTAACAATCAATTGCGCGATAGGCCCTGAAACACAGGAAACCGCCGCCCACCACTGGGCCGACTACGCCGCTGCCGCTGTACTCGCGGAACAAGCAGCCGCCCTCTTCTTGGCAGGAGACAAGGCCGCAGCTGCTGCGCTCTCCGCAGAGGCGGCCCGACTCGATCCCATCGGGTGGGGAGGAGCTTGGGGGCATGAGATGCAGAATCCCGCTCAGACCTCCTGGATTGAAGCCTCGGCCGCGGAGGCCGCCAGAATTGCGGCAGGGGGGTTGAAGGCCACTTGGCCATAATCATTTTCTGTTGCTTTTCCATGGAATCATCATTATCTTTGCTGCATTTCACGCGTCGCAAATCCTTGAGCCAACAATTGAGATTAATGCGCCATGGGACGACTACATCAAGTTAACTATTTCTCGGCGGCCCCCTCTGTCCCATCTGAATCTTTGGCGCGGTTCACCTTGGCTTTGCGGTTGATTATGCGGAGGGGACGGCGGATCGGGGGAAGTAAAGAGTAATTGATAGGCTGGCGCGCAGCCCTCTCGCGGTATACCCGAGAGGTTTCATCCATTTTCTCGCGTTTGCGAAGGGCCCACATGTCTCGGCGGTGCTTTTCCCGATCCGCATCGGTAATTTCGGAAAGCAGGAGCATGTTTGGATGATTGTCATGGAAGTCCTTCATGTCGGCGATTGCCTTTGCAGCCTCCTCGTACATCTCCTCGAGGGTGAACAGTTTGCCTATGTCGAGAATTTAGCTGACGCATGCAGGATGGACATGTACTTACCGTCCATCTTTCTCAGAGGAATGAGGGACATGACCGTACTTGATATGGTGCGCATCTTTTCACTTTTCACATGTTCGTGTCGGCACTCACTCATGTTTTAGATCACAACAGCCGCTTGTAGAAAGTCAGGGAAATATATTCATCACTGTTCCTGAATGGCTTGCGCGTGCGCCCGCATCTCAGTCCTTTGCTTGGTTAGCGCGCAATTGAACCAAAAATTGTAAGAGTTGGGTGGACCCTTCTTGAGTTCGATGCACGTCGAGCTCTCGACGTGCTTCCTCGAGGGTGTGCATGAGTGTCGCGTGAGTGTGCACAAGCGAGTCGGACCCAGGCTTCAATCAGGTGCAAGTCCGCGCATCGGCTTGAAGAAAGAAAAAATCATTTTGGTCCACATAACATCTACCTTATTCAGGTCGGCTGTGGTTAGCGTGGAGCAAGCGGGGGACAACGTGTACATACATTATTTCTGAATTATTTCTGAATGGCCTGTGTCTGTGCCCTACATTGTTGCTTAGCCTGGACAGCACGGCGATGACTGTCACGTCTTCAGATAAGGATTGAATATCTAATTGTTGGACTAACTGTTCCCGGTGTTTGCGTGCAGCCTCTCGTATGGCATCTCGACGCGCCTCGAGTTGCGCGTCGAGTCGCGGCCAGGAGGTGCAGCAGTCTTGATCAAGCCTATCTTGAATCAGCATCTCTTGAAGACGCAAACGCGCTAGGCAGCTCCGGGTGGCAGTTTCAAGCGCAACACAATACCTGAGGAAATAGAGTCGTCGAAGAGAGGTAGCACGAGGTGATACTTACTTGGATCGAGGACGGTGTGGGAAGACGGCCTTCATGAATTGGTGGGCTTCACGTGTCAAAGCCGAGTTAGCCATGTTCGTGTAAAGAAAAGAAAGACTGGAACTGATCGGAGAAGAGCAACGATGAATGAAATTCACGTGAATAATACGACAAAAAAATTACTCGCTATCAGAAAAATCAGATATGTTGTATACTTCAAGCGCCGACTCGGCGGCATGAGTGAAAGCATTGGTGACACTGGGGGTGACCTCCACCTTGCGAAAGGAGCCGTCGGCTAGACCACGACGTGCCGCCGAGGACGCGCGCTGTCTGAAGCGAGTCAATGAGACGGCGGGGTCCGGGCACGACATGACTTACTCGTTCGCGTAGATGGTAGTATCCCTACCCCGGGAGTAGACGTACAGCAGCAGCTTCGAGCCACCAGGCGTGGATGGGGCCGAAACGGGACTGCGAAGGTGCTGTGCCCATTTCCTCGAGGGCGGGGGTGTCAACGGAGACATGGCCAAGGCGCGCCCTTGGCCCTGGGGCTCCAGTATCCGGGTCTTCTGTGGGGCAGCCGACGAAGCGGCATTATCGAACGCGGTTATGGCTGCTAACCAACCCAAATGCTTCTTGTGAGTGGAATTGCTGAAGCCGGAAATCTGAGGAGCGGCATCTTCCCTTCAGGTGCTCGTGAGGGGTGGAGGAGAGATTATGGTATCAATGCACGCACCAGTGAGTATAGATGCCAGGCACACGCCCCGCGGTGACGACATAGAACCAGTGAGTTTCGGAGTCTTGGAGATGCTCCGAGCCCCGTCTCGGGTGAAAGAATGGCTTCGGGGTAACGTGAAGGCCGCCGAGTGCGCTGGCGAGCGCGTCTTGTTGTGTCATGGCGCGTGTTGGTGGGTGAGAAGTGGTGAAAGGCAAACTAGCTGATGACCCAAAAAGGGTGATGTGATGTCGCGCAAGTTTGAAAACAAATTTCAAAATATGAGAACACCACGACAATTAACTACCTACGCGTGTACCAGACAATAAGTTCCGTTAACCTGCAATGGACTCGTCCGTGATGATAATTTTAACGTGTTTTCCTTGCTGCAACTGCTTCTTCACCTTCTCATACGCCCAAGTAATTTTCAATTGAAATGATTTCTTGCGGGGCTGGGTTGTTTCGTCAATGAGGGTGACACCGGCGAGGGAAGCCTCTCCGAAAAACTCGCAAAGTGGCTGGTAGAAATGGTGATAAGATCGGTGGCCGTATTGGTCGATGTATTTCCTAGAATTCATGGTAAGTCGGGAGTGGTAAAATTCAGTAGAAGGTGAAATATACTGGCGGCGCTTACTACATGGAATGTGAATTAGAATAACGAAAAAAAGAAAGCAGGGGAACGCACGTTTCCCGGTAATTGTAATCGGCGGTAGCGCGCGCAGATGCTCGCGCGCCAGGCGATTCATTCTTGCGAGAGTCCCGAAGCCTTAAAGCTGTAGAAATGGATGCGCTGGGAATTCGGAACCTACCTACCGTTGCATACGTTCGCGCGCCTTGACTTTCAGGACGTCGGCGTGGCTGACATGAGACCCACCACCCAGTGAGCTCAAAGTAAAGACCCGTTGAGTTATTAAATTGTACCTTTCAGCGTACTTGCGGAGGGCCATGGAACGTTTAATACGCCGAATCTTGATCTGAGCTCGACTTTGGGGTTTGGTTTGTGGGTGACCATCGGTGCTTGAGTCGGACATGAAGTGAGGGAAGATGGTCTACATTTAGCTAGTAAATATAGACAAGCTCTGCGGAGTAAAGGTGTGTTCGCGATAACATTCGGAAAACAAATCATATCATCGTACAGACCGAGTAATGGAATCAAATATACTCATTGAGGTCTCTAATGCTTTGAGAAAAAATTTCAGGTTTTTATTACTTGAGGGGAAGTGACAGTGAATATCTTTGCGCGCAGCCTTGAAGCGTGTTCGTGACAAAGCCGACGAACCCCGATACGTCCGAAACATGTTCGCGACGAATCCTTAGTCCACGGCACGGGATTCTCGACGAGTTTCAACAGGGCGAGAAATTTGGAAAACATTTGAGGAAATTCGGGGCTCCGCCAAAAGAAAAAGATCATTTAACAAGCCAAGCTTTGCATGAGAAAAAGATGCAATGGGCCGCGGGGCCATTTTATTCGTCCAGCAACAAATCAAACAGAACTACATAAACGGTACAGCTCAGGATTACGGGGCGCTGTGCGGGACAACCTGGCCAGGCAATTTGTGCCATTGGCAGACGGTCTCGTACGAGAGGATGGGGGTGGCTTGGGTTGCCGCGCGGCTCAGCTGGTAGGTGGGAACGAGGCGCTCACCCAGCTGGAGCATGTCGGTCGTTGAGCGGCAGAGATATATGTATTTTACCCAGCTAAGAAGTGATTTAGAAAGAAAGAAAACGAAATAAAAATCATTTGGACTCACCGGCGCACTATTTCGTCCACGTGAATCAAGTCGTCAGGCAAAACGTCGACGACGGGGAGCGACTGGTTGGAGACGTTGGGCCCCGAGTGGCCTGACGTGTTATGCTTGATGACCATGACATCCCCGATGCAGGTCTCCTCTTCTGTGCCAAGCAGGAGCTGCGCAACCGCCTGATTGGGACCGACGGGCTGCTCAGCAGCCCAGACGTGATGCAGGCAGAAGATGACGATGGTGAAGGAGGCGTCGGGGATGGCTTGATGTTTTAAATGCGGTTTGGGGCAGATCTGGCAGGAAGCTGGACTGCACCAGAAGTTATCGTCCAAAATGCTGACGTTGGTGAGGCTGACGTCGTTCGGGGGGAAAGTGAAGATGCCAATTCGCCTGGCAGCGCCGCCCCATGGGTAGAAAACGACCGAGCGCTGTGAGTAATATTGCTTGGACGAATTAGCGGAAGAAAGGAAATAACAGGCAAGAAATCATACCAAGGGGTCGAACAGCGCATCTTCGTCGAACAGGGGCCGGCGAGGGTGGGTAGGGTCAAGCTCGGGGCTCGACGGCGGGCTGTTGATTTCAGACATGAGAGGGGAGAAGAGGCAAGCGCGCGCAGCTGAAAAACAAAGATTGATGAGTGCACATGGACTGTCGCGTAGTACCGGCTAACCTTGGTTTGCTTACCACTACCTCGTTCCTGCACAAGGTAAGAATTCGATTCGTTTAATAGAGGCTGGACGGAGGCTGAGGAGTATTGAAACAGTTATGGCGGCTCTTCCTCGTCGAAAATGCGTGTGGAAGCGGAAAGCCAAGCAGGATCGTCGAAATAATAAGATGTGGGCGGAGGGGGCGCGCGAAGACTTGATGTGCCCTCACATTGAACCCTACACCGATGCCTTGGACCGAGGCTGGAGGGCGGAGCGTGACTATTGGCAGCACGTCTGCAATGAATTTCACGCGCGGATTTCGTGGTGGTTGGCTGATCACGAGGAACCAGAGCTCCCTCTTCCAATTTACGACGCCTTCGCGCCTCCTGTGGTTGAGGACTTGACGGAAGAGGAGCGCGTTGAGAGACACGCCAGACGCGAAGAGCTGAACGACATAAGGATCACGTGTCTGATATTGACTGATGGCTTAACTTTCTTCTTCCCAGCGCATCCGGCGCTGGCTCAAATACCGCGCGCAGTCTCTTTGAAGGAAAGTCACCAAAACAGCTCTTGCCGACAGCCCTTATGCTGCTCTCTTGTCCAAGTTGTCCGGCCTCAAAACACCGCCGAAGGCGCGTCAAGCGTATCAGCAGTTCATGCACGAGAAGGTGGCCGAGATAGCGGCTATCGTCGACATACGCTGGAAAGAAAAATCGATCAACACGGATGGGAGCGCCAATACCGGGAAGCCCAAGGCTCCATTCCGCTCTGCGGTTGCTCGGGAGATGTTCAAGGAACTGCCGTCAAGCGAACGAGACGCGTACGCGAAGCGTGCAACGGAAGAAGCCTGCGTGGCGAAGGAGGCGTACACCAAGGCATTGGAGGCCGGGCCCTCCAAGTCCCCCGAGGCAAGGCAACGGTAAGTTTTTCAACGCTAACCTCTGCTCTTTTTCTGATGTTTTCAGTTGCATCGACAACTTCAGCAAGTTTATAGCGCCAATCATGAAGAGAATCTTCGACTACACTGGATCGCATGGCCATATTGTGCTGGGAGGCCCGATGCCCAGGTATAATGGGGAGCTTGGTACCGTACAGTGCGTCTTGTTTTATTTGTCTATATTAAATCCTTACTGACCATGATATTCATTAACAGTCTTTCGGTTGGATCTAACTTGGCGGCTGTGCCCCTCTCGTACCCAGCCTGGGACAAGCGTCGCTGGGGAGCTACCTTGGAAACCTTCATGGAATATCTGCACACCGCGTACAGTAAGTCCTTCTCTTTAGATAGATTGTGTAGGCGCCGTAGCTTATGTTGTGGGCCAGGTCCACAGGAATGTGCAGAGGCTGCGCTGCTGTTGCCCTCTTTGGAGGACGCGCCATTCCGCTTGGACAAAAATTCTGAAGACGTCGATGACGATCTGTCCTCGTCGGACTCGGACTCAGACTCGGATTCGGACTCGAGCTCTGGCGCCGAGCACAGCGACAGCAATGCTTCCAAGTCGCGGAAGCCGAAGATCCTCAAGAAAAAGAAGGTTGTGACGAAGAAGCCCACGAAGGCAGCTGCCACGGGGTCTAAACGCAAAGCGACGGAACTGTCCGTCTCGTCGGCACCACCGCCAGCGAAAAAAAACAAAGAAAACACCGGCGGAGGGAGAGAAGGTGCGGGAGGAGGAGGAGGAGGACGACGATGACGAGGAGAGGGCGTCTGCTGCTGCTGCTGCGCAGGACCTGGCGCAGCGTCAGGAGAACGAGCGCAGGTGGGCTGCGATGAGGGAGCGGAACGCCCGCCTTCTTGCCGAGCTCGATTTGAACAGCGCGGAATCGATAGCGGCGCTCAAGACTGGGACGCAGACGAGGAAGCCCCGCCGCATCAAGGCCTCTGGGGCTGGCGCGGTTGGCGCGCCTCGACGCTCGGGCGGCGGAACGGAGGTGCGAGTGGAGGTGACGATGTGGAAGGAGACGGGGAGGGTGGGGACGTCGACATGCCCGACGCGGAAGAGCTCGATGGGGATGTCGAGATGCCTGAGACCGACGCTCAGGCGGTCCCCGCACGTCCCAAGCCCAAACCACTCTTCAAGCAGAAGGGGCCAGTTTCTGACGAGCCCGCCCCACGTGCGCCCTCTACCGACGACCCCGTCCCTCACCTGCCTTCGAGCGATGAGCCCGCACCGCGCCCGCCCTCCACTGACGACCCCGCACTGCGCCCGCTTTCGAGTGACGAGCCCGCACAGCGCCCGCCCTCCACTGACAACCTTGCACCACGCACGCCTTCGAGCGGACCGAGCCCCGCCACTGCACCCGCCCTCTACTGACGAGCCCGCACCGTGCCCGCCCTCGCCCACCCTCTACGGACGAGCCTCGCCCGCCCTCTACGGACGAGCCCGCCCTCGCCCGCCCTCTACGGACGAGCCCGCCCCTCGCCCGCCCTCCACTGACGACCCGCGCCACGCCCGCCCTCCACTGACGACCCCGCGCTGCGCCCGCCCTCCACTGATGACCCCGCGCCGCGCCCGCCTTTGAGCGACGACCCTGCACCGCGCCCGCCTTCGAGCGACGACCCCGCACCGCACTCGCCAGGACCACTACCTTCTCCCTCTGCCGCGGAGCGTACACATTGCCCAGAGGCGCGGCGGCGTGGTTCCAGCATGGTTTCAGGGAAGTCTCGCGGGAGACGCTCGGTCTGCACTACGAGCTCCTGCTGCAGGCATTCATTGCCTTAGAACAGAAGCACGAGTGGAAGGCGGCGGGTAAGTTGAAGGGTTCAGCACCGCGGCCACAGCCGGTCGCGGACTGGATTAAGGATGCACGCGGGAAAACAGCGGGGGTGCGAGCCATCCCCAATGTCGAGGCCTTCGCCAGAGGGTGGTGGGCATGGTGGACGGGATTGCAGCCCTCTTGGCGCGGTGCCTGGCACGGGCGCTCACGAAATACCGCTGTCAACCCGGAAGCAGACTGGGGGGCCTTGCGCGTTTCGGGCAAAATGGTTTACTCAGTGTCGTGGCGACGTTGTACTGGTGGGGATGTGTGGAGAAGGCGCGCGGCAACGCAGAGGTATCGGAGTGGGAAGAAGCGGTCACGGACACTACTTAGATCATGCGCAGTATTGTCGAGGCGTGAAGGGCAAGTGCAAGCCGTGGGACTTGGGATTTTGACCTTGGCCTGCTTGCCTTTGAAACAATTTCTTTACGATACATCATATTTATTTTTATTCTCATACTTTCATCACTTATTAGCTACAGCTTGTTGGGTATTCAACTACTCCCCAGATAGTCCGTCTGAATCAAAGATTGCGACTTGACTTGAGTGATTTGAATCCAGAGATGACGTAACACATGACTTTACTTTGAAATCTCAAGTCCAAAAAATCTTGATGGTACATGTAGCTGGCACAGAAAGTGAGCAACAGACAAGAAAGTTTCTACAATGTAAGACAACAGGCTACATCCAGGGTATTTAGGGTATATATTACAGCTAGGGCTCTCAGGCGGCCGTGCTATTTGCCATGGTTTTACCTCCGCCACGCATA